>CM027122.1:43450739-43837531 GCA_015476505.1 Urochloa ruziziensis
CGCCACTAAGCGTTCTATTACGGTGTTAAAGGTCAATTTTTCGCCGTGTGAGCTGCTCACGAGCCGGCTTGAGTAAGATCGTTATGTTAACAAGCAAAAGCCTTGGCTTGACTCGTTAACGAGCCGAGCGAGCAACCGAATCACAAGCATTTTGTCCAGCTTCATGCTCAAGTGTGCGGCCGCGACTCGGCACATTAACAATCACCCAAAGTCATGATGGATGCCAAGGAGAAAGAGTTGCCCTCATTCTAGTAGCTTGTGCCCGAGCACAAATCACCAAAGCTCATGAAAAGAAGAAGGATTTATTGTTTTATTAGGTCCAAACATTTTTTTGAAACGACAAACAATAGATTTGCGGTAGCTTTATTAGAAGAGAAGAAAGCCAAAACAATCATGGTGTTCTTTTAGTTTGTATCGCATCTTCAATATGTTTGATTGGAATCGTAGTTGGAGCTATGTGTTTATTATGTAATTAAATCAGAATTCTTATCACTTCGTCCATACATGTATATATAGTTCACATGGTGGCACACTTCATCTATGTATACCTTAAGTTTGTTTCTAATTGACAATAAGAAAAAATAATTAATTTAAAATGAATATATATTAGTGTACTTTGAGATAATTTTATAGTTAAATACATATAATTTATATGATTTTATGATGATTTTATGTTATTATTAATAATAGCATGTATCGGTAGTTTATATGAAAATTTTGGAAGTTATTTTACATTATTTTTGTAATGACATAATTGAAGAGTAGAGGGTTACTATAGAGTTTATAATTGATCCAATCGCTATTATTATCTATGATTATTATAGTCTACTTGATTGATGGGTAGATGAGATTTCTGTGAGAATTTTAGAATTTGTCCCTTTTCTAATGAATCTAGTGGAGATTGACAAGGAGGCTCCTTGCAGTCTTCTATTTTATTAATAGGATGATTTTGTGACTTTTTATGAATTATTTTTCTAACACATCTTGGAGAATATAAAGGCTTTAAAGAAGTTTTTTAAGGGAATTGCTGGCCCCGACGTCTGATGGAATTTATTCCATCGATGGTCGTTGCAACATCAAAAATACATAGTTGCAACATTGGGGATACATGTATGCAACATAAAAATTACAAACTGAAACACAGCAAAACATCTGGGTGCAGAGAGTAAATTTCCTGCCG
The DNA here is from genome assembly GCA_015476505.1 of Urochloa ruziziensis. NCBI lineage: Eukaryota > Viridiplantae > Streptophyta > Magnoliopsida > Poales > Poaceae > Urochloa > Urochloa ruziziensis. The sequence continues at coordinate 43,451,920 of CM027122.1, forward strand.
CAACATCGGAGCTCTGTTGCATGCATGCAACATCGTATATATAGTACAATTTGTGCAACGTTGAAACAAACCTATTGCAACATCACTATCATGCAACTGCAACATTGAAAAATTTCTACTGAAACATAGTGAAACGACGTCGTTCACAACACTCAGTCGCACGGAGAGTAGTCAAAACCTCTAGTTAAAAATGCAACAACCAGATAAAATACTTGCAACATGCGTGTGAAACATATGCAACATTCGTAACATCCAGATCTACTTTTGCAACATCTGCATAAAACAATTGCGACATTCTTCTGAAACATATGAAACACGCGAAACATACACTTGCAACATGCAGCAAACCCTAGCACAACTGCACAAGTAGAGGTAGGAAGAGGAGGAGGATGGCGAGCACCAAGCAGGGAGCTTGACCTCGGCCATGGCGAGAGAAGTCTAGCCGGCACGAGGAGCTCCGAGCGGCGCACATGGCCAGGGCCTCGTGTGTTCCTTTCTCATCGGATCGCGGCCGCATCGCCGACGACGGTCTCTACAGCAGGGGAGGAGCATGGCGACAAGCTCATGCAGTAGTAGAGGAGTGCAGGCGACGCGCAGGGAGGCGGTGACCAGCAGGGCGGGCGTCGAGGACCACGACAGCATGCGATTTGGGGAGGCCCAATGGCATTAGCAGGAGTGACCTGCAGCAACTCTGGCGGGGGATGAGTCACCGGAGATACCATGGAAGAAGTGCTTATCGTCCAGCAGCACTCGTCACAGCGGCGGCGTTAGGCGACGGGAGGAGGCAAAGAGAATGGATGCGGATGAGCTGTTGCAAGTGGGAAGGTTCGAGAGAGATAACGTTGGCAGTTTTGTAACGGACAATACTCCACGCGTTCGATGGCGTCGACGCCCGGACAGAAGCATTACCTTTTTAATACAAATCATAACACTAGTGGAGAAAGGGGTTTTAGTACCGGTCGGTAAGGCAGGTTTAGTACCGGTTGTGGAACCGGTACTAAACGAGACTTCTCGTTGTTTAGTACCGGTTCCACAACCGGTATTAAACGGTGCATTAGTACCGGCTGGTAACCGACTTTACGCCCAAAAAAAGAAAAAAATATTTGAAAGAGCTGGTCACAAGTCACGCGAATTTTTCACGCGTAAATACGCGAACGTGGCCGCGGATTCGAACCCACGACCTCCGGCCTCGCGCGTAGCTTCCTTACCATCCCACCTATGCATCACTTGTGATTGAGTGGGGGATGCATTCCTTTTAAAGTAACCCGTGGAGGCCCATTTAGTCCTGGTTTATAACACAAACCGGTACTAAACGACGCACGTTAGTACCGGCTAGTATTACAAACCGGGACTAACGTGCATGCCATTTTAGTACCGGATTGTAACACTAGCCGGTACTAACGTGTGCCGTTTAGTACCGGTTTGGTTACAAACCGGGACTAAATGGGTCTCCGAGGCTTCCAGTGTTACAAACCGGTACTAAATGGGTCGGTGACCATTTTAGTACCGAGTTTTAGACAACCGGTACTAAATGACAAGTGACCAAAGGTCATTTTTGTTTGTAGTGTAATACAAACGCAGACCTCATATGAATGCATACATGTTTCTATCTTGTAAGTTGCCTCTGTGTCTTGCCAAGTCAACAAAGTGGAAGCTTCAAAAATTTTCCACAGTAAACCAGAGATCAACAAATCCAACATCACATAAATAGTTGATCGCAAATTTGTCTGACTTCTGGAACACCACATAAATTATTGTTTCGTAGTTCTCTCAGCGATTCTGACGTGCATGATGCTGCAAGAATTTTGTTAGACTTTTGATCCTTTATTTTGATCATGTCTCTGTTCTGCTTTTCGGATAAGGGTACGACGACATGCGGACAGAAACTAACGAACGCAGAATTTCCATGGAATCTATGTGCTGCTAGCCTTCATATTCACTATAATAGTCCCTATAGCAGAAAAATAGCTGAACCCAGATCTAGATGCTTACTCTTCAGCGCCGTGAGATAAGAACAGATGTAGCCTGGGAAACTACGGAGACACTGCACAACGGAGGCAGCTTCCTCGCTAAGCAAAGGAAAAAAATCAAGGGCCCGGCAGGGAGCACCCTGGCATCCTACAAATAGTGAGACCTCTGCTGTTCGTTGTGATCGTGCAAGCATCAACAGCTAGCCTCATCCAAACGAAAGAGATGGAGATCGGTCCATTGCTGGAGTTGCTCTACGTTCTCGTAGGCCTGGTTGCCCTGTGGCGACCTGGCGAGCGCTGGAGTGGGCATGGCTCAGCCCCCGGAGGCTGGGCGAGCACTGCGCGCGCAGGGCCTACGCGGCACCGACTACCGCTTCCCGTCCGGCGACCTGGCGGAGGAGGCGAGTCTCGTCGCGGCCGGAACGAACCAAGCCGATGCCCCTGTTGTCGCACGGCATCAGCAGCCGTGTTGAGCCACTGATCTACAACACCGTCAAGGAACACGGTACGTGCTCTCTTGAAACTGCTTTTTTTTTCCTTTCTTCAGAAGCGTGTGGCGTTTAATTCTGAGTCATGGCTAGAGTGCTGAACCCCCGGTTAATTCTTGCATGATGGAAATAACTGGAACGCCAGGTAAATTTCGATGGTATGGGCCGGTCCAACACCGGAAAGTGATCCTCAATGACCCCAAGCTGGTCCGGGAAGTGCTTGTCTAACAAGTTTGGGCACTTCAAAAACCCAAGCTGCCCGCCAATATCATCAAGATGATCGCCGACGGGCTGTCGAACCACGAAGGTGAAAAATGGATCGTTCATAAGAAGCATCATAACAATGCTTTCCAGCTCGAGAAGTTAAGGTGAGGATTTACTCTGAAAATTACCATCAAATAGCGAAATCCTGAAACTTTACCATCTTGCTAATAGCGCAAGAGTAGCCCATTTTGGCCTTTCTCCGGCTAGACGGATTAAAATAATAACTCTCTTCTTTATCAACTAATGAAGTTGGCACAATCTCACGCTGGTTCGTTCAAAAATAAATTACCATCCGACACTCGTAGCTATCAGTGTGGAGTCCGGAAGAGCGCGTGCTATGTAATGGATGATGACTCATTGTTTAACTTTGCAGAAAATGTTGCCGGCGTTCAGTGCCTGCACGAGTGAGCTGATCAAGAAATGGGAGGATTCAATGGGGTCCAGCAAGGTGCTGGAGATAGACGTCTGGCCAGAGTTGCAGGATCTCACCGGTGACGTGATCTCACGTGCGGCATTCGGCAGCAGCTTAAGTGAAGGGAGAAGGATCTTCCGAATACAATCAGAGCAAGTTCAACTTTTAAATCACATGACAAACCTCTACATCCCGGGTTACACGTGAGCATATTACTCATCAGGACATGAAATCTGTTCTGTAAGAAAACTCAATAGTTGATTTATTGATCTTTTAAAAATTTGTGTTTGACTAAGACATTTTCATTTTGTTCAGTTCGCAGTGCAACAAGTGCTTTTGTTTATCTAGTAATCTCGTTTTCTCCTCTGATATTTTGGCCTTTATGCCTCTTTCTCTTCACTCTTCAGGTACCTACCAACCAAGGTCAACAGAAGGATTAAAGCAAATGCACGAGAGGTCGAAGGACTCCTGAAAGGCATCATCACAAAGAAGGAGAGGGCTATGAAGAACGGCCATGCCGATGACGATGACCTACTAGGCATGCTAATGCGGTCCAACATTAAAGAGAGCAAAGATAGTGGAAGCTCAAAACCAATGATGACCATTGACGACATCATGGGCGAGTTGAAACTGTTGTACTTCGCTGGGATGGAAACACTTCGGTGCTGCTCACGTGGGCATTAGTTGTGCTGAGCATGTATCCTGACTGGCAAGACCGTGCGAGGGAGGAGGTCCTGCGTGTTTTTGGGAAGAGACAACCGGATCTTGACGGCACACATCAACTGAAAATTGTTAGTGTTTTTCTACTACTACTACTGCTCATATAGGGCACTACTAGTGATCATTCAATTTTTTTCACTTGCAGAATTGCTCAGTTTTTGCTCTATGTGGCAGGTGACCATGGTACTATATGAGGTTCTTAGGCTATACCCACCGATCACATTGTTAGAACGGGAAACGTACAAGGAGATGGAGCTGGGAGAGATGAAGTACCCACCTGGAGTGAAACTTTTGTTGCCAGTAGTGACCATTCATCACGATCCAGATATATGGGGAGAAGATGTTGACGAGTTCAAGCCAGAGAGGTTTGCGGAGGGGATCTCCAAGGCCTCAAAGGAAGCACCTGCTTTCTTTCCCTTTGGATGGGGGCCACGGATCTGCATTGGCCAGAACTTTGCACTATTTGAGGCCAAGATAGCACTGAGCATGATCTTACGACACTTCTCGTTTGAGCTTTCGCCGTCCTACACCCATGCCCCGTTCCCCGTCTCTACTCTGCAGCCAGATCATGGGGCGCAGATCATGCTCCAGAGGATTTAATCATTTTACTTGGCAGTCTTAAACTATTACTGTTAGACAAATAAAGCAAAATATTGTTTGAGTAAAGAAAATACTGTTTGAGTAGTGAAAATACTAGTAGGTCATGTAATAATATTCGCAAAAAAGGTAATGTAATAATATACTTGGCATGAAGCCAAGCATAACACAATCTAGGAACATATTTCATCAGGATTGGTGCAACATATACACATTGTGAAAGGACTGCTAATTGATTTCATGATATATAACATATAAGTTGGGGGACATATACTTGGCATGAACCCTGGCTCAAATAATGTTTTGAAGATTAACACTCACCCTATTAGATTTAATCCCACAACCAAAATTGATGGTGGAGGAGTATAACATATAAGTGGGGGACATACCTCACCCATTGAAGTAGTATTTTGGATGGAGTTAGGCCAATGCCTTCTGTTGTAGTGGGCTCCAATGGACTAGGGCCTGGTAGGGTGCTGGCTCGTGGGTATAGCGGGCCAGAACAAATTCGCAGCGCATTGTAACAAGTGGTATTAGGGCCAAAGGTCGAAAAGCATACAAAAATCTTGGGGATATATGGTGACATAGGAGTTTAGTCCTATTGTACGTGGGGCTTTTGTGTCTCTCTCAACTCACTTAGGTTAATTGAGTACTAAGACTTAGCCATATAATGTAATGCATCCTTCTTGACAGTACGACATACCTATACTCAAAATTAAAGATAAATTAAACTGCTTGAGCTTCTTACTTATATATCATGCCATCTCTTTATCATTCTCAAACTAAGGAGTGCATTGTTTTTGGTTTCTTTTCTTTGAGCTCAACTTCCTTGAGCGAGTCACTTGAACTTTTTTCTTTGAATGAAAGCCACTTCTAATTCAATTCGCCATCTTCAATACATCATTTGAGAAAGATTGACACTTGTCAACATGAACAATATATAAGACCAAGATTCATCAAGTTGAATGTAAAGAAAGTTTCTTCACCCTAGCATTAGTTCCTCGATACAAACCAATTGCCCTTCACCAAGCTTGATTCCTCGAAATACTATCCCGAATTCCAACTCTTCATCCTTGTATCAATAGAGCTCCATATTGGTTTGTATCACATTTAACTTCATCAATGAAATCCATATTCACTTATTCTTTCAACTTCTATCTTCTCTTGATATATTATTCAATTTTTTACAAGAGATCCCTTTCAAGTACTATGACCTTGTCAACAAGCTTCATTGGGATATGAGTAAAAATAGTTATCATCAATATATGCCTCAATAAGTATAAACATCCATTGCTTGTCAATAACATCACTTTAATCAGAGCGTAGCTACCCACCAGGGTTCAAATCTTGGTGCTCGCACCTTTTCCTAGGATTTTTCAGGATTTATCGGTGTTATGCATTAAGTGGTAAGCGACATTCCCGTCGACAACAAGGCGCCAATGGTGACTTCGAAAATCTCCAGATCTGTCGGGTGCTCAGTCCTTCGAAGGTGCTCATAGAGGTAGGGTTAGTGTACGTATGTTCATCGGGGTGAGTGTGTGTGCGTGTTGTGAGCGTCTGCGTTGTACTGTGTAATTCTCAAAAAATCATAGCCTAGTCACAAGTCTTGCCATATGAGCAATCAATTCTTGCTCATATGCTCAACAGGATCATTAGTTCTTTAATCATGGTGTCATTCAATTCACCAAAACCAACAAAGGGCCTAGATGCACTTTCACTTATTCTCCTCCCTCTCCCTTCGCCTTCCTTTCCATCCCTCTTATCCTCCCATATGTAGATCTAGTGTAGTTATTGGATGGTGGCAACGTTAGTTAGCCAATGTGGAGGCCAAGACAATGGTTGAAATGCAAGGTTCTGGGTAAGCTTGGTGACAGATCCAACTAGCAGGTACTTGGTAGTTTTAGTGCTATACCACCAGCGGCATGCATTATCCGGGCCAGCTATTGTGCAAAGTGTTGGGAACCATGTCATATCACTTTGGGGACTTTGGGGTCCCATCAAGGACCATCACAATGGAGGATATGTGCCCCAACTACAGTGAAGAGTGGTGTTGGATTTGTGCCTTGTAAGTGTGATGGGAGGAATCTAGCAGAGTTGTATTAGGTTGATAACTATGCTTTATAATTAGTACGAAGTACTATAGACCTACCAAGGTGTATCCAAATTTTTTTAATATTTTTATTTTGCCCCTATGAATAATTTAATTATACATTTTAAATAATCTTGATTTAACAAAAAATCACTATATATTTGGGAAAATTCTGAAAAATAGCTTATAGTTGGTGACAAGAGCACTATTGAACGTGGAACACATGAGATTATTCTTATTTTTATTTGACTAAAGAATGTTTCAAACTTAATGAGCAACAGACTATTACATTTCCTTTGTCACCATTAATCTGCCATCTTTCCTTTCCTTTTTATCTCAATAGAAATTCCAAAAATATCGTCACAATTCACTACCATTATATTTTTTTTACTTATTCAGATGACATGATAGAAAAAATGGACAAATATTTATCATCTCATCTCACCCTAATAACATCAACATGCACAAAAACAAATAAATTGCATCTTGTGTAGAGCATAGAAAATTTAAAAAATCATAGAGGAAGAATTACAAGATTTCCATGAATATTCCATTAAAAATGAACATATCATTAAATTTGCCGAACATCACAGATTCATTTGGGAAATCACAAAAACAATACACAATCATGTGATCCTCATCGGTGCAAATGCACCTTGGAACATCCTGGCATAACATGGTTGCTGCAGACACCACGAAATATGCACACACCGTGGCCTTGGCATTAACAAGAATCAGAAATAGACGAGAAGTGTGGCTCTGGCGAACTCAAGTCATGGAGGAGCTCATCCGTCCATGGATAGATGTGGTGGACGACACAAAGAAAATCACCGCCAATGGAGAAAAATATGGAGCCATCCTTTCCTTTTCCTAAAGTATGTGCGACCACAAGGAGGAGATCACTCCTCCTCCCTCCATGGTCTGCCTAAATGGATCCATGTGGAGGAGCTCACCTGCATGGATTAGCTTTCCACAAATTAGACTCAGAATAATGGATAAAGGGGCTTCGATCTCCCCCTCCCCCCCCCCCCCCCCCCAAAAAAAAAACCTGCAGAGAGCTAGATGTCACCCTAGGTGCCCCTTTAGTAATGTTTGTGAAATAGAATTCAGCCAAACAGAAGGGGGCCTCTAGGAGGCATTGAGTGCTCCCTGAAGCCTAGGTGTTATGTGGGACCGATGGAGTAGAAGAAGAGTCTTGTCCTTTCCTAGCACCCCATGAGGGCCTACACAAGTCGATGCGATATGCATATTTTCTCATAAGCCCTTGATGGGGGACGAAATTGTGTCTTGGTTCTTTGGGACAAATCATCGTATGGGCTGGCAAGGAGATTGTGTAGGCCCATCAAGGAGATAACCATTCATAATTCTCACAACATCACTCTGTTATCTGCAAGCCCTAAGTTTAGGAGGCTTAAGTACCGGGAAGTAACACCAATCGATACTAAACAACAAGTATTAGTACTAGTTGATGTTACAACCAGGTACTAAAGGGTCATCCATGTGTGAATTCAAAGAAAAAAACACATCTCTTACCTAAGTCAGATGTCATGTGTGAGTGAGATGATATTGAAACTACGCATGAGGCAAGAGGTTCTGGGTTTGAATCACATGCATTGCGCATGCACACATTGCCTCAGCGCTACCATTTTCGGTTTCCTCTTGGGGCCAGCCGCCTCCTCTGTCCAGGACTCCTTGTGCTTGTTGAGACTACCTATTAGTCTATTGCATCTTGCAGAGATCTAGACAAATAATGGTGATTGCTTGTATGTGCCTCAAGCGCAGGCTTGGCCGTAGCTATTCTTAATTCCATCATCTCCACGTAAGCTCAAACTAAGGGCGCCCTCGCATGAAACCTCTGCTTGGCCTCATGCATTTTCTATGAAGCCTCGAGAGCTACTCTCATCGGAGACGTCATTGAATCTAGGGCCTGGGATGGGGGAGCTACAACTAGAGTCTAGTCTAGGTGTTTCCTTTTATATGTAAGTGATGGCCATTCTCCCAGCTAAAGAAAAACAGACGCCTATGATTTTTGCAGAGTTTTGATGGTTTTTGTTGCCTATGTCTTTTACATAAAGTTCTCATTATGTTCAACCAAGCCTAGGCTGATTTTCGGTCCCTCTCGGGTTTCGTTTGACTCCCTTCACCCCCTCTAAGGACCCACCCCCCCCCCCCTCCCCCCGGTAAAAACCTTACACTAGCTCATAGGAGCGGCAGTGATGCCATTTGTGAATGTTCTTTCTCACCGATACCACATGATATATCATCGTGCGAGTTTACATCATCAGGTCTACTAACCCACTCATTTATATTTTTGCATTTCACAATTGCAACTTGAGTGCCTTTAAATTATTAGGATAGTTCTTTTTAGAATATTTTAGGTTGCAAAATTCTTTGTACGTGGCTGCAAACATCAGCTGTATCATAGTTGCACATTTAAATAAGAGTAAAATACACCAGCGGCCCTTAAACTTGTGTCGGGGTGCCACTTAGGTCCATAAACTCGTAAAATGGACATCTAGCACCTGGTACTTGTTAAGTTGTGCCATTTAGGTCCATGCCCATTCAAAATATGCAAAAAGACCCTTAATTTTAATCATCTTCTACCTCTAGGTCCTCCACCTCATCCACACCTTCAATTCGTCCACCATCCACACCAGCATCGGCAGTCCAGGCGGTGGTGGCGCTGCTCGACTCCGCTGCCAGCAGCGACCTCCTCCCGTCCACTCAGGAGCGTGCCGGTTCTTGGCGAACGATTCCGACGCCGTGGTGCCCCACCTCTGCTGCGCGCTCGAGTCCGGTGCAGGCGTCGGCACGGTGGAGCATGCCTGTGTGGCGCTCCTCCCCCTCACGTCCACCTCGCGTGATGCTGCATCTACCGCATCTTCAGCGCCCACTGCTGTCGCGAAACTTAGGTGAAAAACAAGAAGATTTGTTGTCCGCGGCAACACAATCTATCAATCTGATGCAGCACCAATTGGACAAACCATCACCTTGCCTCTTTCTCCATCGATACCTGCAGCCAATCGACTATTCATGGAGCTCGCGCGAGCAGTGACGCCCCTGCCACCACGCACCCGACAGCGCTCCTGGCCATCGCGCGACACCACCCGACACTGCGCCGCCGCTTGCATCCGCTTGGCTTGGTTGGCGCGGATCAACGTGGCATGATGGCCATTGATGACAGCGGCTGCTACTCGTCTTCACTGCCGCATGCCGCGGGCCTGAAGATGGGCCCGATGGCGTTCCACAACTCCCTGACTTGCACAGACACCAGAAAAGTCGTCGCCGGAATGCTCCTGGGCAAGGCAACCACGTCGCCGGCGTCATCTGAAGAGAGAGAGGAGAGATGAGGAGGAACGCGGGAGGCCAGTCATGTAGGCTGTCGCGGCGGGGATCCTCCGCAACCCCTTGGTTCCGCGGCGAGCTTGGCGCACTGCCGCTCGCAGCAACGCCGTCGGACGACATCGATTAGGAGGGAGCCAAATCAGACGGCGGCGGGGAGCAGGCAAGATGAGGGAGATGAGGAGGATCTAGATGCAGAAGATGATTAAAAATCAAGGGTCTTTTTGCATATTACGAGGGGTATGGACCTAAATGACACAACTTAACAAGTACCGGATGCCAGATGTCCGTTTTGTAAGTTTATGGACCTAAGTGACACCCCGAGACAAGTTTAAGGGCCGCTGATGTATTTTACTCTTTAAATAACATGGTCTATCTTTTTTCGAGTGAACAACGGGGGGAGGGGGGGGGGGGGGGGGGGGCAAGAAGCCCACCTGAACTTTTTTTTCATTTGAAAGGAGCTGAGGACAGCTCGAGGGTTACGAACGGTCTAGTTTGTGGGCAAGCACAATGCCCAGGATACACGAGGGGGAGAAGTGTATGTTTTGTGCAACTGCAAAGTAGTATAAGTTTGGCCTATAATACAGGCATCGTTTCCTTTTATCCCGCGTATGCAGCAAGCATGTGCAACCCTAGATACTTGAATAATACAGGGCCTCGGACATTGCAATTGAAAGTGACATGCAGTGATCAGTACATAGTTGAATAACTCAACGGAAATCAGCCATGGAACCTAGATCTAGCGTGACAAAATAAAACGCAACACGAAGCCTGTTCTAAATGTGCATCCCTGCCTCCCAAACATCTCCATGGTTGATTTTACTTTGGTAAAAAAAAAGCAATCGCATTCCTACTCATCCATATTGATGACCAGCTACCAACCCAAATCTTTAATTAGTCTTTGTTTCATTGTTTGGATGCACCCCATAAGATAAAACCAGTTGTCAAATCACCATATAGTTGATTACTAGGAGTTGGTATCTGTAGTGTGTCCGTCAAATAATAATATTAACTCCACTGTCGTGTCAAAACTCTGTTCGACTGCTTATCACCTTGTACCTTCCTACTCTCTCGGTTTTCCTTCACAGTGCTATACACAACATGCGAACATATCAAATAACAGAACAGCTCGGAAGCCACGTAGCATTTGCATGGAAGCTATGTGCTAGTAGCCATGTAGACGCTTACTCTTCCACGCCAACAAAGAACCCAAGGGGCGGCGCCCCGGGAGCAGTTAGTTGAAGAAACGATCCAGGCCGCCATTGGAGGTAGCTTCCTGTGATGAGGTAGCAATGAAAAATCAAGGGCACGCACGCGGCCCGGAGCAGCTGGCCTCCTATAAATTGAAGCCATTGCCGGTTCGTTATGAAACCTGCAAAGCAATCAACATCGTACATAGCTTGATCGAAACAAAGAGAGATGGCGATCGTTGCATGGACGGAGCTGCTCTACGTGCTTGGAGGTCTGGCCCTGTGGTTCGTCTGGAGGGCGCTGGAGTGGGGCTGGCTCAGGCCATGGAGGCTGGGCCGGGCACTTCACGCCCAGGGCCTCCGCGGCACCGCCTACCGCTTCCCATCCGGTGACCTGGCGGAGGAGAAGCGCCTCCTCGATGCGCAACGAGCCAGGACGTTGCCTCGTTCGCCGTCGTCGTCGCCGCACGACATCACAGCTCGTGTTGATCCGCTTGTCCACAACACCGTCAAGGAACATGGTACGCCCCGTTCTACTCTACCGTCTACCCAGCTGTAACTGCTGTAACTATAGTTATACTACTACCTGGTGCCTGCACTTGCCTATTAAATCTGGGCTTATGGTTCGATGCTGATTCCATGGATGAATTCTGCATTCTGAAACGACAGGTAAAGTCTCGATAGTGTGGGACGGCCCTACACCGAAAGTGATCCTCAGCGACCCCAAGCTGGTTCGGGAAGTCATGTCCAACAAGTTTGGGCACTACAGGAAGTCCGAGCTGCCTTCCAAGTTAATCAACATGATCGGCAAGGGACTGCTGACCCACGAAGGCGAGGAATGGACCGTCCGTCGGAAGATCCTCAACCCTGCCTTCCATCTCGAGAAGTTGAAGGTAACGAATAATAATCTTAATCTACTCGGAAAATTACGAGCCAGCAGAAATGGGTGCGTTTTATTAACTGTTTAATGCTGCAGAAAATGGTACCGGCTCTCATCACATGCACGAGCGAGCTGATGGACAGATGGGAGGATTTGACCGGGTCTGACGGCAACGCAAGGGAGATAGATGTCTGGCCGGAGTTTCAGGACCTCACCGGCGACGCCATCTCCCGGGCCGCATTCGGCAGCAGCTTGAGTGAAGGAAGAAGGATTTTCAGGATACAATCCGAACAAATTCAACTAGCAAATAGCATGACAAACCTGTTCATCCCGGGTTACAGGTGAGCTCATATTACTCACTCAGAAGCTGTAACAAGCCAATGCAACAAGTTACATATAGTTGAATAGTTTACAGTTCTTGCTTATGAAGGAGTTTGATATTTTTTGCTACCAGTGAATTAGTTTACAGCCAAATCAAAATTTGATTTTATTTAATTTTTTACACGGTACAAACTTTAGCTGTAGCATTCGTAGATACTGGCTCCCTAGCCACATGGTAAGCGTCTGAATTTTGTCTTAAAAAAGGACAGCGTCACCATAGTCACACAGCCCACATGTTGAAGAACCAACAACCTGCTGATGACCGGAGCTAATAATTTTTATTTTATTGTTATTATTATTATTATTATTATTATTATTATTATTATTATTATTATTGAAATGTCACCAGCTGAGAATGCCTTGGCATCTTATTGGTCTTGTTTAATGTTTTTGCCTATTTGTCTCTTCATATTCAGTTATCTACCAACCAAACTCAATAGGAGGATAAAAAGAAATGCCCGAGAGGTCGAAGCCCTCCTGAAACAAATAATCACAAAGAGGGAGGTGACTATAAAGAATGGTCATGCTGATGACACTGATCTGATAAGCTTGCTAATGCTATCCAACATGAAAGAAAGCCAGGAGAGCCCGAGCTCCAAACCAATGATGACGATGGATGACATCATTGGCGAGTTGAAATTGTTCTACTTCGCTGGAATGGATACAACCTCAGTGATGCTAACATGGACAATGATCATGCTAAGCATGAATCCTGAGTGGCAGGACCGTGCGAGGGACGAAGTTCTACGTGTTTTTGGGAAGAAACAACCAGACTACAATGGTGCAAATCAGTTGAAAGTCGTAAGTATTTTCTACTACTTTCAATTTTCTTTTGAGTTGGAGTTTTCTTATCATTAGCTCATGTGGCAGGTGACCATGGTGCTACACGAGGTTATTAGGCTATACCCACCAGCCCCATTCATTGGACGGGAAACGCACATGGAGGTGGAGCTCGGAGGGATCAAGTACCCACTTGGAGTGAAACTTTTGTTGCCAATATTGGCTATCCACCATGACCCGGATCTATGGGGAACAGATGTGAACGAGTTCAGGCCCGAGAGGTTCATAGACGGAATCTCCCAGGCCTCCAAGGACGCGCCGGCATTCTTCCCCTTTGGCTGGGGGGCACGGAAATGCATCGGCCAAAATTTTGCACTGGTTGAAGCCAAGATAGCATTGAGCATGATCTTGCAGCGCTTCTCATTTGATCTCTCGCCATCCTACACGCACGCACCATTCTTCAACTCTACCCTACAGCCAGATCATGGGGCACATATTATGCTCAAGAAGATTTAATCATTTTATTTACATGGACAGCGCAATCTATCCTTGCATTTATAATACAGCTGTTGTTGATCAATAATAAAAAGAAATAAGGTGTGTTAAGGAGAGATCTGTGTGATGTACCTACAGGTCGCGTTTCACCACTTTGAGCTCATGTATTTTGTAAAATAATTGCTTATATGCATTTATCATGTTGTATGCTAAAATTGGTGTTTTTACAGTTGTGTAGTTGTGCAACTTACGTGAAATCCGATAATATTTGGCGTAACCTTGAAAACCGGGGCGTGCCAGTCAATCTGACTTGTTGATTGACAAGGACATAATCAAACGTAAGAAACATCAAAGAGCCGATTCTTTTCACAGTTTGGTTCGAACAGTAAATAACTGATTCCCATATGTAGAGAAACAGCTAGATAGCCGATTCCGATAATCAAACAGCTGTAAGCCGATTGGAAACTAAGTAAATAAAAGACAACTGTAAAAAGCGATGTAATAATGCTCAGTAGGGCAACACTTAGAGAAATTTTAATTGGATATTAGGATAAACTTCGTGATTAAGCCTTGAAAAGAGCCGATTACAATATATTCTAAGCTGGATAATTGGTGACAAAGGCTAAAAATAACAAGAAACGAACTTGTAAATCTAGCAGATGTTGATAACTGTCGAGTAAATCTAAACGAAGCAACAACGATACGCCCGATGCTAAAGCTTAGAAATTACTTAGTAAAAGCAGAACTCACGAGCAGGCCTCGGAGATCTGGATCACCTCGACTCGCCCAGGAGAACTCGTGAAAACGAAAAAGATGACAAAGTCACATACTTGTATGAAAAATTGCGAGTAGTAAAAGCAAGTATGAAAGGTTTTGTTTGTATTGATGTGTATCCTCTTCTCACGACCCTCAGGGTTCATATTTATACTCTGAAATTAAAAATCCTGACCGGTTACGACGATATGCACAAAACTTGACGCAGACGAAAGAAATTTTCTAAATCAATGACTTGTAGGAAACTAGGACTTATCTAACAAAAGACGCAATGAACGGCCTGTCAACGGCCCAACTCAAGCCCACAAAGCAATCGACGCCGTGACCTTTTCAGCCTCTGAATCAGATATTGCCCGATCTCCTTCTTCGATTCCCAAAACTTCATCCCCATGTCCGATTCGGTTTGGAGCTCATCACGTTGTCCGATTCGAGTCTCATAGCATTGCCCGATTTCGATGCAAAGCACCTCTTCCTTTTCCTTTTGACGTCGGCTCTGACACGTGTCAAAAAACGGCGTCAACAGCATCGTTTTATCCTCTCCTTCTTCTTGTAAGTGAGAGGATAAAACAATACACTACTATTTGCTTGCACCGTTTTATCCTCTCCCTTTTTTTGTAAGTGAGAGGATAAAACGGTGCTCTATTATCTGTATGCACCATTTTATCCTCTCATTTTTCTTATATGTGAGAGGATAAAATGGTACATCAACTACTATATATACACTAAAGTCCCAAGAATCGGTGGCTTCTCAGGCCACTAAGTCTCGGGCTATCGACTCATCCCCATGTTTGCTCATCTAAACTCCATGAACAGTACAAGCTAAGCTAATCAATGGCCTCTCAGGCCACTAAGGTATTGTAGCAATTATTTAACACTACTACAAAGATGCTAGTATATTGTAACATATAACTAAAAGGGATAAAATGTGTTCTAAATACATATCCTAGCTAAGTGTTATAGGGTGCCGCTTCTTAATTCATATCACAAGGATAAACAAACATTTATTACCGGGTTAGCATCCACTATGTTACAAATGAAATATCGGTACACAATTTTTGCAATTGATACCGTAATATTAGACTCATGCCACCACTACATTAAACATGTTCCAATATGCTACAACTATGCTATTTCGAGTGGATTTAACAGATACAGTAAGTTATTAGAGTGCTTGTGTACTTCTACGCCATGCATTATTATAGCAGATTACTATGGATTATATATACTTCATTGATGTACCGTTTTATCCTCTCCTTATTCTTGTATAAGTGAGAGGATAAAACAGTGCTTTGTTATTTATATGCACCATTTTATTCTCTCCTAATTCTTATAAGCGAGAGGATAAAATGGTGCTCTGTTTTTGTATGCACTGGATGATTGCTCATTCATATGGTCATCAAAGTTTTGTATGCACGGGATGATTGCCCATTCATCCCGTCACCACTTTTCAACACTTCGTATTTTGACCATACCTGTCTATTTCGGAGTCCGATTTTGATGATCTTGGACTCTATGAAAAGTTATTAAATTCTATCCAAGATTATTCTGAAATTCATCCCATTTTATCAAACAAAAATATAAAAATTCATGGGACATGTCCAATTCATTCTTTTCTTTATCTTGGCTTCGCTATTTCTTCTAAGGATTGAATATATGTATATCTGAGTATATATGCATTTTTTTCAATACAAAATTTTGTATATGATCTCGTATAAAAAAAACTTTATACCAAAGTTGTACAGCTCGACGAAATATAAAACTTTGTAGTTGAGAACTTTTATATTTGAGATTGTTTAATATTTCAAAATATCATTATAAATTACCTAATTTGAAATCTTGAACTTTAAAGTTTTCAAAGTTGTAGATATCGAAGTTTGTAGTTTATAACTTTTTTGTTTGAGATTGTTTAACACTTCAAAATATCATTACTTCTTTTCAAATTTCAAATTTTAAAATATTCAAATGACCATGGAGGCAAAAACGTTCTATACCAAAGTTGTAGATCTCGACAAGATATGAAATTTTGTAGTTTCCAACGTTTTCATTCCAGGTCATTTAGCTGTCCAAAAATGCATCATAAGACAGTCAAACAAACACAAATTGCCACATTAGCAATCCAACCACTCTAAGTGTCGTCATCCTATTGGTTCTCCTTCTTGTCCCACGGATCCTGCTGGTCTGACCTTTCTTATCTTCTTTCTCCCTCTCCCTCTCCCTCAACACGTCTGTCTCTCTCTCACACCTCTTCTCTCTCTCGCCTACTGCGTGGGCGGTGCCGGCAACTCCGGCCGGGCGGCTCGGCGACTCCGGCCGAGCGGCGGGCGAAGCAGCGGCGAGGGGATGGGATCCCACCTCCCGAGGACGGCCCCAGGCCGGTGTGTGGCAACTTCGGCTAGCCAGCGGTGAATGGAGGCCGTGACAACTCCGGCCAGCCAGCGGCGGTGCACCCCGCCGGGGTGGGTCAGCCGCGACCGTCGCCGCCGGCGCAACGAGCTGTGCAGCAGCGGCTCGGGCGGGATAGCGGCCGCGGCGGCGGCCCGACGAGGCGGGCCCAGGCTGGCGATGGCGCCCGGCCGGCGACCAGCCGGTGGGGAGGGCCCCTGACCGGCCGCAGGGGCATCATTTTTCTTTTTTTTCTTTTTGTTACTTATTAAATTTAATTGTAATGTTGTAATTAATCAAGCTAATCATGTTTGTGATTAATTACTTTTTAACTAATCACGTCTCTATTTTTATTTTATTTTTCTTTTTTTATTTCAAAATTCAATGTAGGGGCAGGTGCGTGAAAATGGCATTTGCAGGGGCTGGTGATGCCATCACGTGCCCTTGAAAATCATTTGCAAGGGCGGGCTACTAACCCGCCCCTGCAAATGGCTATTTTTAGCAGTCAAAAGCAGATGCAGATTTTGGAGCGGCCCCTGCAAATGTTTGTTAACGTGCCCCTAAAAAGCGTTTTTGTAATAGTGTGAGTGGTCTAGTTTTTGGGCTAGAACAATACCCAGGATATACGAGGGGCAGGAAGAATATGTTTTGACAAATTAAAGTAGTACTAGGTGATATCTCGCGCGTTGCTGCGAAATTCTTTGAATAAATTTTTAAGATTTGGAGCATAGTTTACTACCCGAAGGACTAAAGAGCATCTCTAAGAGAATATAGCAATCCAGAATTGGTTTGACATATTTACCAATCCAGGAGAGAGTTTCAGCAAATTTGCTAAAAATTTGAGGTATAGCAATGCATATAGCAAATCTATTGGAGCGGTTTTTTTGCTGATTTTTAGCAATCCTGGCAGTTTTTAGGTATAGCGATCCATTATACCAAATCTGTTGGAGATGCTCTAAAGGAGGCCAATGGTCTTGCTATTTTTGGATGTGAAATCAATTTATAAGAACCTATAAATATGCAAATTAAGTATCCAAAATGCAATACATCAAATGTGTTGAGTGCATGAAACTTACTTGTATAAATTAGAAATGTCGGACTCTAGGACCGGCAATCCACTAGGGGGTACCCAGGTGGTAGATTTGTAGGCAAAGGGGATCGCAAGGCTAGGGAGCTCGAGGTAACACAGGGGACTGCGAAGGTTTATACAGGTTCAGGCGGTCAGGAGGCACAAACCCTACGTCCTGTGTTCGGTGGTGTCTTCGTTATCTGCTCGGCAAAGCTCAATGAGCAATGGCGAGTTGGTAAGTGGTTACAAGGGGCTAGAATGAGTTCGAAGCGTGACGGAATACAATGGGGGAGGAGAGAGATCTGAATCAGATGCCCTTAGGGGGTTGCTCTAGGCCGCCTTATATAGGGGGGACGACCTAGGGTTACAAGTTGGTTTGCCTTGCGGGCCAAATCTTCGTAATCTTGTGCGCCAAATCAGAGGCTTCTCGTGGGTCAGGCCATGGGTCGGCCCACATCGCTGTCAGGCATGGGCCTAGGCCGACTGACATCCTGGTCGGTGAGGGGCCCCTGGGTATCCATATCCCACAAGTCCCCGAGCAATGTGCAGGCGCGTGGAAGTCTGTTGATGAAGAGGCGAGGCCATCATGGTCGGTCGAAGCATCTTGATCATCAGGCTGACACAAGAGTGTGCGGTGCTATAAAAATCTCGGGGATGATCGTGATCATGCCCGTGTGGCTGGGTGCCGTCTGGTGGCCAAGTCGGGCTTCTGAGGGTGCCGAGTCACTTCGAGAAAAGAGACCTTGAACTTGTCGGGGCATATGGAGGGCGACTGAAAGGAGCTCTCCATATGGAGTAGCCCCGAGCATTGGGACGATTAGTATAATCGGGCCAATGGTTAAAAGTAAGAAGAATCCGAGCTTCGAGGCAGCCTGGCCACCAAAGGATAAAAACATCGTGTCTGCCTGGCATGCCAGGACGACAAAAACAGTAGCTCCATGATCGTGCATGCACGTCTAGTGCTTGAAGCTTTCAAAGTTTGTAAAGGTGGTCGAGCGTCTCGAAGCGAGGATCAGTGCAAGCCATGGCTCACACGTCGTACTTTACACAATATTTCAAAAGTATATCCATGAGGACATGTAGTCATCCGACTAGTTGCGACGCCCAACACACGCCAGGCTGAAGGATGGTCGACCCGACCAGTCCCCGAGCCTAGGACCAGCTGAGTCGAAGGAGAGGTGCGCCGAGTGGTCGATCCGACCAGTCCTCGAGCCTGGGACCAGTCGAGTCGAAGGAGACGTATCAAGTGGTTGGCCCGTGCCAGTCCCCGAGCTTGGGAGCTGGTCGAGTCGACAAAGAACGCCGAGTGGTCGGCCGCGCCAGTCCCCGAGCTTGGAGCTAGCCGAGTCGACCCGCGCCAGTCCCCGAGCTTGGGAGCTGGCCGAGTCGACGAAGAACGCTGAGTGGTCGGCCCGCGCCAGTCCCCGAGCCTGGGGGCTGGCTGAGTCAGCGAGGCTACACCAAGTAGTTTCTGAGCTATAAGAAGGCATTGAAAACATTATGTACCATAATGTAAAGTATTTAAACAATCCGTATGATAAACCTGTATTGTTGCGGAGCCATGATAGAAACATGTCTGTGAATGCATTGTGCATGTGTAACAAACCCCTTCCCTTTAGCAAAACGCCGAGTAGGACGCTGTGCGGTCCTTGCCTTGTGTCGTAAAGCACCCTTGTTACCCGGCTGACCACTGCTCTCACGGAGGACGGCTTACCACTCTACGATGCTCTGCGTGGAGGCTTAGTCGTAGGTGGCACGTGGGGTGAGTACGGAACTCAGGGTTTCACGATTGGGGATTTGAACCGCACGGGTTAACTCGGGATTTTACTTAGAGGGACGTAGGGTTGGGCATGGGCTCAAAAGCCAGAGCCAGCATGGACTCTCCCAAGCACTGAATCAGCGCGCCATGTTGAAGAAAAATTAAATAAGACGGTGGGACATGTCCCAGTCCTCGAGCATCAGCAAGGCTTTCAGATGAGCATAATGGGTATGTTCACGATGACTATAAAATATTTAATAAAATTTTGACTTAGCTTGATTAATGTCGAGTTGGGATGATCGCCATGGTCGGCGGGCGCTAGTCCCCGAGCATGATTCATGGGCGAGGCATAGTTGCCGTGGTCGGCGAAGTGTCACTGATAGAGGACCATAAGGACAGCAGTGTGTGCTGCGATGGTTACCGCCGAATCGTCGTGGCCGTCGTTGAGTTGCAGTGCTTGCGGATGGCGCGTACTCGGCGACTTGCCGTAGGGCGTGCTTGGCCGTGCCGCAGATCTTGCGCAAGTCCAAAGGACGTTTTAGCCGTGTTTGCCGAGTCACGTGATGAGTCCGCACGTGTAAAGAAACAAATACGAACATGGTAAGTGTTGGTCTCAATCGCCATAATCAATAGTAGATCGGAACAAAATAGTAATAACTGAAATTGGATCGGAATAGTAGATAGAATAGACTAAAGCAAAAAGAACTCGTGCTTCCCTGTTTCTCGCCAATCTGCTCGGATATCTCAAGCACGCGCATGTAGATCGGGCCTGTCCTCGTTGCAGCATGCAGGACGACACCTGCATATAGCAGATGCAGATCACGAGTCCTGCTCGGTGCTCGGACGCTTTGCATGGCGATCCCTTTTGCGTGTGCGGGTGCATGCAGCCGCGCATGGCACATCCTAGCGGCCGCCGGGACCCAGCGTAGCGTGTCGCCGAGCTCCGCGCGCCGGGCAAAAAATTCCAGATTACGCCGGTGATAAGAAGATCCAGCAGCCGCAGGGCCCACATGCGCTACGTGTGATGAGCCCATATTCATCTGCTGCCGCCGGTGAAACTCCATCGGGTGGGACGGGCGGGTAGTCGGCGAGTGGAGTTGGTGGACGGCGGGTCGACGCCGCACGATTCGTGCTTGACGAAGGAGACGCGGGATCGGAAAACTGCCATGGAGCTAGCTGCAGATGCCTGCAATCTTTCCTACCTGACGCGCCAACTGTCAGACTCTAGGACCGACAATCCACTTGGGGGTACCCAGGTGATAGATTTGTAGGCAAAGGGGATCGCAAGGCTAGGGAGCTCGAGGTAACACAGGGGACGCGAGGTTTATATGGTTCAGGCGGTCGGGAGGCACAAACCCTACATCCTGTGTTCGGTGGTGTCTTCGTTATCTGCTCGGCAAAGCTCAATGAGCAATGACGAGTTGGTGAGTGGTTACAAGGGGCCAGAATGAGTTCGAAGCGTGACGGAATACAATGGGGGAGGAGAGAGATCCGAATCAGATGCCCTTAGGGGGTTGCTCTAGGCCGCCTTATATAGGGGGGACGACCTAGGGTTACAAGTTGTTTTGCCTTGCGGGCCAAATCTTTGTAATCTTGTGCGCCAAGTCAGGGGCTTCTTGTGGGTCGGCCATGGGAACACTTTTTTTTTGGCGAGTTTAAGGCTGCCTGCGAGTGTGGCCTTTGTAAAGAGTGGTTAAACCTGCATCTCCCGCGTGGTTTGTCGGCTCGCTCGCTTGCATGCTTGTGCTATTAATTGACTAAATGCATCTAATATAGTTGCTGAAAAATATAGAATAATCATCTAAAAAACAATAAAGACAAAAGGTATTCTATCGTCAATCAAATTAGGCAGGATTTCGTCATAAGGATAGCAAGAATTTAGATTCTTCTTAGAACTATTATCTTCTTCAAATTAAACTGCAGCTTCATTGCTTCACGGTAAACCACAAGGATCAAATTGAAATACCAGTGAGTTGGTGATGTTAGAATTAGTGGCTAATGTAACAACGTGTAATTGTAACACGTTTTGGTGTATGAGGAAGTCACGACTGGGTTGTTGCTATAGATAGAGTTGTAGATATGTTTGTTGTATCAGTTGTAACAAGATAGGATCTAGCAACAAACCCTACCGTGACTCCCAACCGTGTAAGCCACGGCGACGGCTATTGTCGCTCCTATATCAACAGAGCTACGCGGCCCTACGGGGTTCTACACTTCCCAAACATACAATTTTACATGGTAATCAGATCCGCTCCTCTACCTTCCATCCATGGCGAGCTCATCTACCTCCACGCCACTCCTTCCCTTGCCTATCTCTGAAAAACTTACCAAATCCAATCACCTTCTATGGCAAGCCCAAGTGATGCCGGCAATCAGGGGTGCCCAACTCGAGTCCTACCTTGATCCCAAGGTAGAGGCGCCCCCAAAGGAGATTCAAGTTGAAGTCGATGGCAAGACCATCAAGAATCCAAACCCAAAATCTGCAAGCTGGGTGTCGAAGGATCAACAGGTTCTGAGCTACCTGTTGACATCCATGTCCCGCGACGTCCTCGCTCAAGTGGCGACGCACAAGATGGCTGCCGAAGTATGGGCTGCCGTGGAGGAGATGTTCTCCTCCCAAAACAAGGCGCGAGCGATGAATACACGCATCGTGCTTGCTACAACCCAGAAAGGGCAACTCCACCATGACGGACTACCTCAACAAGATGAAGCTAGCTCCTGGCTGATGAGATGGCGGTAGCCGGGAAGCCTCTAGACGACGATCGAGGAGCTGATCGGGCATGTCATCACCGGCCTAGATGCAGATTACAATCCAGTTGTGTCCACTGTTGTGGCACGATCGGATCCAATCAAGCTAAGTGAGTTTTATTGTTTGCTCCTTTCATTCGAACAACGCTTGGATCTGCAGCATGGTGGATCATCTTCCTCCGCAAATCTGGCCTGTCGAGGGGGGCATGGTCATGGCAGTCGTGGTCGTGGCTTTCCCCAAGGCCAGGTACGCGGGAACGGCAACGGCAGGGGTCGAGGCGGCAACAACAACAACAACACTCGGCCCCCCAGCAACAACAACAACAACTTGCGTGGTGGCAATCCTGGAGGCAACCCCAAGCGCGAGAGGTGCCATCTCTGTGGGCGTGGCAACCATACCGCATTCGACTGTTGGTACCGCTTCGAGGAGGATTTTCAGCCTCCAGAGAAGAATGTCTTTGCAACGACGAACTCCTATGTTATGGATACAAACTGGTATACCGACACCGGATCTATTGATCATGTGACAAGTGATCTCAATCGCCTGTCCATGCATGACAAGTACAACGGCGGTGATCAGATCAGGACGGCTAGTGGGGCAGGTATGCATATTGATCATGTTGGCCATGCTACTGTTTCTACCCCTAGTAGATCTCTCTATTTAAATAATGTCCTTCATGTTCCTCAAGCCTCGAAAAATCTTGTTTCGTTCACCGTCTTGCTGCTGACAATCATGCTTTTCTTGAATTTCATCCGAATTTTTTCTTTATCAAGGACAAGGCCACGAAGAAAATTCTGGTGCGCGGCAAGTGTGAGGGTGGTCTTTACCCTCTACCTTCACCTTCCAAGGGTCATGCTTTGAGCGCAATAAAACTGACGGCTACAAGATGGCATAGTCGGCTAGGGCACCCATCTTTTCCTATTGTTGAGAAAGTCATTAGCAGTTTTAATCTTCCTATCTCTAGTGATCCAAATAAAGACTCATTCTGTGATGCGTGTCAACAGGCGAAAAGTCACCAGCTTCCTTACTCTAGTTTGGCTAGTGCTTCTCAAGCTCCTTTAGATTTAATTTTCTCTGATGTATGGGGTCCCGCTCTTGATTCTGTTGGAAGGAAACAATATTATGTGAGTTTTATTGATGATTTCAGCAAATTCACTTGGATTTACTGCTAAAGAGCAAATCAGAAGTGTTACAGGTTTTCCATGACTTCCAGAGTCTTGTAGAACGCCTCCTAAATCGCAAGATCAAGTCTGTCCAAAGCGATTGGGGTGGTGAGTATGAAAAGCTTAGTTCCCGTTTTACTAAAATTGGTATTTCGCATCGTGTTTCTTGCCCTCATGCTCATCAGCAAAACGGGTCAGCTGAAAGAAAGCATCGCCATATTGTTGAGGTTGGGCTTTCTTTGCTCTCACATGCATCCATGCCCTTGAAATTATGGGACGAAGCTTTCATTGCTGCTACCTATCTTATCAATCGTACTCCAAGTCGAGTCATTCAGTATCTCACCCCCTTAGAAAAATTGTTTGGCGACAAACCTGATTACACTGCTCTTCGAGTTTTTGGTTGCGCATGCTGGCCAAACTTGCGCCCCTTTAATTCTAGGAAGCTGGAATTTCGATCTAAACGTTGCTGCTTTCTTGGTTATAGCAACTTACACAAAGGTTTAAGTGCCTTGATATTTCTACTGACCGCATATACATATCCAGGGACGTTGTTTTTTATGAGAATATTTTCCCTTTCTCTGAATTACATCCTAATGCCGGTGCACGACTCACATCTAAGGTTCTTCTTATTCCTAGGGGAGATTCAGTACATGGTCACGTGGTTGATACACATGCTAACCCATCTAATGGCTCTCAAAGTTCTGCAGAAAATTGTGATGAAGATGACCCTACTCCGGCGCCTTCTGGTGGTGATTTCATGTCCCCCCCCCCCTGCGGCACAAATCCCGGGCAAGATCTCCCTGCCAGACGCGGCAGGAGGATCAGGTGCGGGATTCGTGCCAGCATCATCCTCGGATCGGGCGCCTGCAATCGACAGCGCCGCGCCAACCGCGTTGTCACCCAAGCGCGCTCCTTCCACCGCCACGTGCCCGTCACCACCTCGGTGTTGACGGCTGTTAAGTACCAAATATAGTCGTCAATATTCGGAGAATTAACATCTCTTACACGCATATTTGGTTCGGAATAATGTAGTTCCACATATCCTTGAGATTATTTGAGTGTAGGTGAAATAAAGACAAAAGGATGGAGAAAGCACACTCTCATGGTGGAGAAACACAACTCCAACCAATGAGAGGGCGCCACCTGGGCAGCACATGGATCCATGGGCCCACAAGATAGAGAAGAAACACACTCTCGGCCAATCAGGTGCAAGCACACGGATTGAGGGGCCCACCTTGGGGGGTAAAAACCATAGAAACACCCAAGACACCCTCATACCCACATGAGGACCCACCTGGCAGGCACCTGTCCAAAGGCGGTTGTGAGGGGGGGGCACCATGGGTCGACCGACCCCCTGGTTCGGCCGAACCAGGGGTCTCTCCCCTCACCTCGAGCAGCTACGTGTCCTCTCCAGGGAATATTCCTTTCGGTGATGCCGCCTCCAGGTGCCTATAAATATGAGTGGAGGGGCTCATTCTAAGCACCACAAGTTGAAGCACTCCTCTCACTTTTAGTCTTTAGGATAGTGGAGTTAGGCTAGAGTAGTTCTACATAGGTTCAGGTCTCCTTGGATCTAAGGGTATGGTTCTTGTATCTTCTAGTTCTAGGATGACTTTGCTCTACTTCAAAGATACATCTTTTTTATATAATGTTTGTCCTAGTCATGATATGTGTGAGTTGTGTATGTGTTCTTGCTATCATGTGTTGCTTGGCTTATATGCTCATGAGTTAGTCATATACCCTTACTTCGGTAGTATAGGACCTTATGCCCTCATGTGTGTTAGACTTTGCTCTAGTTCGTTTAGAGTATGGTTTCATGCCATATATAGTCTTCATGATCTATGACATGGTAGTCGGTCTGATGATCTTGTATTAGATGGTTCTAGCTCAGCTCTTCCATCCGAAGGATGGGAGCCTTTAAAGGGAGTTAGGTTGTTGCACATCAATGCAAGAATGGTGCTTGGATTGTTGGCCTCCATTGGATATGAGTGTTTCCCATGGTTTGGCCGGGGTAGGCCTTGGGTGGTGACAGCCCCGTTGGACCCTCTGAAATCCCCCATGTTCGGGTTCACTGTAGGAGTTCTGAAATGAGTAGCAACCTCTCAAAGTGGTCACACGTAAGTGGCGAGGGAGGCTATCTCCCCGGGTAGCCCTTGGTGCATAGGATTAGACTGTATCATGTGTATGTTTTCCTCTCTAACATGATATGTGCAGTATATAGGAAGTACATTAGAACCTAGAGATAACTCTTAGTCCTTCTCCCTAACCTTAGACTATCTTATCTTGAGTGTCATTCTCTTGTGTGTCACACTACCCTGCTATTATCTTTACCTCTGTTGAGCTTTGGTTTATCATATCAAGATATAATTCATAAGCATAGTAGAATCTCTTGACCGACCCGCCTTCCTTGGATTCGATACCCTTGGAATACTCTTAGGGGAAAGCTACGACAATATCTGTGCGCTTGCAGATTTATCTATGAACGTTAAGAAATGTCACCTCCCACCTTGGCCGCCTTGCCTCCATCGAGGTCGTCGCCCACGTCGCGTTCGCGGCGTGCGCGGGCAGGACCTACAGGTACGCGAGCTGCTTCCGAAGTAGCTATGGCAGCGGCGTGAAGAGGCCCCTGGCGTCTAGACGGCGAGGGAGGCAAGTGCCGGCCATGTCCTGCAGCGATGGGGGCAAGTGATCCTGCCTATGCTTTGCTGAGTAAAGAAGCATGATCCGCTAGTGCCTTGCCGAGTAAAGAAGAGGAGGGAGGTGGGAAGGTGGGAGGCTCTTGATCTGCCATGACTCTTGATCTGCCATGACACTTGATCTGCATTGGTCTATTGAACTGTCGTAGGTGCTGACGTGGCTTACCGAGGTTTGAGAGGAATGATGTAGTGGGGATCTGCTATATAAAGTATAGTAGATAAGCTTAGCCTATACAAGCATCGTCTCCTTTATTTTATCCCACGTATGCAGCAAGCATATGCAACACAGCATATAAGACAGGGTCTCGGACATTTCACTTGAAAGTGACATGCAGTAATCAGTACATAGTTGAATAACTCAACGGAAATCGGCTTGGAACCTAGATCTAGCGTGACATACATAATAAAACGCAACACAAAGCCTGTTCTAAATGTTCATTCCGTCCCCTTCAAACATCTCCATGGTTGCTTTTGCTTTGTTAAAAAAAACAATAGCGTTCCTACTCATCATCCATATTGATGACCAGCTAACAACCCAAATCTCTTTAGTCTTTGTTTCATTTGTTTGGATTGCACCCCATAAGATTAAGATAAAACCAGTTGTCAAACATAGGTGATTAATTACTACTTATAGGAGGTGGTATCTGTAGTGTCCGTCAAATAATAATATTAACTCCACTGTCGTGTCAAAACTCTGTTCGACTACTTCTCACCTTGTACTTTCCTCCTCTCTCGGTTTTCCTTCACGGATAGGTGCTACACAACATGCGAACATATCGAATAACAGCACAGCTCGGAAGCCACGTAGCATTTGCATGGAAGCTATGTGCTGGTAGCCATGTAGACGCTTACTCTTCCACGCCTCAAAGAACCCAAGGTAATAACTTGGGGCGGCGCCCCGGGAGCAGTTAGCTTGAAGAAACGATCAGGCCGCCATTGGAGGCAGCTTCCTGTAATGAGGTAGCAAAGAAAAATCAATGGCGCGCACGCGGCCGAGAGCAGCTGGCCTCCTATAAATTGTTCGTTATGAAACCTGCAAAGCAATCAACATTGTACAGCTTGATCGAAACAGAGAGCGATAATGGCGATTATTGTTGCATCGGCGGAGCTGCTCTACGTGCTGGGAGGTCTGGCAGGCCTGTGGTTCGTCTGGAGGGCGGTGGAGTGGGGTTGGCTGAGGCCACGGAGGCAGGGCCGGGCACTGAACGCCCAGGGCCTCCGCGGCACCGCCTACCGCTTCCCGTCCGGTGACCTGGCGGAGGAGAAGCGCCTCCTCGATGCGCAAAGAGCCAGGCCGTTGCCTCTGCAGTCGTCGTCGTCGCCGCACGATATCGCTGCTCGCGTGGATCCGCTTGTCCACAATACGGTCAAGGAACATGGTACGCATACCCTGCTGTGACTATATAGCTATACCACTGCCTGGTGCCTGCATGCACTTGCCTATCAAATCTGGGCTCATGATGGTTGGATGTTGATTCCATGGGTGGATTCTGCATTCTGAAACGGCAGGTAAAATCTCGATAGTATGGGACGGCCCTACGCCGAAAGTGATCCTCAGCGACCCCAAGCTGGTTCGGGAAGTCCTCTCCAACAAGTTTGGGCACTACAAAAAGTCCGAGCTGCCTTCCAATTTCATCGACCTGATCGGCAAGGGACTGCTGACCCACGAAGGCGAGAAATGGGCCGTCCGTCGGAAGATCATCAACCCTGCCTTCCATCTCGAGAAGTTGAAGGTAACGAATGATAATCTACTCGGAAAATTACACACCACCAGAGTAATGGGTGCGCTTTATTAACTGTTCAACGCTGCAGAAAATGGTGCCGGCTCTCATCACATGCACGAGCGAGCTGATGGACAGATGGGAGGATTTGACAGGGTCTGACGGCAACGCAAAAGAGATAGATGTCTGGCCGGAGTTGCAGGACCTCACCGGCGACGCCATCTCCCGGGCTGCATTCGGCAGCAGCTTGAGTGAAGGAAGAAGGATTTTCAGGATACAATCCGAACAAATTCAACTAGCAACTAGCATGACAAACTTGTTCATCCCGGGTTACAGGTGAGCTCATACTATTACTCCCTCAGAAGCTGCAACAAGCCAATGCAACAACAACTATATATATAGTTCAATTTTTTTTCTTATATATGAAGGAGAGTTTGATATTTTTTGCTACCAGTGAATTAGTCTACAGCCAAATGAAATTTTGTTTTAATTTAAGTTTTTACATGGTAGCTGTAGCATTCGTAGATACTAGCTCCCTGCATGGTAAGCGTCTGGATTTTATTTGTAAAAAGGACAGCGTCACAATAGTCACACAGCCCACATGTTGAAGCACCAACAACCTGCTGAAGACCGGATCGAGCTAAGAATTTTGTTATTATTATTTTAGAAAAAGTCACCAGCTGAGAACGAATGCCTTGGCTTCTTATTGGTCTTGTTTAATGTTTTGCCTTTTTGTCTCTTCATATTCAGTTATCTACCAACCAAACTCAATAGGAGGATAAAAAGAACGCCCGAGAGGTCGAAGCCCTCCTGAAAGCAATCATCACAAAGAGGAGAGCTGGCTATAAAGAATGGTCATGCTGATGACAGTGATATGTTAGGCTGCTAATGCTATCCAACATGAAGAGAGCCAGGAGAGCCAAAGCTGCAAACCAATGATGACCATGGACGACATTATTGGCGAGTTGAAATTGTTCTACTTCGCTGGAATGGATACAACTTCGGTGATGCTAACATGGACTATGATCGTACTCAGCATGCATCCCGAGTGGCAGGACCGTGCGAGGGACGAAGTTCTACGTGTTTTTGGGAAGAAACAACCAGACTACAATGGTGCAAATCAGTTGAAAGTCGTAAGTATTTTCTGCTACTTTCAATTTTCTTTTGAGTTGCAGTTTTCTTATCATTGGCTCATGGTGGCAGGTGACCATGGTGCTACACGAGGTTATTAGGCTATACCCACCATTCACATTGCTTGAAAGGGAAACACACATGGAGGTGGATCTGGGAGGGATGAAGTACCCACATGGAGTGAAACTTTTGTTGCCAATATTGGCTATCCACCATGACCCGGATCTGTGGGGAAAAGATGTGAACGAGTTCAGGCCCGAGAGGTTCATAAACGGAATCTCCCAGGCCTCCAATGACGCACCGGCATTTTTCCCCTTTGGCTGGGGACCACGGAAATGCATCGGCCAAAATTTCGCACTGGTTGAAGCCAAGATAGCATTGAGCATGATCTTGCAGCGCTTCTCATTTGATCTCTCGCCATCCTACACGCACGCACCATTCCCCATCTCTACCCTGCAGCCAGAACATGGGGCACATCTTATGCTCAAGAAGATTTAATCATTTTATTCACATGGACAGCGCAATCTATCCTTGCATTTATAATACATATATAGACACTACTATACTGCTTTTGTTAATCAATAATAAAGAGAAATAAGATGTGTTAACGCGAGACCTGTGTGATGTACATACAGCTCGCGTTTCACCCACTTTGAGCTCATGTATTATGTAAAATATTGCTTATACGTGTATCATCATGTTGTATATGCTAAAATTGGTGTTTTCTACAGTTGTGTTCCAGCATGAACCTGCTGGATCTGAATGAAATGCACCTTTTCTTCCGAGGGATAGTTAGAGTGAGAGGAGAGAATGCAGGGAGGGGAATGTTCTCAGCTAACGATCCATTCATTCGACGATGCTGACATGAGCTGGTACGTATGCGGTGATGGCAGACCATGTCAGCAACCCACTCATCGCGGCATATGAGACTTCGGTTGTTCCATCAAAACGTTACGCTCTAAACGGAAACGTCCAATGGCAGGCGCTGAGCAATTTCGTTCTCCTTCACCGCTTCCTAGCTATAAGTGTTCAGCTTCCTCCTACGACGAGGCTATCCGCAGAGCCACCATCACAGCCTTCTTCACAGTCCCCGGCCATGGCGATCGGAGCAGCGCTACAGCCATGGAGTTTGCTCTGTTTTCTTGGGGTGCCCGTGGCCCTGTGGTGGGCGTGGCGGGTGCTGGAGTCGACATGGATCATCCCGCGGAGGCTCGGCCGGGTCCTGCAAGCCCAGGGCCTCCCCGGCACAGCCTACCGCTTCCCGTTCGGCGACCTCAAGGAGTTCGCGCGGCTGGCCTGCGGCGGCCCGGGCCAAGCCCATGCCGCTGTCCCACGACATCACGCCGCGCGTGCACCGCCTCTACCACAACATCATCAGCGAACACGGTAAAAAAAAAAATCCATCGTCGTAGAAATGTGTTCAATTGCAAGAACAATGCCATCATTATTCAGAGCATCTCCTAGTACTACTACCTGAGAACTAAGGAAAAAAATTATAATTGCAGGTAAAATCGCCGTGACATGGCTCGGCCCGACGCCGCGGGTGATCGTGAACGACCCCAAGCTGGTGCGCGAGGTCCTGGCGAACAAGTTGGGCCACTTCCGGAAACGCAAGAACAACGGCCTCGTCAAGCGGCTGGCCAACGGGCTGGTGAGCCACGACGGCGACAAGTGGGCCGCGCACCGCAAGATCATCAACCCTGCATTTCACCTCGAGAAGCTCAAGGTCCATTCAGTTTCAGCTTGTTTTTTCCGTCCCAAATGCTCACGCCAATTTATTTATAAACTTGATGCTTTTGTTGCTCTGCAGAAGATGCTGCCGGCTTTTGCAGCATGCGCAAACGAACTGGTGGCAAGGTGGGAGGGTTACGTGGAGTCGGACGGAGCGAAGGAGATAGATGTCTGGCCGGAGTTCCAGAACCTCACAGGCGACGTGATCTCGCGCTCGGCCTTTGGTAGCAGCTTCAGCGAAGGGAGGAGGATTTTCCAGTTACAGTCAGAGCAAGCTCAAAATCTAGTGAAGATGATAAACTCTCTGTACCTCCCAGGTTTCAGGTAAAGAACATCTGCTGACTGCACGAAAATTACAGACCATTCGGTGCATTTGTTGAAACGGGTACTCCTGCCTGCAGATTCCTGCCGACGCAACTCAACAGAAGGATAAAGGCGAACGCGCGAGAGGTCGAGGAGCTCCTGAGAGGCATCGTCGGCAAGAGGGAGGCGGCCATGAAGGAAGGCGGCGCCAACAACGACGACCTGCTCGGCCTGCTCATGGAGTCCAACGCCGCAGAGACCAAGCAGGCTGGGAACTCGAAGCCGATCATGACCATGGACGACATCATCGGGGAGCTCAAGCTGTTCTACTTCGCCGGGATGGACACCACAGCCGTGCTGCTGACGTGGACGATGGTCGTCCTCAGCGTGCACCCAGAGTGGCAGGACCGTGCCAGGGAGGAGGTTTCTGCGCGTCTTCGGCAAAAACCAGCCGGACCTGGACGGCATAAACCAGCTCAAAACAGTGAGCAGAGCACTCACCGAAATGGAAGTCTGACACGGTCATTCTGATTCTGACCTGTTTGGTCCTTTTAACTGCAGGTGACAATGATCCTGTACGAGGTTCTGAGGCTGTACCCGCCGGTGGTACAATTGGATCGGCAGGCGTACAGGGAGACGGAGCTGGGCGGCGTCAGGTACCCGGCAGGGGTGGTGCTCTCGCTGCCCATCGTGTTCATCCACCACGACAAGGACGTGTGGGGGGAGGACGCCGGCGAGTTCAGGCCGGAGAGGTTCGCCGACGGCGTCTCGAGGGCGTCGAAGCTGGACTCGCCGGCGTTCTTCCCGTTCGGCTGGGGGCCACGGATCTGCGTCGGACAGAGCTTCGCGCTCGTCGAGGCCAAGATGGCGCTCAGCAGCATCCTGCAGCGCTTCTCCTTCGGGCTGTCGCCGGCCTACGCGCACGCGCCGTTCCCGGTCTCCACTCTGCAGCCGGAACATGGGGCGCAGATCATGCTAAAAAGGCTCTAGCTCAGCCATATCAGTCAACAGTTGTGTGTGGGTGCGTCGTTTTCCTCGATCAGTGACTTGCCATTCTTCAACGTGTTCAGGGAAAAAAAACTGCTGCGGTTTTACTATTTACGGAGTATGTATTGCGCGCTCAATAGCAAAAGGCATTATATACCATGTATCTATGTACTGTTGTCGGCTAAATAGTCCAAATTTAGCTTTGCTTCTTTTAGGAATAATAAAGTTCAAACCTGCTTTCACACACATATCCATCCGCTATACACATACTCAAATTTACTGAAGTCTAAAAAAACTGGACGAGCAGATTTTCAAACTTATGAAATCACCATATGTAATCCCCTCAAACCCCACCCCCATCTATGGGCTTATCCATTTTGGTCACATACACAAAAAGTCAAAACAACATTGGTAATGCTAAGCAGAAGACGTCTGGCAATCTAGAAAATATCATGTGCGATCCCACCTCTTGTGTAACACCACCTTAATCCTCTAACCCATCTACTCTTGCACCACCACCGTACTGTTCATTCTCTTCTCTCTGCTCTCTTTCTCTGTCCCTAGGGGCGACTCCACGTTCAATTTTCCTGGTGCACTGGCACCAGGTAAAATTTTATTTTACCACTAGTTGGATACAAAATCACCATATAATTTTGAGAAAATTTACAAGCCTCTTAAGCAGTGCACCATGGTCCATTCAAGGCCAGCTTCGCCGCTGTCTGTCCCGAGTCTGTCTCCCTAGGAATCATAACTTCTTTATTAATCTGACAGTGTGATTACAATCTGCCTGCAGTAGGAAGCTAGGGGGTTCGTGGACCCAAATATGACTACCACCTACTCCCTCCGTTCTTAAATATAAGTCATACTAACTTTCTTGAAGAGTCAAACTTTCTCAATTTTGACCAAATTTATACAACAAAGTACTAACATTTATGATATCAAATAAGTAACATTAGATTTTTCATTAGATATATTTTCATAGTATAGCTGTTCGGTATCATAAATCTTTGAAGTCATCTCTATAATTTTGATCAAAGATAAAATAGTTTGACTTTGCAAGAAAGTTATAACGACTTATATTTTGGAACGGATGGAGTAGTAGAGAACAAACTGGGCACATAAGTGTGCAGCAGAATTGCTCGATCTTCTGATGTACGTGCACCAGGGTGAAGATAGGAAATGTTGATGTGCACCACGGTGAAGATAGGAAATTGTTCTTTGAGTGTGCGCACCAACAAATTCTAATATGAAAGAACAATTGCATGTAGTTTTTATCCCATGTCCTATCTTCACATTGGCATATGTGCCCAGTTTGCTCGATCTTCGTATAGATGGTGGGCACACTCAAATGCAGGGGCGGAGGCAGGGGCCATGCCCCCGCCAATGCCAGCAGCAAAAACAATTACTAGTGCTACTTATCGTGTTTTAGTTATCTATAATTGTTAATCACGGCCAAGGCGCCAAGCTATGACCCAAGTGAGAGCTGAGAGAAATATAGGCTTGCCTGCCCGCCACCTGCTACGCCGAAGCCTGTCACTTGATTGCTCCCTAATCTTGATCACCAGCTCTCGCTTAATCATCATATTCGGTAGAACGTACTGGCACGGTGCCACAGGCAATGGCATGATGCTTAATTTGCCTATAAAAACCATTGGAGCTCAACTCTGAATCGTACGTGCATGGTTCGAATCCTCTAGTGGTCACTTTTTATTGTTGTGAGTCTTTTTTTCCTACTTACCAATGTCCAATATTTTTATACAATTTGTGATGCATGAGCTGATATATAGTAAATTTATGTATATTCGATGATTACAATATTTTATTAATCCGAATCGTGACATTTTGTTATAGTATCTTTTTATACAAATGATGAGTATATAATAGGTTCGTCATAGGTAAATTTTAATCCTGGCTTCGCCACTGCATAGAAGTCTCTTATATGGAAGCTAGCAATATGCTCATCCATGTAAGGTTTCATGTACTAAATTTTTTTATTTTTCTTAATAGAAAATATCCATGAATATTTGACACGCACCACTATTTCTAGACATCTTCTCTCATATATAATGCCTTTCAAACAACTTAAACATATGCATACCCAAAGGGACATCTTAGTCATATTTCACCATAACTGCCTAATTTATCTTCCACAATGAGCGCATCGTTTGTGCACTTTTGTTAGAAATGTCTCATTTTTCCTTTTTAAACATTGCCGGTTAGAAATATCTGTGGAAAGCAAGGTGTACTTTTTCACTAACCTTCACCAATGTTGAGGGTTGACCAAGTGGCTACGTCTACAGACTACAGCAGCTCTATGTGGCTCCGCCCTTTGGCACGGTAGAAAGGCCACTGGAAACAAAACGAGTCGAAACCCATAGTCCAGATCGCACGTGCGCCGTGCCGTTGCTTCCGTCCCCACGTTCGTCCGCGCGGACGGCAGACACGGCGGCGGCCGCACGCGCGTTGGGCCAGCCGGCTCCGGTAGGCTCTCTGGCCCTGGGGCAACCGCGCCAGGCGTCGGAAGATCAGTGGGTGTGGCCGCGGGCAGGGAGCAGAAGATCAAGCGCCGTCCTCGGGTCCACGTGTACCCCACCAACTCCATCAATTCCATCGTCCGCACACCGATTACAAGCTACTTTCCCTGACGGCTGGGCCCAATGTACTTTTGCCCAACATGTCAGTGAGGCAATGCGGCGGGCGCGTAGGACTAGTATGCCGACCTGATAAAGTAGGACCAGGCGCTATAAATAAACGGGTGGACTCCGCCGGGCATGATGAGCTACCGCATCCTCACCGTCCACGTGTACCCGTCGGCCACGGAAAGCTTACATCCACTAGATGCACTACCCAGGTGCGTAACTGACGTCTGGGGCCAGACATTTCTGTCCCCACAAATCAGTGAGGTGTTCTGGTGAAACGGAGGCGGAGGGGGGACGGTGGCGGAGAGGCAAGAGCCGCAACCCACCCTGAAAATGCAAAATCTACATGGAACGTAACCCGTTTGGTCGCTCCGGTGTGGGTCCGATAAGTTATGGCCCACCTGTCTGTGGGAAATGTTATATGGAGGTAGGACTAGTCTTGGCGGACGCGGATCGGTCGCATAGATTATGTGGTGCGGGATTAGCGAGCGATCGAGCTGTCCCCTACCTGTGCGCTTGCCTCCCTCTTGCGCGCTTGCGAGCTTGCTTCTCTCTGCCTCTCCTCCCCCTTCCTCCTCGGCTATCCTCCGATTCTCCCAGAGCTTGCCGGAGTAAGGCGAGGCGCGAGGAGAGCCTGTTGTGCTGCACAAGGCTACTGCAGCGAGGGGTCGTAGGTGCTGCGAGCTTGCTTCCTGGGTACGTGTCTCTCCTCCTCGCCTCTCTCGCTTCGTCTGGTCCGAAGCTTCTGGTTTCGTGCGCGTAAGTCCTCGACTGGTCCTTTAGTAGCATCAGTGTGGTTACTCAGCTGTATCGTGTGTGATTGAGATGGGGAGGGCAGCTTCTGCTGGTGAATTTAGTGGGATTTTGTGAGGGGTTTTAATTTCTTTTTTAGCGTGAACACGAGAGATTTCGGCGACCTGCTGAGAGCAGAACTTTTGTTATGTGTGCGTGCGAATTCGACTCACCCAAATACAGTACGATCGTGTGAGTCCAGGCTCTGAGCTGAGCATAGATGTGCGGTGAAGGTTGTTGGACCGGTCTCCCGTCTCCGCACCCTTTTTCCCTCCACTCGTGACCCGTGAGCCTGTTTCCTGCTCTGTGATTTGCCGACGGCGAGGGAGGGAGGGTGAAGTGAGCGACTCTTTTTGTGATGCGATGTGATGTGGGGAATTTTACGGGGTTCCTTGCTGCTTTGACGTATGGTATATTTCGGCTCCGATTTTCTTTTCCTGTCCTTGTAAGCGGATGGCAGCAAGATTTGTGCTGGGTCTTGCTGAAACGAAATAAGGGGGAAAGGGGGACAAGGGAAGGGAGGGCCTTTGGTCCTTGCAAGGAGATGGCAGCGATAGAGTTGCCACTTGCTAACAGAGGATCCCAGAGTATTAGGGGCCGTTTTGCTTTCGCGAATTCGCTTGCGATTTGCTCTAGGCATGCAAGTTCTGACAACTGCTTTCAAGTTTCAAGTAGATTATTATTAGTTAATTAGTGGTGTTTAGTTAAAGAAGCATAGCTTCTTCATGTTTTCCTGATAATGATTACACTTTTCATGACTTGCTTTGTCCAGACACAAATCCTCACAGCACTTTTTTTTTCTATGTTAAATCAATTCGTGGTCCGCCCTTTAAAACAGGCTGATTAGCGATTAAGTATGTTCTTTCAACTAGATTAGGCTGTAGATAATTTACCCTTTCCAATTTCCCCCCACTAATGTCTTTAGTGATATCAAATGTTTCAACAGTTGGCCTTTTCCTACTGGAACTGCAGTACTTTGAACATGCTTTTTGCAAATACTTGCATTAAGGATGAATAAAATGTTAAGCAACGACTGTTTAGGGACACAGGAGCTTCATCCGTTTTGCAAGACCACTGAAACATTGGAACATTCACACCCTCAGGACATTACACTCGATAAAACAGCGGTGGGGTCAACTCTATTAAGTCATCAAAATGGTAAATTCTGCACAGTTTCCAGTCTCATCTATCCCACTAGATTCATTTTGTGCCATCACTGAATTCTGCTTTTCCTGCTTCGAATATATATCGTTCATGCTATCGCTTGCACCTGTGTAGTCTATAACTCTGTGATAAATACACGACCTGGAATGCATAAAACTCAGTTCTGGCCATATTATTGGAATTGACACAGTTCGTATTTTGACTAAGCAGTACTTTTTAACATGAAAGGAACTGTTCTCTTCATATTGTACTACAGAAACAGCCTAACATGTAACATCTATTGTGATGAATCACACTATCTTTGAGAAATTTGTTGTCTTCTTCAAGCAAAAATCAAGTTTTGGAATTCCACGATATTTTGTGTAAATATATTTTAGATCGTGTTGTTTGGATTCGGAGGATATGTCAGCTTGACTCGGCTAGCTGTAGCTTGAATGCTAGAACCAGAAGCATCTTTGTGCTGTCCAAATGCACAAGGACTAATTATAGTTACTGTGCTAAAATAAAGATATGTGAATGATACCGTGTACCGTGGGTAATCTAGTATAGGGAGTTTTATTTTACTTAGTAGCTTATGGATTGACTGCAAGAAGTGTATGCCTTACAACTTCCCTCCCTTTTTGCAGTGTGCTGCACTGCCGAAGTATCAGGGGAAAACACTGAAATCATGGAAGTCAGCTTATTGCAGGATGAATCTGATGCAGGAGCCACCAGTTTGCTACCACTGCCATTGTTGTCATGCAGCCCTAGATCTATGGTAACTAGTCTTTATTTTCCTATTGTAAAGTTCCAGAAAACACTAGCTTATTGTATTACAGAATTTTACTTCTCTCCTTTTCTTTTCTTGTTCCTCGCTTGCTTACAGGCTCTATTTCTCAGAAGCGAGTTATTTGAGTTCATATTCATACTGTAATTTCACAAATACAAAGAAGAGTAGTATAAAAAAAAAAGAAGCGAGCTAGCCTATGATACGACACCATTTATAATTACAGCCAACCCCAAAGCATGCTTTTTGTGCTTGATAGTTCATACAGGCTACAGATAATGTACCAGAGCAGCTACCACTTGATCTCCAAGCAAGTTCCTCAATTGAGTCATTTTAGATTAGTTTCATTATCTTTTCTTTTGACTTAATAAACTCTAATGTTAAAAGCTTCAGTTATTTTTGAGCAATGTATTTTGCTATTAGAAGCGATGTTGAATGCATAGAAATTGATAGTTTCGATTTAGAATCTCCTTGTTCAACAAATTTTATATTTGAAATCACAAAGGCATTAGGCTGAAGCAGGACAAAGCCAATTAATTGTATGCGCTTTTCCTGAATCACAATACCATGGACTGTGGTTTGTTATAGGTATATTATCCAGTAGTATTTCTGATTGTAAATTATGGAACTGTTCTATATTACTGATGTTGTTTTGTGCAACTCAAATTGCTGAATAATTAATAGGATGGTGCTAGTTCATGATCAAGATTTGACCTGTCCTAATGCAGCTGCTAGTGCTCTCAATTATCAAGCTTCTCAGCACTCTGCTTAGAAACAATTTAATGGTGTATCAGTAAAAGTAAATTGGATGATTGTCATTAGCAATTCATGTGAAATCCTACAAAACAACTGCATCTTTATTTTGCGTACTATATTTTAGATGCTATGGAGTATGGAATATTAAAACTATTACTAAATATTTCACAGGTTCCAGTATCAGTACAGTCATCATCTGACTTTGGGGATCTCCTCTCGGCAGATCCAATCTACAATGATCTTCAGTTGAAAGAGATAAACTACAATCCTGCAGGTAACACCGTTTGGCTTCCCAACTCTGTAGAAATCTGATTTCAGGTTCTGATATTGGATATCTTGGCTGCATTGTGCTTTTTGGTTCATCCAATTATTGTCAGACTTGGCCCTGATCATTTCTTTTCTTTATCTGTCAATTGCAGCAATGGACGAAAACACTGAGCTCCTTCACCTGCTCCTTAGTGGCAATGATGAAGGATACAATACTACAACTGAATTCCAAGTTTGGGATGTTCTAGACTTCTATGTCACAGAAAACTTTTCTACTCTCCAGTTTGATAGTTTAATGGGTTTTACAAATGAAGTTAGTACTTCCTACAATGACTGTATGAATTTAGTTGACATGGTAGAGCGGCCTGTGGCTCGCTTGTCTCTAGATGACACACCAGAGGCGAATACCACTAACAATGAGGTTCCTGTAGACCACACTACGCCGGACCCTGATGAAACATCCTTGTACCTTCAGACAAAACCAACAGATTCAGAAACTGAAAGTAGTTCTACCACTGGAGATGTGGTTGAAACTGAATATCTTGATCAGAAGCTACTTTCTAGAGGTCTGCCTGATTTAATGGATGTTGACTCACCCAGTCGCTTAACGAAAACACCAGTGAGAACAAAACATGTGACTCTTGTGCTGGATTTGGATGGTGAGCAGGCACTCAATTCACATTATGCAATCTTACTTTCCATGTATTATTTACAAAGTGTTGCTGTTTTGTTGTATGCTTTTATTGCTGCCATATCATCTTCGTTTTTAGTTAGTATACAGTATTCGTATACTATTTGCCTGTCATGATCATAATTCTGAAATTCAGTTGTGATACGGACATTGTTACTGCAACTCTTTCTTTGTAAGATAGTCTAACCCATTTCTCATATGCAGAGACTCTTGTACATTCAACATTGGATCACTGCGACAATGCTGATTTTACTCTAGAAGTTTTCTTTAATATGAAAAACCATACAGTCTATGTGAGGAAAAGGCCTTACTTGAAGATGTTTCTTGAGAAAGTTGCTCAGATGTTTGAGCTTGTCATTTTCACAGCTAGTCAGAGAATCTATGCTGAACAGCTTATTGATAGGCTTGATCCTGATGGGAAATATATTTCACGGCGTATTTACCGTGATTCCTGTTTATTTTCTGATGGATGCTATACAAAGGACTTGACAATTTTAGGGGTCGACTTGGCAAAAGTTGCAATAATTGACAATACTCCACAGGTACTATCCCTTCCAAGAGATAATATTTATGCTTTGCCTGCACATGTAGAAATGTTTCCCTTTTTTTTTGTAAATTGTTTGTCCTGATAGATGGTAAATATAACACTATATACTGTCATCTCTTGCCATGAACTACTTCATCAGTTTTTTCTGCTCTTATTCCTAAAGTATTTACACACAGCATACATTTATTACTATTTTTTTATTAATTGAAGCATTTCTTCTTACAGGTTTTCCAGTTGCAAGTAGATAATGGCATACCAATCAAGAGCTGGTTTGATGACCCCTCAGATCAGGAATTGATCGAGTTACTCCCATTCCTGGAGAGCCTCGTGGATGCAGAGGATGTTAGGCCTTTGATCTCAAAGACCTTCCACGACAAACTTGAGCCAAATTAGTTTGAGATGCATGCATATCAATCATTTCATCTGGTGATCGGACCTGCCGGTGATGCTAGATTCGCGCCACATGGTGCAGGTCATTCTTGGGAAATTAGGTAGAGGATCAGGATTCAGCATTTATGTTATGTTAGCTGTTACAAGTAGCAAGCATAAACTGCAGCCGTCGATGAAGATGGCTTTGTATATGTATGTTTCTTGGGTTTCCGGTGTCTCAGATCATTGTACAGAAACGAACAATGGTGCGGAATAAGTGATCTGAGTGCAATTTTGCTTATGAGAGTTTAGAGCGTTGGTTTGAGTTGGTTCCACTCTATTGTCCTGGTTTTAAAGCAGAATCCAATATTCTGGCTTGTTATGGTGGTGCGGTTGCCCGTATTGAAGGATTTTCATGGGTCTTCTTTCCATTTGGTAACCTTTTTCCTTGATTCCAAATTACCAGCCTTCCAAACGGGGCACAAATTTGGCCAACGATTGGACTGTTTGGAGATCGACTAGTCCACATCCCAACACCTCATGCTATACTAGTGCTACTGCCGGCAAGTACTACGCTTGACCACCTCGGCAACAGCCAGTCAGTAGTCCTAGTCCTGGCCTCCTAGCCGCCCCCATTTGATGCAATGCTTTCATTTGCCAAGTGGTTGTGGATTTGATCGTGTATAATCTTAACGTGTGAACATCATCCAAGATGTCACATGAACAAACAAAATGCAAATTGCCACTAATGTTTGACATTCTAAGTGACTAAAAGTGTAACAGCCAATAGAGAATTTTGCGTGCTAAAAAAATAGAGAATTTGGAGCCATAAATAACACGCCGAACCTTGCAGCAGCAGCCCGTAGTAGTCCCCGTTCCGGTCAACGCTCACCTCGCTGTCGCAGAGCCACAGCCACAACCATGGCGTGGCCCCTTTCTCGCGTCGCTGCCGCCGTTCTCCTCATCCTCGTCCTGACGGTGACCACGAGCACTACCCCCGCGGCGGCTCAGAGGTTCCCGACGAGGGCGCGCCCCACGAAGTCGGGCTACCTCAACATCACCTCCACCAACTCCCTCTACTTCGCCTTCTACGAGGCCACCGACCCGGCCACCACCACGCCACCGACCGCCGCGCCGCTGCTCGTATGGCTGCAGGGCGGGCCCGGGTGCTCCTCGCTCATCGGCAACTTCGCCGAGCTCGGCCCCTACCTCCTCAACTCCACCACCAGCAGGCTCTCTCGCAACCCCAGCGGCTGGAACCGCCGCTTCGGCGTCATCTTCGTCGACAACCCGCTCGGCTCCGGCTTCAGCGCGGCGGCGTCCGAGGCAGACATCCCCAGGGACGAGCCCACTATCGCCGCGCACCTCCTCGCCGCGCTCCAGTCCTTCATGGCGCTCGACCCGAGCTTCCGCGCGCGCCCGCTGTTCCTCGCCGGCGAGAGCTACGCCGGCAAGTACATCCCCGCGGCCGCCAAGCACATCCTCGACGCGAACGCCCAGCTCCCCGCGAGCCAGAGGGTGAGCCTGCAGGGCATCGCCATCGGCAACGGCATGACACACCCCGTCGCGCAGGTGACCGTGCACGCCGACCAGGCCTACTTCGCCGGCCTGATCAACGCCAAGCAGAAGGCCGCCGTCGAGGCGATGCAGAGCAGGACGGTGCGCCTCGTGAACGCCGGGAACTGGACGGGCGCCAGGAAGGAGAGGAACAGGATCATAAGCTTCCTCAAGAACGCCACCGGCGTGGCCACGTCCTTCAACTACGCGCGCGTAGCGTCCGTACCCGACGCGCCCGCTCCGGGACTTCCTCAACGCCGGCGAGGCCAAGGCGGCGCTCGGAGCCCGGCTCGACGTGAAGTGGGTCCGGTGCAGCAAGGCCGTATCCAAGGCGCTGGGCGAGGACATCATGAAGAGCGCCAAGCGCGACGTCGAGGCCGTCCTGGGCGGCGGCGGCGCGCGGGTGCTGCTGTTCCAGGGCGTGTTCGACCTGCACAGCGCGCCGGCGTCCGTGGCGGCGTGGGTGCGGGAGCTGGAGTGGCCGGGGCTTCCCGCGTTCCTGGACACGGACCGCGCCGTGTGGCGGCTCGAGAGCGGCCGGCTCGCCGGGTACGTGCAGGGGTCGGGTGCACTGGCGAACGTGGTCATCGTCGGGGCCGGGCACATGGCGGCCGGCGACAACAGGCCGGCCGCGCAGGCAATGATCGAGGGATGGGTGCTGCAGGCGGGACCGTTCGCCGGAGATGGCGCGCAGCCGTCAACGTCCTGAACAATCTGCCGTAGAGCCAGCCCAGCTCTGACTTGGTAAGTTCAGTGCCGTGCTGCTGTTAGTGTTACATCTTGTGAGCTTCTGATGCAACTTCGTTTTGTTGTATTCTGCCACCGTGTCCCTACCCACTAGTAACACCACAGTATTTGTATTCAGCACTGTTCTTTTTTTTAAAAAAAGGGTGAATAAGATCGATTTGGCAAACAATATAATGAAAAGGACAGTCTTGACCAGAGGGCACAAACACCTCTAGTCAAAGTTCATTCCTCTTCGTTCAAAGTTTTGACTGCGAAGTAACGAAGTCAAAACATGCAGACTGCCCACGAAAACAATTATAGTATTTATCGTAAATTTTTTCACTGTAACTATCAACATAGTACATAGAAAGAAATTGGAGTCAAACTTGTTCCTCGGAAGGTCTACGAAATGAAAGGAATATACACCAATTCTTCGAGGCGGGAGGGAAATAAACAAGATTGCATCTGATACGGTCGCTGAAGCAAACCGCTGTGAAAGCCCGTGGCCTTAAGTTGCTTCAGAGCAATATCGAGACTGAACTGGGCTTTGCTTGCAGTTGCATTTGCGATGGACAACTATAACAAACGAATGCTCAACTATAACCTACACATAATTAAGACACTACACCTCATATAGTTCCAGATTAAAAAGTAAAATATCCTTGGGAGTTCCAAATCAATCTGCAATAGTTCAAAATCAGTCAGCAAATCTCGATCGTTAACAAAATCTGCAAATTAGTTTCTTAAAACCAAGCAAATTTGCCCTATATATCGTATCTTTCTGAGTCATTCTGATGTAGCACATCGATATATGATATACGAGAAACATCTCTATACAACATTATAAAATGTTAGTGTTCCTTCCTTTCCCTTCTTTCTCCTCGCTCTAGAAAAGAAATGGGCGCCTAAATTGCCCAGTTTACAAGCCGCTGCACTACCCCTTCAGTGTGCTACCAAAGGCACACTACTCAAAGCACAGGCAGATACAAGATGATGGCCTAAACA
The DNA here is from genome assembly GCA_015476505.1 of Urochloa ruziziensis. Classification (NCBI taxonomy): domain Eukaryota; kingdom Viridiplantae; phylum Streptophyta; class Magnoliopsida; order Poales; family Poaceae; genus Urochloa; species Urochloa ruziziensis. Next base: position 43,495,272 of record CM027122.1, read on the forward strand.
GAAATGCTGATACGTTTCAATGCCGCTGATGGTATGGTGTTTCCTGACCAGACAAATCAGTCAACCTTGGATTGCTCTGCATTCTAAACCTAGCGGCATGCAGCATCCAGCATCCAGCCAAAGGTATGGTTGCCGCTTCTTTCCCAATGTTCTGCCACCATTTGGCCAGCAGAGTTCCATCAGGGCATGCAGGATTCACCATGATTCGGCGACTAATACATCCTTGACATGCCAAATGGAACAACGCCCACCTTTCTGTGAGCATTTGCTGCCACTCCAGCAGCAGTAGCAGCGATGCCATTGAGCGATCTAGTGTACAAGTTTGCATCTGCTGCTAGCCTATCAGAAGAGTCACTTTTTGTCCCTGCCGATAGATGGTGAAAAGGGGGTGCTCTCATGTCCAGAGCAACATCAGACACGGTTGTACTGTTTGCGCAGGCGTAGGCCTGCTGATGCATCGTGTACCTTTCAGCCTGGAACGGCTCAGAGCAAGCCGGCTTGCCAGGTGTCTGATAATAACCGTATGTTTGTGGGATTTGTTGTTGGGGAGGATATCCTGAGTTCATTGCCAACCTTCGTGCATCATAGGGATCCTTGGTGTTTCCATTTTCGTAAGGCATTACTGGACCAACAACCCTTCCTGGTCTCGCTATAAACATAGAGGCATTACATGGTTAGACCAGTACCATACAACCTTTTGTATGACATATTAACAAAATGTTACCTGTTGGCACTCTTTGCGGAGCATGTGAGGTTCTCGGAACATTCCCAGAATATTTTTCCATCTCCCTAGAATTTTTATAAGACTCATCAGATGAAGGCTTTTCCCTAGATGGGCCGATACGAGGTTGTTCCTTGACAGGAATTGGAGCCGAGTGAACCATAGTAGACCTGAAAAAGAAAAGGTGTTAACCATTTAAAAAGGAAAAAATAAGAGGCGAGTAGGAAGCCAGAACTACAGAACTACAAATGCAAGATTCGCACACGGTTATTCTAAATGTGTACTAATCAACCACAACTTCAGTGTAAAAAACATAGCGCTTTATTCTGCTGACAGTATAAAGTTCAAGTGCAATTAATGATAGGTTGGTACTGTGTCTCAGTTCCGGACATTTCAATCTGGGTTGCCTATAGAACTGAACATGATTATCCGTATGAAACAGTAGTAAATTTACCTTGAGAATGGATGAATCAAATATTAGAGAACTCTCGGCCTAGTTGTTATTCATCAACTTGAATTCAATGTGTTCTGACTTATGTTCATTTAGCCTTGCTACTCACTTATGTTCATTGTCATTCTAAATTAAGTTACTGAATTTCAATGTGTTCCGATTTCATGTCAATAGTGGCTGGTTCACCTTTGCTGCCAAAGATATATGAAAACAACATTGTCATTAGGTGAGTATCAAAAAAAAAAAAAACATTGTCATTAGGTGTTTTGATGTGTAGTCTTTCTCCATATAAAATTCCGAAACCAGATATTTCACCAGTTACGATAGGCAAAAAACAAACCACAATAAAGATCCCATCATGAGTAATCATAATGTTTTCTACTAGTGCCATGTAAGCATTCAATACAGTGAAGAGTACAGAGTATAAAATTCAAAGGTTACCTAGGAAGAGAAGTATGTTTTCTTTCCATTGGAATCACAGGGCCGTTTCCGCTATTTTCTTCGAGATGAGCAAATTGCTTCCTAAATTGATCGACGGCACTGTACAAACAAGGACAGGTGAATAAGTTTCGCAGGTAGTAGGAATTGATACAATTAATACAAAAAAAATACATGAATGTGCAAAAGCACCACACGTATCTTCAACTATACAGGTGGTACAACCTTGGGTACAGAAAGGTTGTCCTCTCCGTGCCATTGATGTAGTCTTTGAGCAATTGTGGATGATATTCCAAAATCTCACGGAATATCAGCTCCCTTATGTCTTCTTTTGTCACTCTTCTACGCTCAAACTCAAACTCCATCTTTGTGATTGGTTGACAGGATGGCTCTCGCTCAACCTTGGCTAGACCTTTAAAATATGGATGAGCCAGTGCCTGTAAAAAAATGTCAGTTTACGCACAACAGCTGAACATACAAGACTTGTTGACAAAGAGAGAAATAAACTGAGATGGTGAAAATTGTACATCCGGAACAACGTAATTACCTGTTCTGCAGTTGGACGATCTTTTGGATCAAATGCTAAAAGCCTTTGCAAAAGATCCAATGCTAAAGGATCTGCATTGGGGAACTTCTGTGAGAATGGGATTGGCTCTTTCTTCCTCATGCTGCTTAGATACCTTCTTGCTTTCTCATTCCGGACCTGGAAATAGAAAGGAGCTCTTTATAACAAACTTCAATATCTTCAATTATGCGAGAGAGAGAGAGAGAGAAGCCACATCATATCCCCTAATTTAACATGTACTATACCCGAGAAATCGTATCCATGGATGGCGTGCCTAGAAGGTCAGTCATCAGATCCAACTGATGGACAACGTTTTTACCAGGAAACAAAGGTTTCCCTGTTAACACCTCAGCAAAGATGCAACCAATGCTCCAAATGTCAATGGCTGGAGTATACTGCAATGTGAATAACTCATTTGTATTAACAACATCAGAATTGGAAGAAAAAAAAAATCTTAAGTTTGAAAATATACATCTCAATGGCATGATTATACTGTTTAACACTATCTGTATGAAAGTTATTATCATCAAAAGCTTGATGAACCATAATAAAAAGTAACTTTTATTTGTTCAGCTTAATGTACAAGCAAAATTCAACCAGGAAGACATTGCGATGTGCCACAAAGATTACCTTCGAATAGAAGGATCCACAGAGTTCTGGAGCTCTGTACCATCTTGTTGCAACATAATCCTGCAGGTAAATGAACAGACAACAAAGAAACAACATTGAGATCAGCTCACATTCAGTACCATAAAACGAAAAAGATGAACAGAACTAAGAGAGGTACAATATTTCACAGAACATACCGTCCAGAATATCGTTGTTGGGGTATCATTAAATGCAACTCGTGCTAGTCCAAAATCACAAATTTTCAGTTTGCAGTTAGAATTTGCTAATATATTCTTTGGCTTCAAGTCCCGATGATAAACATTAGCTGCAGTAACATTGGCATACTGTCAGCAAAGACGATAGGTGAGAAGAAAAGGGAGAATCTGCCCAGATTATTTATCCTAGTTGCTTACAGAACAATAGAAAACCATCAATGAGCTGGTAATAAAACAATTAAAAAGTCTGAATTCTTCAGATCCGGACCTAAAGGAAATAAATGCGCCTATGAATACTATACCGGATCTAGATTCTGGATATAGCATCTAGAACCGAAATTGGGCTTCTAAGGAATCTAAAATCTCTATAGCCCACTATAGATTTATTAAGACAAGACCATAGAGGGTGTAATAACAATCCATGTCACATTAGTCAATTACGCTACAATTTCTTATTGACCATTTCATTCTATTACTGGCTACACAAACTTTTCATACTAAACTACAAAACAAGATCTTCATAATATAGTGAGTTAGTGGCTAGCGAGGTTCCAAAATCATAGTTAGTTAATTATTCAATAAAAATATACGAGGAAATAAAATACTTATGTTTTTCAGCAAACCTAATTTCTTGTTCCTTCAAACACATGAAAATGTGAAAAAAAAAGAATAGCGTAATAATTTGAATATTTTAGGGGCATTTGAAGTAACAAGCTTGTTGGATCAAGCATAGCACTATTTGAAACCAATCCTTTTAGGTACAAACTAAAATTTACAGTTATCATGTAAAATATTATATGGGAAATGACTGGATAATAGAATTATCAATTGCCTGATACAAGTTACACTCAACCATAAACGGAAGGCCGCACAGCAAAAAAGGTAATAGACGGCAATGACCGAATGCAATATCATTACAAAGCGTGCGATAAAATTTCTGGCCTTCCACGCAAAACCCTGTAGATTCGACTGAAACAATCTCCTACCTGTGTGAATGTATTTCAGAGCACGGAGCAATTGATAGAGAAAGAACTGATAATGTTCCTTCGTCAAGTCATCGTTAGCCTTGATAACTTGGTGAAGATCAGACTCCATAAGTTCGAAAACAACATAAATATCTTTGAAGTCCCTTCTTGATGGAGGCAACATAATATGTTTGATCTCAACAATGTCTGGATGTCTTAGGAGTCTCAGAAGCTTGATCTCACGGAGAATCCGAGCAGCATCAGATATGTGCTCAAAGATATCATGTATCTTCTTGATTGCTACTTTCTCTCCTGTGTGGACATCTATTGCGGAGCATACTACCCCGTAGCTTCCTTTACCAATGACTTCCTGAATCTTGTATCGACTTGCGTCCCCATACTCTGTGAAAAAATCTGCCTCTGCAGAACTCTGCAAAGTTTTTGCAAATTGAATTACTAAACTATGTACGATCAACAATTTAAACTCCCCACAGCAAAGAGAAAGCTTAAATTATCAATGGACCATCAGCCCTCTCAATCATATGCAAATAATCAATGCAAAACCACAAATGCAGCATAGCCCAGAAACTGGAAATGACACAATTGGCTGTTTGTAGACACCATTGCAGGTATTCAGATGCTTTTGATGGCCAAAATTCAGAGGGGCAATCATTGGGAAGTCAGAACTAGCATCAGCAAATGGACGCAAAATTCAACTGTCTGCACACCAAGACTGCCTTTACAAGCAAGATCTTTAAGCATTCGTTGACAAAAATTGACATCTGCGCACGCAAATCTTGTAAAGTCAAATATTCGTGCACAGATCGGGGCAAACCACACAAGAAAAGGCAACAGCTTTGCCCACCGACAAGGAAAAAAGCAACGGCCCCGGGGTTGCGTCTCGAGGCCACAGGAAGCAGACAACTTTTGGATGTGAATTGCGAGCTGTTGCAGTAACAACGCACTGATTTTATTTTCACCCATGTTTCCCAAAATAGACAGAAGATTTCAGAACTCAACGAGGTGCGGTGCGGATGCAGAAAAAAGCATTCCGTATGTAGAAGCAAGCAGGCTTGAGGAGGACATAATCATATCAAACACTCAAATTATCCAGGAGGAAAAGGATCGGCAACGGCTAGCGGTCAGCAGAAACGTGCCGCAAAATTGACCTTTCTACAAATAAGTGGCGGCAGGAAATTCAAACTTTGGAGTTGACACGGCACAGAAATGAGGTAGAACAGCGGTAAAGGTCTTCAAATCAGTTAGGAAGATATTAGACCCTGAGAAACAACAAATTTGTGGACCAAACAGGAGGAAAAACGACGAATTGTTCGGCGGACGGAGACCCAAATGAACCCACAACAGAGCAGGCAGCTCTGAATCGCGGCGGAGGAAACAAGCTCGGCTGCGAAATGGTCGAGACGGAGCGGGATCTCTCGATCCGTGTGAAGACCCACCTTCTTGCGCTGATCGTGCTGCATCTCGCCGTCCGCCGGATCTCGCAGCAAGCCTCCTCCTGTGACAGGCCGCCGTACCGGCAGGCTCGGCTGGCCAGCTCCGAACGGAACGAATCCCCAAACCGACGGTCAGGCACGCGGCATTGGCCGGCGCCGTGGAGGCCGGGCGGCACGCGCGGCGCAGGGCGCCCCCCGCGCGCGTCGGGCGGGGTGGATCGGCCAGAGCGGGGAGCCGGCGAAGGGGGTGGCGCAAGGAACCGCTGAGCGTGGCGGGGGAGACCCTAACCCTGGCGACGCCGGCGCGCAGGGCTAGGGCTAGGGCTCCCTCTCCCTCCCCCTCTTCTCCTCCTCCTTCCTCCTCCTAGTGGTCCGCGCGAGCGCTCCGGGAGGGAGGAATAAGAGGGAGGAGAGAGGAGCTGGTGGAGAGAGAGAGAGAGGAGGGTAGAGGGAGGAGGAACGGGTGGTGGGCTCCCGGCTCGTTTCCGTTTATTTTGTTTTGCCATGAATCTAGGGGGGAGGAGGCCTCGGGTGGGTTTGGACGGGATTGCCCTCGGTTGGCCGCCCGTCGTGGGTCGCGTGCGGGTGGGTCGCCGGGGTTGGCCGCCGTCGGATCCGCATCGCCGGCATTTTCCGCGGCGCGCGTCTGACCCGCCCGACCCCCGTTTATTAATGCGCGGCACGGTAAATGGTGCGCGGCCAGTAATGGCGCGGAAATGTGCGCTTTATCCTATCCGCCCTATTTCTGGCAGGTCAATCCTTTTTTTTTCCCGAAAAATCCTTCTTTCTATAACGTTCATTCATTACTCGCCTGATTATCAACCCGGATCGGCCAAATCCGTATCCGTGCAAATCCGTTTCCGCAATTTGGATTCCGGATTCTGGATAATGCGTGCTTAATGATGTTTGTTTTCTCCTTTTGCGAAAAAAAAAACTCGAACAACGATTAGAATTTTCTGATTGAAATTTACTCTTGCTTCAACAAGGACCATCTTGCTGCAAGTATAAATGCTTATCCGGCTCGGATAACGCCGGCGCGCGATCCTCATGATCATCCGTGCACTGGACAGAGAAGGGGTTGGCGATTTTTGCCCGTTGCGCCGTCAGGCCCCCGACACCTGACTGACTGGTCCCGTGTGGTTTCCTCGCCGAGCGGTGGCAGGCACGGGTAAAAAAAGAGAAGCCTCGCCGCCTGCAGTGAGATCAGCGGCTGCCCGCGCGCGGGGCCAGGTCGGGTCCGGCACCGGCAGCGTGCCCCGGCGCCTTCCTGCCATGACCCAGGAGCCCCGGCGCTCTCGCTCTTTACCGTTGAGAAATCCAGATTCGAGAGCCTATCAGTTTCAAACCTTCCTTCCCCTCCTATTCGTTTCTTTCTTGCTTCTTTCTACTACCTCGTTTCGACGCCTTATTTGTATCCCAGCTTCTTCTCTTTTTTTTTGAAAAGATTAAGCCGCCCCGTTTGTGTGTTTCTTTTTTGGTTTGTGGTTCATGCGTGGTTGCGTATTTGAATCAACTCGCGCAGCAGTAGCTTTTTCTTTAGATAAAGCGGCGTCTCCGATTGCGTTAGCCCATGACACCTGCATGTGTGTGTTTCCAACATGTATAGGTTAGGGCGCACTGGGCTGGCTTTTTCGGCATTGAGTGGTGCATTAGGCGGTGAGCATTAGGCTAGTGATGGAATTGAAATTTCAACTAATTGGATGGAGTGGTAGTAATAAGCTGCGTCGTCAAGGCTCCTGCGGCGTGCTGACTTCTTGCAAGAAAAATCATTTGCCCTACGACTTGAAGCATTGTGTTAAGATTATTTTACTATTAAAGGTTAGATGCAAGAGGTTTGGGTAAATTGATGACACCACCCGAGAAACACATGGCTATATAGCCAGGGGTATCGTTAATTTATATTCTCTCTGTTTCTAAATATATATGATGTTTAGAAAAATAAATTAGTTCATTTTTAATTAACTAGTTTGTCTTAAATGTCACATATATTTCGGAAGGAGGTATTATAACTAAAAACTTTGCCGCCTCATGTGCCAAATCAAATTGTAATTTTCATTACTCTCAAAGTATTGGTCATTCTAGAAAGAAAAGAAAAATGATTTTATTTAGCACTGAAGCAACTCCAATTTAGAAATAAGGTTTTTGGCAATGATCTGTCATTGGCCACACAATGCACTTTACAAAAACTTCACTGATGTCTCCGACAAGCCTTTATACTGAAACAATAGATGTACTCTGCACTAGAACCTGAAATAATAATCTTACACGAGAATAGACGGGAATATTCCATAGCTGGCCTGGATTAAACTTGTAACAGAGAAACAAGCAGAAATTGCACGCATAATGGTAGTGAGTCCGGAACAAACGAGGAAAAGAACCTGACACCCACTAACCACACAAAGGCAACAGGTGGAGGCATCCAAACCAATGAGGACGCTACTGCTGTGACCTGGCTTTTGTTTACTCCGTATGCGCCACAAAAAAGTGCTTTCACACTCAATTAGCAGCAGGAGTACGCTGACAGGACTGCTAAACTGCAGTTCTAGAAGCCCCTCTCCCTGAACGTCTTTCTCTATCCAAATCCAAACGAGGGGAAGAAGATTTTTCGCACAGGGGCACAGGGCCGCTGTCCACCTGTAAAATACCCACCTAACTCTACAGTCTACAGGTAGCCATGCCTGTGCTGTGTTTTTCTTTTCGAGATATATCCCTGCCGTGCCGTGCCCACTCGCTTCCCATCCCGGCTTTGCTTCGGGCGATCAGGTATGCAGTCGATCGGATCCCCTGTCGCTGTCTCTGGTATGAGTGTGTGTGAGTGTGACCTTGCTGCAGGACGCATCTCGCCAATCCAGTGCTATTTTTCTTCGATTTCGATCGGCAAGTGCTACTGACGACCGTTGGTGGATACCCCTCGATTCGCAGGTGCAGGAAGGAGCCTGTTATAGCACTCGATCGTGTGTAGTCGTGCGGTGCGGCGGCGGCACCTGCGACCTGCGCAAGAATTCCGTTCGGAGGTCGCCGTCGGTCCCGTCCCGGCGCCGCCCGCCCCCTCGCGTTCGGCGAAAACCACCCCCTTTTTTATGCGTCTCCGACGTTCTTTCTCCATTTGTTTACGCGCTGACTGCGATACGGCGCCGTTCGGTAGACCTGACCTGACCGTCCCCGCGCCCGCGAGTGTCGGTGACGGCACCGTGCGCTATTGTTGCTCGGCGCACGGGGGTGCCTATGCCTCTCGCTGTCGCCGGTCGGCGCCACCCGCTGCCGCTGGCGCTCCGGTCACGGCGGCCGTCGCTGTCGCCCCATCGAGGCCGCGCCCGCGCTACGTGTCGCGCGGGCCGTGGGCGATCAGCGGGGGTGAGGTGGGTGACTGTTGCTTCGGATAAAATCGGCAGGTGGAGGTGGTGGTGTCATGGGGAATCAGATCAGAGGCGCTACTAGCTTCCTTTCGTAGTTCGTACGCAGGCAGTCCTTCCACCTTTTTTTTTCCTTGCGGCGGTGAAAGGCTGCCGGCTGCCGCGGTTTTCTTGTCTTTGTTTTGGATTGGAAGCCCGAAGCCGGCCGCGGGAGGTTGCGTCGCATGACGAGGAGCGAGCGCGGATCGAATCACCGACCGGGATCACGGTTCGTCCCCCTCGTCCTCGCGTGCCGCCCGGGTGTGATCCTGCTTTCACGCGACGGCAGCCAAAGCCAACGACCTGGATGGGCGGGGGCGGATGCCTTGCTTGCCCGGCTATGAAGTGTCGCCCTGCACAGGGATGCATGCTCTGTCCCGCGTGCATATGGCAGCTTTACTTTTTTATACCCGACTGAAAGACCAAAACATACCTCAACGTTCCACGTACTCCGTATATATGACGCTAATAACCTGCAGGATGACGTGGCTTAATTGCTCTCCTCGATGGCACTGACAACCACTTACTGACAACAGCCTAGCTGCCTGTACGTTCACGGTAAATATATGGTGCTACTAATTGCTTGGCACGACGGTTCTCAAGAGCACACTCTGCATATCTTTATCAAAAATTTCGTCCCACCCAAATTCTCGTCCTCTCTCCCCTGTGTCTTGCGAAAGGTAACACCTGTAAATAATAAAGCGGACCAAGATCGTCAGAGAAAACTGGTTCAACAATTAGTAACAACCGCCACGACGATCCGGAGTGAAAGGCACGTAGCAACACACACGAGGAACATGCACGCAAAATAAATCCTGGAACGCGGAAAGGGCCTTCCGGCCGGCCAGCCCATGGCGAAGCCACACATCATCGGCACCATCGATCGCTGCTGCCATATGTATATAGCTAGCTGTCTCTAGCTCACGTGTTCGATCGATGGAAGGGTCGTTGGTGCTCGATCATGCATACGTCTCCCCCGCGCAGCCACCACATACTTTTAAATTTGATATATGCATCATACTAAAGAATTGTTGGAGGAGACACTACTAGAGAAACGACCTTTGGTCCCTGCTACGTTAGTACCGGTTGTGTTATAACCGGTACTAATTGATTAATTGACGAATTTAGTACCGGTTTATAAGCACAGTGCTCCGGGGAGCACTTTAGTACACCAACCGGTACTAAAGTGCGCTTCGGGGGACAGGCCGCAACGGCTAGTGGCAGTTTCACCAGCCGGTACTAAACTGCCCTGAGTAGCGGGGCCCGTGCACCACTGCACGTTAGTACCGGTTGGTAACACCAACCAACTTCTTCTAGAGAGCTTGCTCTCTCACTCATGGCGCCATAGAGGGGGAGTTGTTGCCCGATTTTTGCATATTTTGTGGATTTCTTCGATATAAGCGCGCCAAAAGGTTAGCAACTTCATTCTGTGTTATTTGACGTTACTTGTGCTTAGTTTTATGCTTTATACTTAGAGAAATTTCAAAAATTGTGAATGAGAATTTTTTTTATTTGTACACATTGATTTGAACTAAGTAGAATCATGACTTTAATTAGATGGTAGCTTTTAGTAGTGAGTTCGTACCCTATATATTGAGCATGTTTTTTAGTGAGAATATTTAGCTATCTTTCTAAAATGTGGAAGTCCATCATCTCCATTTTGCTCCCCAACTTAGTTCAACTTAGGTTCGTATAAATGTTTTTACAACATGATGGATTTGTGTAATGGATATTTCGGACGTTTTAAATATATGTGTTAGAAAAAATTCATATGTGTTAGAAAAAATTAATATGTGTGTTAGAAAATTTCAGATGTGTTAGAAAATTTCATATTGTATTAGAAAAAAATTCGGATATTTTAACTGTATTTAATATTGTGTAATGAATTTTTTTGACGTTTTGATTCTAATATTGTGTAATTGATTTTTCCAAATTTCTATTATTTCTTAATATTGAATGGAATGTTGCAATATTAGAAATGTTGGTCGGTATTTATATTTATTTGTTTATTATTTTTTATGATAGGATTCAAAATGAACCATCAATGGATGTACGGCGGTAGGAACACCATGGCATGGATTATTGGCCTAGACGTTTTTTCAGTGCGGCTGAAGCCACCAGGTCCACGAATGGTCTCATATGTTGTCCATGCCGTATTTGCCATAATGGAAAACAGTTTCAGAAAAGTGATACTCTACACGTTCACCTAACTGAAAATGGTTTCATAGATAGCTATAATGTTTGGACAAAGCATGGTGAACTTGGTGTTGTGATAGGAGATGATAAAGAAGACGACGATAACAACATCTCAGACTTTGCATACTTACATGAAGCCGGTGCCTTTGACGACGATGATGACCCAATGGAAGGGGTTGATGCAAATGTCGTAGAGGAGTAGGAGGCACCCGATGAGTTAGGTCAGGTCTTGCTTGATGCACAGAAAGACACTGAAACCGCGAGAGAGTGAAAAAAGTTCGAAAAGATGCCGGAGGATCACAAACAAAATTATACCCAGGCTGCAAGCCAGACCTGAATAAACTGGGTAGCACGCTGGAGATGCTAAAATGGAAAGCAACTAATAGCGTCAGCGACAAAGGATTTAGTGAGCTACTACAAATCGTAAAAAACATGCTTCCTGAGGCTAATGTGCTGCTGTCGACCACATACCAAGCCAAAAAAGATTGTGTGCCCTCTTGGATTGGAGGTACAGAAGATACACGTGTGTCCTAATGACTGTATCCTATATCGCGGCGCTGAATATGAGAATTTAGAAGCTTGTCCTGTTTGTGGTGCGTTGCGATACAAGATCAGGCGAGACGATCCTGGTGAAGTTCACGGGCAGCCAGCGAAGAAGAAAATTCCTGCAAAGGTGATATGGTATTTTCCTGTAATTCCACGATTGAAGCGTTTGTTAAGAAGTAAGGAGAACAAAAGTTGATGCGGTGGCACAAAGAAGATCGTAAGCGAGATGAGATGATGAGACATCCTGCAGATGGGTCCCAGTGGAGAAACATTGACAGAGAATTTCCACAATTTGATGAATATGTAAGAAACATACGGTTTGGTTTAAGTACAGATGGAATGAATCCATTCAGCGATATGAGTAGCAGTCATAGTACTTGGCCAGTTACCTTATGTATATTTAATCTTCCTCCTTGGTTGTGCATGAAGCGAAAGTTTATCATGATGCCAGCTCTCATCGCAGGTCCAAAACAACCTGGAAACGACATCGACGTGTTCCTAAGACCTTTGATCGATGAGCTTTTACTGTTGTGGAAGGACGAAGGTGTAAGTGTGTGGGATGAGTACAAACAGGAAACATTCATCCTCCGAGCATTACTTTTTGTGACCATCAATGATTGGCCTGCATTTGGAAACCTTTTAGGACAGTCAAACAGGGGATACTCGGCCTGCACCCACTGTTATGATGAAACAGACTGCATTTATTTGAAGCACTGTCGAAAGTGCGTGTATATGGGCCATCGTCGGTTTTTACCACTGAAGCACCCATTAAGACATGAAGGAAAACATTTTAGAGGCGAGTCTGATAATCGAGCTAAGCCTTTGTTCTGCAACGGAAAGCATGTGATTTCGATGGTAAAGGATATGCAGGTAGTATTTGGAAAGGGCCCTGGTTGCCAAGTCGTTCCAAATGACGAGGACGGACATGCACCCATGTGGAAGAAAAAGAGTATATTATGGGAGCTACCTTATTGGGAGATGCTGGAGGTCTACAATGCAATTGATTTGATGCACCTGATGAATAATCTTTGTGTGAACTTGCTAGGCTTCATGGGTATATATGGAAAAGGGAAAGATACCGTGGAAGCAAGACGTGACGTAAAGATGGGAAAAGACTGAAAGTGCATCTAGGATTCTAAAGGATTTTGGTGGTGATGACAATCACAATTTGGATATAATGCTTGTGAATGAGATGTATGCGGGGATTAAACAAAAGAGAAGCTAAATGGTTAAAGGAAGGTCCCCAATTCGATAAAGTATGGTGGATGAGCTTATTGATAGATTTAAATTAATTTTCGGTTTGAATTTGAGTATAGGAAACACCGTACTATCAAGGGGGACGTGTTCTAAACATCTAGGCTTGTCAAGGAACATATCTTGAGATGAAAAACTTCATGTGGGTCACACACTTCCTACACAAACACTTGGGTTTTCTCACTAAAACATTCTTTGTCGGAAGGTCTGACTCTATGTCAGAAGATCGAGCTCCCTAGGCGATTTTCAGGAGTTCTGTCGGAAGTTCTCCTTAGGACATCCGACGGGGGTCGAGAAGATCCGAGGGGAGTCAAGAAGATCCGACGGGGGTCAAGAAGATCCGACCCTGTGTCGGATGTCCTAGACCACTATTTTCTGAGTGTTAAAGTTCAAATCTCGTATAGTCTTATTTGCCTTCTCGCAAGATCCGACACAGTGTCGGAAGATCCGATAAATGGATCTGGGCTCCAACGGTCATATTTTTGGAGTGACCTATATATATACCCCTTCACCCCCAACATTTACTCTCTCTTGCCTCCCCGACCAACCAGCCTACAAAAGCATTCATTACTCCTCTCTACTCCTCCCAAGTGCTTGATTCTAGCAAGGATTCATCTAGGGTGTGAGTGAGAGAAAGATTTGGAGGGTGTTGCAAGAGTTCTTTGTGTGTTCATCTCTTGTTCATCTCAAGAAGTTCCTCAAGCAAGCTTGGTTGATTGATTCACGTTTGTTACTCTTGGAGCTTTGCTCCTAGACGGTTAGGCGTCGCCGGTAGCTCCCATTCCTTTGTGGTTTGAGCACCGGAACGTTTGTATCACCCCTCTCTTTGTGAGAGAAATAGTAAGTAACTCAATCCTCCTTTGTGGTTGGTTGAGAGAGACTAGGGGCTAGTGACAGCCCGGTTCTTTGTGAGCTTCTCAACGGAGACGTAGCTCCTTTGTGGAGTGAACTTCGGGATAAATCTTGTGTCTCCATTTCTTATTGTTGTTCTTATTGTTCTTGTGCTTGATTTGACCCGATCTACTTGCTAGTTGATATCCTATTGTGTAGATCATATTCAGAGGGTTAGTTACTTCATTTAGCAACTTTGTATTCAAAGGGAATCATCAAAAGCTAGGTCAAATTTGAATCACGTACTAGTTTCATTCTCTTGGTCGGAAGATCCTGCACTGTGTCGGATCTCCTGGACTCCCCAGAAGATCTGAGACAGCGTCGGATCATCCGACCCCTGATATTTTTCTGAGAATTTGCAGGAATTTTTAACAGGCCCTATTCACCCCCCCTCTAGGCCTAGTGTTGGTCCTTTCAAAGACCAGCGATACTTAAGGCCTGCCAGCTACACTCTCAGCAAATAGGAGAAGGAAAGCATGTTTGATTGCCTGAACAGTATCAAGGTGCCTACCAGATATTCCTCAAATATAAAAGGAATAATAAAAATGAAATAAAAGGAATTCATGAACTTGAATTCTCATGACTGCCATGTCGTGATGACACAATTACTTCCTATTATCTTGAGGGGTATTCTACGATATAATGTAAGGTTGGCAATCGTGAAGCTGTACACAGTTTCTCAATGAAATTTCACAAAAGGTCGGTGATATTATCTCCGGCAGTCTTCCACGGGGTAGCCCACGGAAGTGATTTGTATTGCAGGGAAGATCGCAAAGATCGGAAGCAAGATGGTTAGGTTGGACAGACACGGGGGTTTAGACAGGTTCGGGCCGTCGACTCGATGTAATACCCTACGTCCTGTTTTGGGGTGTTGTATTGCGTGGATCTCGCTATGAATTGAGATGTGGTGTCTTCCTCTTTGGAGGGGGTCCCTGCCCGCCTTATATATCGGGGGGCAGGGTTACAAGTCGGTTTGTAGCCGATCCTATCTCTAAGAATCCTTTCCTTCTTTACAAAAACTCTTATTCAAACTAGAACTCAACCTTCCAGATCCTTCCTTCGTGCGCCGACTTGTCCCGCACGTCATCAGGTCCAGAACGGTGGGCTAGGCCGCCCCCTTTTGGTGGGCTGCCAGGCTTGCTCGTGAGGTACCTGGGTACTATATCCCCCACAGTAGCCCCCGAGCACTTCTTGGCCGATCGTTGGCTGTAATTGATCTGTCTTTTCTTGCATGATCCGAGTGCTTCCAAGTTGTCTAAGACCTCATCCGAGTGATTTCAAAGAAGATCCGAGTGGTTTCGAGGAAGATCCGAGTGCTTGCTCAAACGTTCCTGAAAACGATTCTTCAATTATAGCCTTAGTGAGGGGAGGAAGTGCTCTTTTTCACAACGCGACAGCGAAGTGAATACACTTAGCCCCCGAGCTTTAGGCAATTTTAATATGAAATTGGCCAAGGGTCTTCAACTTTTCTCTGTTGAAATCTTGATCTTCAATGGTGTGCACCTCCAGGTGCACCCATTGGGTGTAGCCCCCGAGCCTTGAGCAGAATAGAATATTCTGGTCGAGGGTCAAAAACAAAACATTATGAATTTCTTCTTCAACTTAATCCATCAATGGTGTGCACCTCCAGGTGCACCCATTGGGTGTAGGCCCCGAGTCTTGATTCGACTCGGTATGATCGTGTCAAGACTCTGAAAGCCGTAGATCCTGACTGAATTTTTTAGCCCCCATGCCTCTGGGCATGGATTTCAGATAATTTTCTCCTTCTGGGGTTTTTTTGTTTCCCCTTTTTAAGGATTCTGTTCTCAAGTTCTTTGAACTCGGAGTGACTCCCGAATCGTGTCCCACGACCCAGCTTGACCATATGGTAAGCCACCTTCTCACAAGATTTATACTTGTCAGCACTTGACCCAGACTTCTGAGCGAATTTAGCGATAGTATCGCATGCCTTACGTAAAAATCAATTGCAAGGTTGCAATATTAATTGCAAAAGCGAGTCTGGTCGTCGACTAATTTTAGCCTCACGACCGAGTGGTTTATGCTCCTGAACACTAGCTCAGGAACCCACATATTTGTTAATTTGACAAAACTGAAAGGTCGTGCCATATTTCAGCCCATTTAGGCCCATTAATCCTGAAAAGTCTGTTGTTTCCTAGGGAAACTAACGGTTGCCTTATTGAAGCCAGAATATCGCGAGATATCGCGACTTCATACCGCATCTTTGAATTCAAAGCGACGGGACGTGCCTGCGTCGGTTGAGTTCCCGAGACACGCATCGCGCCACGCGCGGGAGGAACAGTTTATTCCATTATAAGCCATCCCCGCCGCAATCTTCTTCCTTGCCTTGCCCTGAAGTAATAAATCGATTTGTTGCCGTTTGTGTGTTCAATTCCACCCATTGGGTGTAATCTCAATGAAGAACTGAACCCAACTTTGATATGCAGGGTCGAGCTGCTTATGTATCAATCACGTCGTCATTGAGACTGACGAGGCTGGCCCTTCTGGTGGTGGCGATCCTGCAAATTAATTTTTGTAGATTATCTGTAGTATTGGTAATAGAAGTACTTTGAACAATGTTTAATCTTTTGTTATTGTATATAAGTTTTTATGGAACTACTACTCCCTTTCTTTCTGCGCTGGCCTTAATTTCTGAGTGGTTGACCTGTTACGGAGTAGATTAGCCTCGTTGGTCTTAGTCTCATGCCGCCGAGCTTTGTCGTGCGTGTAGAGCTTTGACTTGGCGAGTACTTTCCCCCACGATTTAAAGTTTGTTCCACTCATACTTTATGTGCTTGACGCGAAAGAGGAAATTCGAGTAGTAGATATAATGTAGATAGAAGATGAAATCAACTTTGTTGACAACTCATATGACATTTATGAATCTGCCGAGTCGAAACTGGGGATGATTATCCATAGAAACCACTCGGCGAGGATTATTAAAAAATATCTTAAAGAAATAAGAGATTAATACGTAACTTAACCAAGTCGTCGGTTGGTGAGCTTCTGCTGGCGCTTCGTCTCGAAACCTTCCGGTCCTCCGTAGATCATACGGACCACTCGGTCAGCCTCATTGCTTATCGAGCATGCGCTGGAAATCTTCTGGAGTTATCCGGCCTCTGGGCCGGTCCAGAGTGGCGACCATATCTCCCTCGCCCTTCTTCTTGCGAGGGTGACTGTCGCTGCGACGATGGTCGTCGTGTCGGTCTTCGTCTTCGCGGTGGTCGCGCTTGCGGGTCGTCTTGTTCTCTTCTTCCCAGCGATTCTTGTGCTCGCTGAGCTGTTCCTTCTCCGCAATCTCCGCGTCCGCCCACGTGCTAGCGACCCGGAACATGTCATTGACAGTCGCGGGTGGCTTCCGAGTCCACTTGTGAATCAGTCTTCCATCGGAGATGCCGTTCTGGAAGGCTGTCATAACCTACTGATCCGTCATGTCCGTAATGGAGTTGCGCTTCTCCGAGAACCTGCGCACGAAGACGTGCAGGGTCTCGTTCTTGCGCTGTCTTATCTGGCCGAGGAGCCGCTTGCTCCCGGGCCTCTCCCAGGTTCCGAGATAGTTACCGACGAAGAGTGCGGTAAGCTGATCCCAGTTGTCGATGGCGTCCTGCGGGAGTCCTGCCAGCCAGTTGCGGCAGTCCTTGGTGAGCATGATGGGAAGGTAGTTCGCCATCACGTCCTCGTCGCCGCCGGCCGCTTGTACGGCGGTGTAGTAGATCTGAAGCCATTGAGATGGATCAGACTTCCCGTCGTACTTGTCGATATCCGACAGCTTGAAGCCTCTGGGCCATGTCACGCTCCTCAAGCGCTCGGTGAACGACTGGAATCCGCGATCCGACCTCTAGGGCGGGAACCACTCGGACCCGAGACGTCTGTTGTTCTTGGGGGAGTGCTCTCCCTCCTGCGATCCCGATCCCTGGGAGGGGAACGGGTCCTCCGATAATTCCGAGTCCTGGGTGGAGTTCGGTCCCGTCGGTAGGTTCTGCTACGCGGTGGAGTTCGTTCCCTTGGCGGGGTCGACCGTCTGCGTGGGGGAACCGCTCGTCCTCGTGGCGGAGTGCGACCGCCGTCGTTGCCGCGCCTTGGGCTACCGGAGGGGTCAGAGTAATCTGACTCCGTCGAGTAGCCGCTTCTGTTGGAGTTACGACGGGGATTCCCCTAATCCCGATCGTACTCTTCGCGCCGTCGGATCTCCTCGCGATGACGCTCCTTGGTGCTGTTGCGGATGACGTCCCTCGCGTCTCGATCTCTGTTGATCGTGGTGCGAAGGTCTTCGTCACGATCCGATCCCCCGCTGGCCCGGCGTCGAGACGGATCGGGCTCAGGAGTGTCCGTGGTTGCTCTGCCCTGCATCTGGTGAACCTGTATGGAGGCGGCCTGCACGAGAGCCCTTACCTTTTCCAGGCCTGGAGTGCTGGGTGGCAGCCGACTGATTTCCTCGTTGATGGTGACGAGGTTCTGGACTGGCGTCTCGTAGACGTCGTATCCGTTGAACTCGAACATGCCGTCGCGCATCAAGTTCCGGGTGCTCCTCCTGTCGTGCCGATCCCGTTGACGACGATGATCTTCAGAGCGTGGTTCCTGGAGTCGAGCGGTGCCAGATCCTGATGTGGCGGCTCCGTGTGGTCGTGCGGCTCTGCGAGTCGCCCGACTGGCGTTGCGTCCTCGACGCTGGTCCCTGGCCTCAGTCGTCTCCTCAGCCGGAGTGACCTCGTCTTCTGAGACAGGGTTGGGTGGCGTCGCTGGCGCTACCATATAGCAGTATGACCCGACTCCTTCTTGCGCGAGGTAGTCTTCCTCGGACTCGGAGAAGTCGGATGTGGGCGTATAACGCTCCAAGCTACTCGGAGTTAGTTCTCCGAGTGATCCTAGCAATTCCGGCTCTGTAATGGCGTCGGACACTATGTATCCTTCCGGCTGGTCGTCCAGGATTGAGGGTTCCTGTGGGTTTAGCTCATAGGAGTCGCTCCCAGAGAGGGAATCATCCGCCTGGACGATGTCCTTCATCTTCTGCTTCTGAGCAAGCGCGCAAAAGCCAGGGGTTTGGACGGTGATGACCTCAGGGCTCTGGACGCGCGTCGGTTGAGCGTTTACGCTCTGAGATGACTCGGCGACGCGACTCTCAGGAGCCGGATCGGAACCGAGTGATTGTAGATCTGTTCCCGACTGGTTGGGCCTCGCATTTTGCGATGGACTCAGCGGGGTAGAACCGGCACGATCAGATGCGATCGGACCGGACTGGGCCGTGACGGCTGAAGTCGGCGCCAGAGAGGAGACCTCCGTGGCGACCGTAGCTCCTGCCGCTTGGGTATCCAATGCGGCGGTGGTGACGTCCCCGAACTGGATCTCGAATCCGTCGATGTCCGGGAGATTGCAGCTGTCCAAGATCTTGACACGATCCATCAAGCTTACTAGATTGATCTCGGCGATATCCCCTACCTGGCGCGCCACTGTCGGTGATATTATCTCCGGCAGTCTTCCACGGGGTAGCCCACAGAAGTGATTTGTATTGCAGGGAAGATCGCAAAGATCGGAAGCAAGATGGTTAGGTTGGACAGACACGGGGGTTTAGACAGGTTCGGGCCGTCGACTCGACGTAATACCCTACGTCCTGTTTTGGGGTGTTGTATTGCGTGGATCTCACTATGAATTGAGATGTGGTGTCTTCCTCTTTGGAGGGGGTCCCTGCCCGCCTTATATATCGGGGGCAGGGTTACAAGTCGGTTTGTAGCCGATCCTATCTCTAAGAATCCTTTTCTTCTTTACAAAAACTCCTATTCAAACTAGAACTCAACCTTCCAGATCCTTCCTTCGTGCGCCGACTTGTCCCGCACGTCATCAGGTCCAGAACGGTGGGCTAGGCCGCCCCCTTTTGGTGGGCTGCCAGGCTTGCTCGTGAGGTACCCGGGTACTATATCCCCCACAGTGATTAATCCAAGTCATTTAATAAGACTACAGCAAGACATGGTCCAATGCCTTGTAAGCTTCGAGATGATATTCCCACCTTCATTCTTTAATATTATGACTCATCTCCTGGTTCACCTAGTTAAAGAGATAACTATTTTGGGGTCAGTATTCCTACACAATATGTTCCCTTTCGAGAGAGGTACATGGCAGTCCTAAAGAACTATGTTCGCAACCGTTCTCGACCAGAAGGATGCATCGCTAAAGGCTATGGAACGGAGGAGGTCTTTGAATTTTGTGTAGACTTTATTGAGGATCTTGATCCGGTTGGACTCCCCGTGTCACACCATGAGGGACGACTCTGCGGAAAGGGAACACTTGGAAGAAAAGCTATTATGGACCTCCCTCAAATTGAAATTTGACAAGCAAACTACACGGTTCTACAAAGTTCGACCTTGGTGGCTCCATATATAGAGGAGCATAAAGATATTATACGATCTGAAAACCCAAACAAGAATGAAGCATGGATTACCCGTCATCACATAGTGACTTTCAGAGATTGGCTGATACGAAAATTCATCGGTGATGGCACGATTGATCAAGAACTTCAATGGCTGGCTAGGGGACCATCAATCACAATCTTGCAATACCAAGGCTACGAGATAAATGGGTACACATTCTACACAAGATCTCAAGACCAGAAGAGCACTAACCAAAATAGTGGTGTCCGTATAGATGCAATAGGAAATGATGGAATAAAGGAAATCTACTATGACGTCAAGATATGAGAACTTGATTATGGACCTATAAAAGTTGCCCTGTTCCGCTGCCAATGGGTGAGCCGTGCCGGCATAACGATAGATAGATATGGGATGACAACGGTGGACCTAAAAAAGATTGGATATAAGGAGGAACCATTTGTCCTAGCCAAAGTTGTGACCCAAGTGTTCTACGTGAAAGACATGGCAAGCAAGCCCAAGAAGAAAAAAAGCAAACCCAAGAAGAGAAAACAAAAGAAGCAGATGGAAGAGGATAAGACAGAAAAGGAGCAGACGGTAAAGAAACCAGAAGATAATGAGTATAAACGTCACATAGTTCTTCCAGGAAAAAGAAAAATAGTTAGAGTTGAAAACATCATGGACAAATCAGAAGATTATGATCAGTTAGATGATCGTCCTCCATTTTGAGTTGATGTTGACCCCAGCATCCTATTATCCAAAGAAGACGCTCCGTACTTACGACGCGATCACAACTAGGGGACATTCGTCACATGGAAGATTAATTTTGTTTCAGCGGAAGATGATGAAGATGAAGATTAATGGCCTCAATTATTTATTTTCTATTAAGTGATGAAATGTAATGTGTGTCGTTTTGTAACTATGGACTCATATTTATGTCGATGAAGTTAATGTAATGTGTGAAATTTGACGTAATTATGTCAATTTAATTTAATTTTCTTTTTTTATCAAAAGTGTTGATTATTGAAATTTGACGTTAATTAAATAATTAATTTTTTATTTGAATAAACAGTTATATTAGATTTGGAGGTTATTATTTGTAAATATTTTTGCATGTAGAAAATAATAACCACTTCATATTTTACAGATTTACTAAGGTATGTGGTATATTTAATGAGATATTTTACAAATTACTATAAGTGTGTATTTTCAAATTTGAAATTAAACATGTAATCATCAATGTGATACTCCATAATAAATAATTTGAAAGTAGTGCCTTTACGATTTATAATAACTGTTAAATAGAAATAAAAGTAATATATGAATAGAAAAGAAAAATAAGAGAAAAGTGAAACATTTACACGGGAGGGAGGCAGGTTAGTACCGGTTTGTAACTCGGCGCGGTACTAACCTGCCTCACGTTTTCGTTTCCCACCGGATATGGCAGGTTAGTACCGGTCCGTATTACAAATCGGTACTAACGTGCCTGGGTGGCAGGTTAGTACCGGTTTGCAACACGGCCAGGTACTAACCTGCCTGGGGTATAAAACCTCACTCTTCTTCTTTCTCAACACTTAGCCAAATTCCGTCTCCCACTTCGCCCCGCCGCGCCCCCTCCGCCGTTGTCCGCACGTGCCGCCGCCGTCCCGCGCCTCCACGACGTCCGGCCGCGGTTCCACGACGTCCGCAACGCTGCCGTGCGCTCTCCACGACGCCGCCGTGCGCTCTCCGCGGGCCGCCGCCGCCATCCCGCGCAGCCGCCGCCGCCATCCCGCGCCGCCGCCGCCATCACCGGCCGTCGACCTCGTACCGCGCCGACGCCTCCCTCGTCGTCCGCACTCCGTCCTCGCCGAGCCGCGCCCGTTCCTCTCCTCCTCCGGCCCGCGCCGGCGCGTCCTCGCCGTGGTCGTCCTCTATGCCGGCGGCCGGCCCCGCCTGCATCTCCGCCGCCTCCATCGCGCCGGCGGCTCGCCTCCGCCCCAGCTTCCTCGTGCCCTGTGTCGCGCCCCCGACGCCGCCACCCGCTCCGCCGTGTACGTGATGTGCTGACGTCAGCCCATCTGGGTGCTGACGCCAGCACACTATTTTTACTAGATTTAGAAAATTCATATGTGTTAGAAAAATATTCATATGTGTTAGAAAAAAATTCATGTGTTAGAAAAATTCATATGTGCTAGAGAAATTTATATGTGTTAGAATAATTTCATATGTGTTTGAAAATATTCATATGTGTTAGAAAATATTCATATGTGCTAGAAAAATTTCATTATGTGTTAGAAAAATTCATATGTGTTAGAATAAATTTAAAAGTGTTAGAAAAAATTCATATGTGCTACAGAAATTTATATGTGTTAGAAAATTAATATGTGTTAGAAAATTAATATGTGTTAGAAAAAATTCATATGTGTTAGAAAAATTCATATGTGCTAGAGAAATTTATATGTGTTAGAAAATTTCATATGTCTTAGAAAAAATTCACTTGTGCTAGAAAAATTTATATGTGTTAGAAAATTTCATATGTGTTAGAAAAAAATTAATATGTGTTAGAAAATTAATATGTTTTAGAAAAAATTTATATGTGCTAAAAAATTCATATGTGTTAGAAAAAATTTATATGTGTTAGAAGAATTCATTGTTAGAAAAAATTCATATGTGTTAGAAAAATTTCATATGTGTTAGATAAATTCATATGTGTTAGAAAAATTTCATATGTGTTAGAAAAATTCATATGTGTTAGAAAAAAATTCATATGTGTTAGAAAATTAATATGTGTTAGAAAAAATTTATATGTGCTAGAAAAATTCATATATGCTAGAAAAAATTTATATGTGTTAGAAAAATTCATATGTGTTAGAAAAATTCATATGTGTTAGAAACAATTCATATGTGTTAGAAAAATTCATATGTGTTAGAAAAATTTCATATGTGTTACAAAACTAATATGTGTTAGAAAAATACTATTCATATTGTATTAGAAAAATATTCATATTGAGTTTGTAAATATTCATATGTACTAGAAAATTGTCACATAACTTAGTCCTATCATATATTAGGATAAATGACGAGACGTAGCGAGGAGGAGGAGTTGCTTCATAATATGATTCGAGAGGGTACAGACGCTGGAGAGTTTGACGGCAGTCTATTTCTTGATTTATCTGGACATGGAGGGGACGGGGGGAATGGAGATGATGATGGAGATGATGTGGAAGATGATGATGGAGATGACCAAGAACAAGAAACTGGTCTTGACGAAGACAATGAGACCGAGGTATACATAAGGATTTTGATCGGGCATCTGGATTAATTTTGTATTAATTAATAGTTTAATTATTTTCAGGCATCTGGATCGCAGCCTCCAAAACGGAAGCGAGGCTGCAAAAGAAAGATGATCGGGCATACCCTGGTCACAGCAGTGAAAGATGATGGTGAACCAACGGAACTGCCTAGGATTAAGACGACTTATGTGAATCAATGTGGATATCTTGTTAGGGAAAACATCCCCATCAAGTACGAGCTTTGGAGGATATCTAAAAATAGCGATCCAAATATTCAAGTTCGACAAATAGTCCTGGAGTCAGAGAAGGAAATGTTATGGAAGCAGATCACTACACACTTCACATTTCCGGAAGGCAAATTAGGGAAAGTCAAGGATTGGACGATGAGGAAGATGGCTAACCAGTTTCAGTCATTAAGAAGAAGTTGAAAGCCAATTTCGTCAAGAAGAATCTCACACCAGATTTTGAGAAGCAGTACCAGAACCAAAGGTCGTTTTGGGATGAATTCTTGCAGAATCGATTGTCGGCAGACTACCTAAAGCGAGTTAAAACTAACAGAAAACGCATCGAATAAAAGTCAGTTCCACCATCTAGGACCAGGAGGTTATGAGAAGGCGATTCCAAAATGGAAGAAGATGGAAGATGAATTGATACAATGAGGAATCGTACCGCAGACACTCTCGTGGCCGTTACGAGTGAGGTGGTACTTCTATGCTCATGGAGGCAGACTAACCATGGAAAATGGTGCATTTATCACTAGCTATGCCATAGCCACCGCGGTTGACAGGCTAGACGAAGCACTGAAGAAAGTGCAAGATGGATCTTTCAAGCCTGATCGAGAGAAGGACGAGCTGACTTACGCTCTTGGCAATCCGGAACACACTGGTTGGACTCGAGGCATGGGCGTAGTATCATGGAAACATGGCTTCAGTCAGGATCTACAGACGTACCGAAGCCGTTTCAGAAGCAAGAAAGCCATCGAAGAACAAATGCAAGAGCTCCATGACAGGCTAGCTCAGGTTGAAAATAGAACAACCCAAGAAATAAATGAACGAGTCGATCAGCGCCTGGCAGAAGTACTTAGCCAACAGCAGGGACAACCTAGTGCTGCTGCAGGCGGCGAGAATTTGGAGATCAGCCCCGCATCTCAGCGTCGTAGCAGCATTGCTTCCACCAAGGCCGCTGAAAGATATCCAGTGGATGACATCACTACGAGGACGGACTGTGAGCTTCTTTATCTTGTTGGGAAGAAGTTCAAGGTATGTGCTGAAGGTGTTGCTGAAGTACAGGTCCCGGGTGAGACACTTCACAATGTGCCGATTCCCGAAGGGTAAGCTAGAGTTTTGGTTGACCGAGTGGCTGGTGTTTGGGCTGAAGCCCTTGCGATCCCAATCCCTACAGGTGAGGGTGGAGAGGAACTACGAGATGGGTTGCATACATGGATCTGTTGGCCTAAGGGAGACATCAGATTGAAGCCAGGAACAATAGATTCGGCTGCAGCATCGACTACGAGGGACCCAGCATGGATCTACCATCTCCATAGGGTTTCGACAACGACATGGAACCGCCCTCACCAACTGGTACAAGGGACGCGAACATTAGTCCACCTAAGCCTCAGCCGAAGAAGAGGTACGCCAAGGCTCCAATGCCGCCGGCTCCAAAGCGGCAGAAGCAGAAGAAAGAGAAGCCTCCGCCCCCGAAGCTCCCGTACGAGAAAACAACTGAGGAAACCGATGCGGTCGTCAACCAAGAAGTTGTGGATTTTTTTCAGAAGGTTAAGGACAAGAGAAATCCAAAGCCGAAGGAACCGGTTGACCCGACAGCCATAAGACACTTTGTTAAATAGGCCACACCTGTGGTCAAAGCAAAGGTATCGGACTACGACCGCACAATCATGAAGTCGTACAAGAAAGTCGAAAACAGAATTAGTGCATCGTCGTCGAAAAGCGGTCAATCCAAAAGTAGTGCGTCGAAAGGCATTGCACAAGTGGGACTGCAATCCAAGCAATCGATTCCTCCGCTTGTTGTGCTATCAGAGGAAGAACAACAATTGGTTGAGGTTATGAAGCAAACCAACCTCACAAAAGCACAACTGCGAGGTGAAGATCATATTCCTCATATTCCACTGCACGAGGGATGCAATCAAAAACCATTCTAATTGGAGCAATCACTTGTATGGCCTGAGCTGCTACCACACATAGGGACCAGAATGTATAAGTTCCACAATTGGTACATGCGAGAATCTGGAAATGGATTGGTCATGTTCGCAGCACGGATCAGAAATTCACCCTATCGGCCGCCATGTGATATGTGGATTGATTTCGAAGATATCCATTTTTTGTACCATCGAGATGCCCTTTCCAAGTCGCTCATGAGTGCATGGATTCTGTAGGTATTTAATGACATGTTTATATTGTATCTCTAGTTGTCAAGTCTATCTAACTATATGTTATTGTGTATCATGTAGGATGGAGTATCAACATTGCCGGAAGAAGGGATACTATGGCATTGGGTTCTTGGATCCGGATATCTTACACATGGACAATATTGCATAATATCCTAATCGGACGACAACAAATATCTTCAATGCCTTGATGGCGCAACATACACGTTCATTCATACTTTTACCGTACCTCTTCGGGTTGGTATTGAACATATTTTTCTATTTCTATATTCATTCATCTTACTGTTGTAAATTCAACACATTAATTACATCTTCATAGGTAAAGGTTCCACTGGATCCTTCTTGTTCTCGAGATTACTCGATGCCGGATTACAGTGTTCGACTCTTTGAGAAAGCCGATGACAGATTATCAAGCCTCGTTGATATTCTTAACACCAAGTTGGAATATCAGATACAGACGAGCTTGTGTGGAGGCCTAACTTTCTGGTATGTTCAAAATTTCATATTAGTCTTATTTCATTTAGTTAAACATCGAGAGAGTATTACATAATCGATTGTTCATATACGTGTATATATAGTGTATGAGACAGGAACGGGGAAACAACCTGTGTGGGTACTACGTATGCGATTTCATCCACGCATTTGTAGGTCCGAAGAAGATGACGGAAAGAGAATTTGACGTACGTAAACTTCCTACTATTTTATTAATTTTTGTTATGCAAATATGTTTACTAAGACTAATTAGGAAAGAGAAGATTTTTCTTGACAGGTTATGAAAATGTCAGAAGACCTCATTGAACCGGAACGAGTCAATGCAGTTCAAGAACAACTTATGGGATTCCTGCTCGATGAGGTTGTGAATCCGAACGGTGAATTTTATGCGGATCAGAGAATAAGCATTGGTGCAACTGATCCTGATCGAGGAAAGGACGAGAAGGAAGAGGAGTTCCAAAAGAAGAAGAAAGAATGACCTTAGAGCATCTGTGAGAAACGTTGTATATATATATGTAATACTTTTTAATCAGCTAACTAAATATATGTAGATTATATATGATTGTAACGTAATATTAATTTATACGCAAAGCGCATTAGGACAGATACAATACGAATACGCATTAGAACGGATACGATACGAATACGCATTAGAGCGGATACAATATGAATACGCATTAGAACGGATACGATACAAATACACATTAGAACAGATACGATATGAATACGCATTAGAACGGATACGATACGGAATACGCATTAGAAATAAAATGAAAGAAAAGAGAAAAGAAAAAAAACAGTTTAGTACCGGCCTGCCTGCGGCGCGCGGCAGGGCACGCAGTTTAGTACCGGCTGACGTGCGCGATTTAGTACCGGTTCTGAAACCGATACTAAATGACTGCTAATTTAGTCTCGAAAGAACCGGTACTAACGTGACCTTTTCGACCAGTACTAAAAGTGGTTTTTCCGTAGTGAGAAGCGCCCGATCATTTGGCGCATCATGCATGGCAGTATCTCGGGTCCGTTCTATAAGCTCCTTTGTGTCCTCGCATTTTTTGGTTGGTGGATTAAAAAGGAGCCAAAGCTGTTATAATTGAGCGCACACATGACAATTGGTCCGATTTATATGTTGCAATAGGAAGAAAAGTGTACTCCTAAATAATAATCATATGTGCTCAACTGACTACTCATGACCACTATATAAGTAGCCCACTTGAGCAGATGATGGGTCCTGCGTGCTCCCATATGATGTGCCTGTGTGAACAACCGCCGAAGATCTCCTAGCTACTTTTGCTGTGAAGTCTTTTCCAATGCAAGAACCTTAAAGAGACTCGTTCTGTCGGTCCATGGAGCTAGCTTGGAGTTGGGACCATGCATATATGCGGCCTGCTTGTGAACTGAAAGGAATGGGGTTTAATTTTCAAAAAAAAAAAAAAAGGAATGGGGTTTGCCCTTGTCATCTATCCATCTCCAAGTCCACCGCCTCCGTGTGTATGTGTGGTCCATGAGAAATATAGTGCTCTTGTGACCAGAAGTGGGTATGAAGCAAAAGCGTTCCAAAAAATCGGTTGCTGAATGCTGATAGCTGACATTGCGTTGCGTACCGCTAGGTACTCCCTCAGGCGGTCAGGCCTCAGGCGCAAAAAAGGTCAAAGCGAACGTGCATGGTCGATAGTTAGCTAGTTCACTGCTACACAAACTCTCATCACAACCGGTTCGCAACCCCTATCACAACCGGTTTTGGGAGGCAGATTAGATAAAGCGGCTGTGATAGTCCCCCTATCACAACTGGTTTTCAAAAACCGGCTGTGATGACCCCATCACAACCGGTTTTCATCTAAACCCAAAATAAACCAAAATAAAATAGCAAAACATTTTATTTATATGGGGTTTGGACCCCATCAGCCACTACCCACCGTCCCGCATTTTTCGCGGAAATATCGCGCGCTACGCGGTCGGCGGGATTCAAACCCGCGACCTTAGCTTTGTGCATAGCCTCCTCTACCACTGCACCACTGGAGTGTTTGTGTCTGTATACCATTTTGATTCCCCTCATATTAATGTTTTTCGAGTGTAAATTGCTTATTTGAGGCTCTAAATGACTTCAAATAAAAAGGTGGTGAACTACAATGTTTCATAACTTTTCAATATCTACAACTTTCGTTTTGGTCAAAAGTTCATCCGAGGTCGTTTACAAAATTTAAATTTTCAAATTTGAAAAATTCAAACTTAGATTCGGTTGACAAGATAACTTCAAATAAAAAAGTGGTGAACTACAATGTTTCATAACTCTTCAAGATCTACAACTTTCGTTTTGGTCAAAAGTTTATCCGAGGTAGTTTACAAAATTTGAATTTTCAAATTTGAAAAATTCAAACTTAGATTCGGTTGACAAGATGACTTCAAATAAAAAAGTGGTGAACTACAATGTTTCATAACTTTTCAAGATCTACAACTTTCGTTTTGGTCAAAAGTTCATCCGAGGTCGTTTACAAAATTTGATTTCGTTTAGCCCTCCAAAAATGTGTTAGTAAAGAACCGGTAGCGATGCTCACCATCACAACCGGTTTTCAAAAACCGGTTGTGATAGTGAGCATCACAACCGGTTTGTAAGAAAAACCGGTTGTGATATGCCGGCCGACTATCACAACTGGTTTTTGAGAAAAACCGGCTGTGATAGGGGGCATCACAACCGGTTTTCTAAAAACCGGTTGTGATAGACCGTTTGTAAAAGTGGTTTGTGTAGTAGTGGTTGGGCCAGATCACAGAGAAAACTAGATAGGGATCTCCGGCCAGATCCTAGATAGCAAACCATATATATATATACATAGCTAGGGCTCTTTCTCCCTATATATAGCTTGCTTATGACCAGCAGGAACATGTAGAGAGAGACTAGCAGAAGGCACGTCAATGGACATCTCGCCGCTAAGTGCTACTGGCTTCAGGGGTATAGTCCGGTGGTCAGGCCGGTCTCCATCGGTTGCCTTGCTGCGCTTGCGCCTACGTACACGTACGCGTCAAAGAGCGTCAAAGATCGATCGTTTCTACATGCTACCTCTGTTCTCTAATATATAATATATATATGACGTTGGATATAGCTCATTTTTTGCTAATGGACGTTAGATATTAAAGGATAGAGAGAGTATATATATACACAACCTAAGGCCACTACTCGCGGTTGACCGCGCCCGATCAACACATGCACCGCCGCCGACTGCCGGCGTAGGCGCCGGCCGGGTGGAAAAATAGACGCCGTTTCAAAATTGGTCTAGCATCTTTTTTTTCGGATATGGTATATGCCGCACATGCGGCGTATAACATTCCGCTGCACACCCTAGGACCAGCGCAGCAGTGCGCGCAGGCGAAGTCAGCTGGCCGCTGGTCCATGGTGGGCTCCAGTGGAGCAGCGCGTCAAGCTGAAGGCGGAGCAGCGCGCCAACAGAAGAGAGAAGGAAGCGCACGTTAGCTGGTGGGCTGCCTCGTCACGTGGGCCGAAGAAGGTTTGATGCTGTTTGTATTTTTTTGTTTTTCCATTTATTTTTCCATTTATTTTTTACTTATTTTTCTCCTCTGATTTTTATTGTTTTATTATTTGAAGGTAATTTTTTTCTGTTCGCAAGCAACGCTCTTGTGATGTTTTTTTTTCACATTGGTCCCTTCACCTAGGATCATTCCAGACACCTCAATTTTGTATTTTTGCAAATGCATGGAACACATATAAGATGTGTCTTAGCTGGCTTATCGACAAATGGGCCAGTGATATGCCTTCAGTCGTGCTCTCTTTTTAGAGTTGGTTTGTCACTGCTTTAGACATCCTGATCTATATGATATTTTTGTTCAGTTATATGATTTGTTCCACTTTTAACTTCTATAAGATATTATTCTGTTCCACTAGATGATATATTCCACATATTAAAATGTATGTTCCTTCTATACGATATTTTTTTCGTAAGGTTAGATTATTTGTTCTGGTCAGATGAATTACTTCTCCTACGTAAAAAAATGTTCCAGTTTTTTAAATTTTAAACATAGTCAAATGTGGTCTAGTCTTGAATATCTTGTGATAAAAACCTATTGGTTCAATCAGAATTTGATTTTGATAACTGGCTTATGAGGTATGAATTTTTTAAAAAATCTCTCTTTGCGGAGCAACGAACACGATGTGGAAGTCTTTTTTCTTAAATAAAGGCAGGAGCGCTGCCACTGCCACATCATATTTGTTTCAAGTGCATAATATTTTTTCTTTCTGTATATATTTTTGTTTCCAAGTGTATAATATTTTTGTTCCTCTTGTATATATTTTTTTCCAATTGTATAATATTTTTGTTCTCGTCTATATATTTTTGTTCTAAATGTATAATATTTTTGTTCCTCTTGTATATATTGTTCCGCATGTTAAGATTTATGTTCCTTTTCGTACAATATTTATGTTTCTTTTGTACAATATTTTGTTCCTTTGATGTGATATTTTGTTCTCCAATTTGGATGATTTGTTTCACTTTAACTTACTTTTATATGATAATATTCTGTTCACTAGATGATTTGTTCCACATGTTAAGATTTATGTTCATCTTGTACAATGTTTTTGTTCCGCATGGTCACATGATGAGTTCTGGTTGTTAAAATTGGATGAACTGATCTTTTTTTTTAAAAAAAGTTCTATATTTTTTAATCTAAACATAGTCAAGTGTGATCTAATTTTGAAGATTTCATCGAAAAAATACATTGGTGCGATCGGAATTTGGTTCAGAGAACGGATTCATGTCGTCCATGCGCGTGGTTGTGGGTGTTGCATGCGCGTCAGAGGCCTAGCTGACATATAGCGTGAGAAAGAGTCATGACTGCTGACATATATCGTGAGAAGGAGTTCTGGCTGCTGACGTGTAGTCAACATCAACAGTAAATAAGTGTATGTAGAATATATTTGTAATGTAGTCAACATTATTCCTTTGCTAGTGAATATTTATCGAATATTCAATAGTTGTGTAGTGCCAACATTGATTCATAAAAATATATACTAAAAAGAGCGAATGAATTTTGTTTCGTCAAATTCAACAAGTGGACCCATGATTATCAAATATTATGGACCCATGGTCCGACAAGTGAGCCATGGGTCCTATACATTAACGGTCAGGACTCTTTCTCACGCTATACGTCGGCAGCCTAGGACTCTTTCTCACGCTATACGTAGGTAGTCAGGATTCTTTCTCATGCTATACTTTTCAAAACACGTGCCGCAGGCACGTGCCTCTCTGCTATTATAAAAAAACAGTCAAACGACCAACAATCTAATTAATATTCCCAAACGGCAGCTAATCTTCCAAAACGGCCCGTGAAGGAAACAGTCCAAAACAGCCCTGCTAGGAAACTCGGCTTCCGTCTGGCGCGGCAGTAAGTTTCCTCCTATGATCGTCGAGTAAACAAGAAACAGGAGGCGAGGTCTGGGTGCCAAAGGTCCTCTACCCTACTTGGTTAGAGGGGCTGAGGCATGGTCGTAACCAGTAGAGCTAGGTTCGATTTATCGTTGGAGCGAATTTATGGGGCTGGTTTAAAAAAATCCCCTTGCCGGGGTTCAGGAATTTTTTTTAGACCCCGAAGAGGAGGTTTCTTCCGCTTAATGAAAAACCGTGGGGCTCTTCACCCCATCGGGTCAGGTCCATAGGGTCCAGCTAATCGCTCCCCCTTTTTCTGTTTAACAGTACAGTTCGATATTTTGTTACTATTTTTTGGGGAATAGACGGCGTTTTAACAGTACAGTACATGTCCTAATTTTTGTTCCCATCAATTCAAAGAAAGGCTGTTCACATAAACGCGCACACAACACAAAATGACAAAAGGAGAAGAAGCTACTTGTTCAGCCAGAAAGGAGGTATATGTTTGGACCGGCCCGACCCACCTCGCAACTTAAACGAAATCCAAATTTTAAGTTCGAGCTCACGGCTTAAATCTCACGCTCGGTCAACCTGACCAATTGACGCCACGGCACAAGGCGTCGCCCGCAGCCCCGCACAGTCGATTCAAGTGGGAGGGTCCCATTCGGCACTGATTCATCCTATCTTTTCGTCCTTTCCACCGCTCGCCTGCTCGGTCAAACGTCTCCATCGTCATTTACTTCTCTCCTTCTCTCTGCTGCCTGCCCAGCGGCTCCGCTCGACTGATGCCTCCGCCGCGGCGCAGCGCGGCGCCGTCCTCAAGCGTCCGTTCCGCGTGCTATTCGCCGGGCTGCGCCGCCAGACTGCGGCCTCAGCGCTCGCGTGCCTCTGCGCCCTCCATCAACCCCGCGTGCTCAGCCTCCATGGATCCGGCGAGGAGCTCCGCGAGCAGCTAGCTACCGAGCCGTGAGGAGCAGCTAGCTCCGCATGCAGCCGACACCAGCGCGGCGGGAGCAACGTAACGACACGAGCCACCGCGGGCCGCCGGTGAGTGCTGCGCTGCCGAGGAGGAGCGGCAGGTGAGTTTTTTTTCTCAGATTTTTTTAAATTTTCTCTCGATTTGTTTCTGCAAAAGTTTTGCTCGAACATTTTTCTCATCAAATTTTGCTTCAAAATTTTGTTTGTCGAACTTTTTTGAAAACATTTTCTCTTGATTTTTTGCTGCCAAAGTTTTGCTCCTACATTTTTCTCTCCAAATTTTGCTTAAAAAAATTGTTGTCAATTTTTTTTTTGAAAAATTTTGCTGCCAAACTTTTTCTGCAAAATATTTTTTACATGTTAAAAATGTTGTTGCAAATTTTTTTCAATAACTTTTCTGTCAATTGTTTCGCAGAGAAATCTGAGCGAGGGACTTAAGTGGGGCGCAGAACCTGTGCGAGGTTGATGCATGTGGTGTGGGACCCTCCCGTTTTGGCCTCCACGTGGTTCAAAACCCCCCGGCACCAAAATTTGGACGGACGTGCGAGCGCACGGTTCTGTCCGTACGGCCGAGCGCAAATTAGCGACGCCCCAACTTAAAGCGATTAAATCGGGGGAGAACCAAAAGGCCTACAACATCGGATAGACCACAAAACCCAAACCTGAAAATCAAGTGTAAGAATGACCTTTTTTTGGGATCATCAAGTCTTTTTTACATATAAAATGCCGGACTGAAATTCTATTATATTGTGTTATATATCTTCACTATAGAAATTCTGAAATTGCACTTTCTTTAGCCCACTGGCAGTTCTAGAGAGCCAGCAGACTTGAAGTATACACTACCATTTATCTGTACCTGTCGTTGCTAGCAGGGGTGGGCCACCCATGTAGATCCCAATGAGGGCACATGCCCTCACTCGAAAATTTGGTGCTAAGTTAATTAATAAATTTTTACTATATAAATGCTTCATAAATTTAGCTTTACTTATAGCACGCCCTCGCTCATAATTTGCCTGTCGTTGCTGGTTTACACATTCATAGAGCTATACAGCTGATACGCAAGGCAGTTGGAGTCGTGCATGCATTCACACGTACGGATCCGGTGAACACAGGTTGTTGCTGCAACTGAATATGCGATCTGTACCACGCATGAACACGTCGCCAAATAAAGCGACCGATCGATGTATGATCGATCATTACAACGCAACACCATTCTGGCCAGGCGCTGTTGGATTATTCTTTTTGCTTCGACCATTTGAAGGATTGTGCTTTCCTTACTGTCAGTTGCAAAATTAACATGGTCTAAGATTAATTTGGTAGCAAAATAACTACCAGCAATAATGTAAAGGCATGCTAGTAGATCAAAGGCAAAAGATAAACCACCAAACCCTACACATACTAGGAACATAACCATAGAACAGATCCATACATCCATCATCGCATGCGAAGGGGAGATGCAATCGAAATATACTTACAGTGCGTCACACGCGAGATCGAGGAGGCTAGACGACGAGGTCGATGTCGATGTGGACGAGGTCGATGTAGAGGAAGCAGTGACAAGCGGTCGCGAGTATGCTTCCCAGAAACCTGATCGCCGGCACCCGTGCAGGCCTTCAGATCACAGGCGTGGTTTGGAGACACCGCTCTCCCTCGATCCGCTGCACGACGGACGAAGGGACAACAATTGCCCTGGAGGCGGCGCTGGCGTGGTTCGGAGACACCGCTCTCCCTCGATCCGCTGCACGGCGGACGAAGGGACGACAGTAGCCCTGGAGGCAGCGCCGGCATGGTTCAGAGACAACGCTCTCCCTCGATCTGCTGCACGGCGGGCGAAGGGACGGCAGTAGCCCTAGAGACGGCACGCGCAATGGGAAGGACGAAGAATGCGAGTTGTGGCGTGCCTTTATGGTCAACAAGACATCTCCTTATATAGAGAAAGGGCGCAACAACCCACGTTTCGAACTGCCAGATATCCAGGAACCGCCCCCCGTATCTCTCGACATTCGCCCACGGAACCGCCGCACGTACGAGGACGCGCTTATCCCGCTCCTAGGGTTGACGCATCGTCGCAAGTCACAAGTCACACGGTCATTCACGCAAAAAATATGCTATACACGTGCGCGTGTTCTCTAGTGCTAGTTCAACTACTTGGAGAACTTACAAGTGCCTCCCTTATATATCGATCTCCACCTCTATATACTCACATGCCATCTCTACACACCACATTGGCTTTCCTATATGAAACAGCAGCCCAATGGATCACACAACAGCCACTACAGGAGACCTGGGGTTTGCCGTGTGCCTCCCACACACGGCAAAGGCTTTGCCGTGTGCCTTTGGCTTTGCCGTGCAAAATAGCACACGGCAAACTCTACGACGGCAAAGAAAGCTTTGCCGTGTGCTGTATCTGGGGCACACGGCAAAGATCTTTGTCGTGTGCTCATTAGACACACGGCAAACACTGTTTCAATATATAAAAAATTGCGAGCCCAGCATGGGCCACCCGCTGTCCGACACCTGCACGTCGCAGACCACCACCACCGCTGGCCGCCACCACCGCCGCCGCCACCACCACCGCCGCCGGCCGCCGCTACCACCACCACCGGCCGCCTCCGATCCCTCGCTTCAGGCCGTGGCGCCGCTGGCCGTCAGCGCGCGAGGCCGCGCCACCGTCGGCCGGCGCTCCAGGCCGCGCCGCCAGCGGCCGTCAGCGCGCGAGCTGCGCCTCCACCGCCACCGCTCGCCGGAGAAGTACCACCGCGAGGCCAGGGACGCCACACCGCCGGGTGCCGAGCTCATCGAGCCGTCCTGGCCGCCGGATCTCGGGTCGTGGGGGCCGGCGCCACCGGATCTCGCGCGCGGCGGGGAAGAGGAGGGGAGGGACCGAGGAGACGCGCGCGGGGGAGAGGAGGGGGCGCCGCCGCCGCTTGCTGCCGTCGTGCCGCGAGGAGAGGATGGGGCGCCGCCGCCACTTGTTGCTGTCGCGCGCGGGGGATAGGAGGAGGCGCCGCCGCCGCTTGCTGCCGTCGCGCGCGTGGGGAGAGGATGGGGCGCCGCTGCCGCTTGTTGCCGTCACGCGCGAGGGAGAGGATGGGGCGCCGCCGCTGCTTGCTACCGGGAGACGAGGGAGGTAGGGCGCTGTCACACCCGGTTCTGAAAAACAAAACCAAGTGCACACTGTATGTGTGCCAGGATCAAGTTTCACACATACGGCAAACAAAAATGAGTATTAAAGACAGTATCACGAATAAAACAGTAAAAACAACTAAAATACTATCAGAGTATTACACAGCTTAATCTTAGAAACAGAGGCTCCAACTCCACAAGCAGTCGACCGGGGGTTGCGTACGCCTAGCTTCATCTTCAATAAACACCTTCCTCTTCTGAGCAGCAATTTAGCAAGGGTGAGTACACTTATGGTTGGTACTCAATAAGGCCACAAAGATTAACCAGAAACGATTTATTATACTCTTTAAGTAAATTACTCATGTGGAGGTCCAGGCCACTCGTGACCGTGAGCACGGCTGATATATCAGTTTTACACTCTGCAGATGTTGTACACTTTCACCATGAGTCGCGTAAAAGCTCAAAGAACTTTAAACCCAACCATGCTGCACCACACAGGCACGTATCACACTACCGAGGTGTGACTGAATAGGGACGCAACGAGGCCTTTACAAAGATTCCCTAACAAGTGATAGTCCGCTAAAGTTCTAAGACGAAGCAGGCATAACCCTCTCTAATGGGCACACCTTAGCAAAGTCTTCCTCCCAAAAAGGGCCGAGCTATACACCGTCAACGCTTCCCCTCTTGCCCAGTCCAGGTAAGACTATCCCAAGCTAGAGTTTCTAATTAATTAGCCAAGACCAGAGCCCATTAGTCTCACGGTTGTACTGTAAGTCCTGGGTGGTTTCCCATGTTCCGATTAAAGTATAGTATTCTTATAAAAGCATAGGTAGAAGGGTGGTTAGGGTCACTTGCCTTTCTCCAGAGAAAAGTTACTCTTAATGTCTTCTCCGTTTATTAAATCTTAATGTGATTAATGCTTACTTTACATGCCTTTTCTAAATAAAATATGATTAGGCTTATACTTCATTTTCTTAAATAAAGTTAATATGATTAATATCTACGTGAATGAGTTTCTAAATGTAATTTGCTTAGTTGAACACGTGTAATAAAATTATTCGATCATATGTTCATATACCTTTCTTTTCTAAAGTTATATGATGCGGGTCGGGTCGGGTTCAGTTGAATCCGGCCCGATCCGTTAAGGAAAAGGATCGGGTTTTTATTTTTCCAGAAATACTTTTCAATGCGAAAACAATTCTAGAAAATCTAGAAAATGTTTTTAATGCACGAAAAATACCCAGAAAATCTCAAATATTCTAGGAAAAATCCTAGAGATAGATTGGGACATGAGGAGTCCAAATAAAATATCAGGAGCTCGTGAAAAGGATTTTAGAGCCTTCTATTAAATAGATTTAGCTCCCAAAGATGAGAATAAATTCTAGAAAAGTCTGGAAAATTCTCGGAAAAACCTAGACGTTTAAAGAACGCATTTTTGAAATCTTAGCACTCATGAAATAACAAGATGCAACTCGGCATGAATGCAACACACAGAGAACAATTAATTTATTTTTAGAAACACACACAATTAATTTTCTTTCTATGCTAAATTCTCTGTAAAATAATGAATGTTGGAAAAATTTTAAAATTGAGAGAAAATCGTTGTTTATTTATTCTCTAAATTCACATCCTGAAATTGGAGAATTTCAGGGTGTGACAGGCGCCGGCCGCCGAGAGAGTGAGGAGGGAGGGCGGGGTGTGTGAGGAGAGGGAGGGCGGGGTGTGTGAGGAGAGGGAGGGGAGGGAGGGGATAAGGCCGGCGGGTGCGGGTGGGCCAGGGGGGCGCGTGGACGGTGGGAGCGGCCTGCGGTGCGGGTGGGCCAAGGTGCGGGGGTGCAGGCGTGGGTGGGCTAGGGGCGCGCGTGGACGGTGGGAGCGGCCTGCGGTGTGGGTGGGCCAAGGTGCGGGGGTGCAGGCGTGGGAGGGTGCGGGTGGGCCAGGGGCGCGCGTGGACGGTGGGAGCGGCCTGCGGTGCGGGTGGGCCAAGGTGCGGGGTGCAAGCGTGGGAGGTTTTTGTTTGCCGTGTGTCGCTGTGAGCACACACGGCAAAGAGTTTGTTTTTGCCGTGTGCGCTCCCGATGACACACGACAAACAATATTAAAAAAATTCAAAAAATATAAAAAATATCAAATAGGTTTAAAAGTTATAGAAAATTATCCTGAAATAATTTATGTTGTCTATTACCTATATAAAAGTTTTGAAGTCAAATTATAATTCAAACGTTATTTTGCCTCTAAATCTAACCATATAACTCTCAAGTTTATGAAACTTCTTCGGAGATGTTTCGATTTGTAAGGATCATATGTTACAAAATGTTTGAAATTCATTCAATTTTTTACCATAGCTTTCACGTATGATATCATGAGGTATTGACAAATCTCATAATTTTCAGACTTAATTTGAATTTTTAGATTTTTAAAATCATTCAGGCACACGTTCGTGGTCGTGTTTTCTCGACAAAATGTTGAAAATTTCTTTTCATTTCTTGTGCAAGGCCTCAAACTGGGTTAAATAACATGAATATTAATTTTCCACTCATTTTGTTCTATTATTTGAATCACTTGCAGTTCAATTTTGGCTTGATTCAAAAAATTGCTTGAAATGCAATTAATTAGTTAAATATAGCAAATAAATATTAAAATGTATCAAATTTTAACATGGAGTGCTACATATTGTATGTGGATGGTAGAAAAAGTTTGGATGTGAGAATACAAAAATAAAATATTACTTTGCCGTGTGCCAAAAAAAAAGCACAGGGCAAAGGGCCAGGCACACGGTAAAGGCGGGATTTCCCGTAGTGAGCCTATTTGGGCCATATATTATTATATTCCAACACTGTCAGTTGTGGGAAGCCAGCAGACTTGAACCATATACTTATCCATTGGTTGCTGCTGGTTTACGCATATATAGACCTACAGCTAATGACACGCAAGGCAATTGGCCGGAGTCGTACGTGCATTCACATGTATGTGCAGATCATCCAGTGAATTCGGGTTGTCGCCGCAGCTGCATATGCGATCCTAGCCTCGTACCACGCACGATCATCGATCATTACAACGCAACACCGATTCTAGCCGGGTGACTACACACAGACCGCGCACAACATCTAGGTGAGTTTTTGCGAGTATTTTTTTTTTGAAAAATCATTAAACGGAAGAGAAAATGTCCGATTACAAGAGCACACGAGCAGAACGACGACCTAAGAGCACACAAGCAGAAGGAAGACCTAAACGACCCTAACAACATATTACATATTTTAACATGATATATTCTATTTGTTCATGGAATACAAGAAAGAAAAGACTACTATCTTTTAGCTCATTAACGATATATCATTGGGCTTCTGAATTTGACAGACTAGAAGCGACAAGAACTAGAAATTTTGTTACGATGCAGCACGTTTGTCAGTTATCTAAAGACTACAGTACACAAAATAATTCATATCCAACTGAAAAATGTGCGGCTGATAAGCACTAGCAAAGAGTGGCGGGATACACTGAAACAAATTTTGATAGAATTTGTCCAGCACCATATTGGCAGCAGTTCATTACATAAACAAAAGTTCACTATGTTCATAGAAATAGAGAATATTCATATGACGTGAGCTAGACAACTTAATTAGCCCGGCAAATATGATTGTTTCTGAGTATAGTTCTTCGAGATGTTAAATGTTCATATCCTTCACCTATAAGTTTGCAGCAGTCCCGAAATAAAAATATGCTCAACTAATTGGCTGTTGATGTTTTGAGTAAAATTTTTCAGCACAATTTCACAATGAACATTCAAACCATATCATGAGCTGTAGTATCCAAGGTGTTTATTCAAAATATAATACAGGACATATGGGAACTTATGCAAAGTGTCATGTCTGTCTATATCCAGTCTAGACATGAGCAAAGTGGAATGCTGCAAGCGGATGGCTCTTGGGACCATTCTTCAGCTCGAAAGATACTAATTTGGGTATCTAAACTATCACAAGCTAGATCTAAATCTAAAAGAACATTTTGTAAATGTACATCAGGAGCATTATTAAGAATTGTAAAAGGGTTTTTGGATGTACCTTTCTGCAGCTCGTTCTTGTCCCTGGTTCTTGCCACTGCCTTTGCTGCAATTGGAACTCCATCCCTTGCAACCCTGGTACTGACTCGAGTAGCAAAAACTGGTTTCTTTATCTTCCTGACCCCACCACTCTTCTGCTTATTCTGCCTTTTCTTGTCTGTGTGAACTACCCACCTATTTCCTTCTTCTTCTTCCTCAGTTAAATCCTCCAGAGTGCAGTTTGAAGCATTGTCTAGGATATCTTCCTCCTGATATGTCTGATGCTCAGGGAGCTTGAGTTCTGGCCACTTGTTTTCATCAAGCAAATAATTTCCTTTCAAGCAAATAATCTTGACTAGTAGAAATAAATAAAATCTTAAACTTGTACTAGCTGTAATATATGGGGCTGAGTCTTCCGATCCAGTTGATATGAGCTCGAAATCTGAAATATACGAATAAATTCAGAATGGGTGGAAAGACATAAAGCAAGAAGGTCACCAGGGGTATTTAATTACTAGGTTAATCTATAAGAAAAGAAAAAATCCATCCAGGGGTCGGGACTCAGGTGTGTGAGTGTTAATATGAGCTCTGTGGGATACATTTTCTTGTATAAGGAACTATCGGATTTGAAAACCATATTATTTTTTTTATATTACGGTTGTAATGTGATCCAACATCCTAGAGCGATTCCTTTTTTTTTTGCATGAATATTTTGCTAACTAAGATGTAAAATTTTGTTACCCAGTAAATATTTGCCATTTTTAGATTAACCCACTTATTGTTGCTTGTTGACAACTCAGCACTCCTGTTCTATAAAAATGTGAATTAGAAGAAGCTTGTTCTACAAAACTGGGGAGACAATCTCTAGTACCAAGTATTCTCACCGGATGATTAGCTCCTACAGGAAACCACATCTGCTTTACAATAGATGCAATCAGAAAGAAATAATGCTACACTGTATCCAGCAGGAAAATCAAGGCTAGTGGCTAGGAAGAATACCATTATTGATAGTTTGAAAATAGGAAGAGCAAAAACTATGAAAAGTTAAGAAACCAAAGGGTCAAACTAATTTTGTCATCACCAATTTTCTTCCAACCATGCAGACTGTTATTATATACGATCTATTTTCTTTTCTGTTTTGTTTTCTTTCACGTGTATTTGAAACTTTGACAAACTACTATTTTCCATTGGACGTCTTGTTGGCACTTTTTTTTTTGAAACGAAAACCCGGCAAAGACTGCTGAATTTGTATTAATTAATACAGAAGATGTACAAAAGGCCTAGGTCTTAGAATCCAATATTACAATTTTGGTTCCAGTGTTGATAAATTAACCTCTAGTATGGGTGTTGGCCTTAGAATGCAATTTGTGCCGAAGTAACACCTAGAGAAATTGACAAATTGCATCGAATAAAAACATTAGAGATGGACTACGTTTGATTTTGCAGAAGTCCTGAATCTCAAGCCAACACCCATACTAGAGGTTAATTAATCAACACTGGAACCCCAAAACCATACCAATCAAAATGATTAAATTAATGAGAGTGACACCAACAGTGCACGGTATTCTAGTCAGAGGACAGCGCCATCCTTGTGCTAGGTTCCCTTCTCTCAACAACAGAGAAGCCTGAGTTCAGTAGATTGCAACAGTGAAAGTATATGGCCATTTTTTTGGTAGTAAGTTATTGGTTAATTAGCCGGTGAACGTAAATTACTATGGTATAAGAGATAAGGTTCAGAAGTCAAGTTAATATGTAATACACGATTTTCGCAAGAAGCATATTGTGCACCTTTTTCCAGTTAATGTACAATAATTGGTGCATATAAGCAAAATATGTCATATATAACTGAGACTTTTCTCATATCAGGATACA
The DNA here is from genome assembly GCA_015476505.1 of Urochloa ruziziensis. Lineage (NCBI taxonomy): Eukaryota > Viridiplantae > Streptophyta > Magnoliopsida > Poales > Poaceae > Urochloa > Urochloa ruziziensis. Next base: position 43,536,883 of record CM027122.1, read on the forward strand.
TCATTGATGCCCTCGTACATTTCTTTTTTCATAACAAATTGACAACAAACTGATCAGTGCGCAAAATAGGTGACGAAGAGCGCAGCAAACAAGAGCATGTACGCGATCGCCTGCCTTTGCATCAAACACCCGTGCCATCATGGCCATGTTCGCCGGCTTGTCCTGCGCCCATTGACAGCTGCATGAGCCAGGAGAAGAAGGACGTGAACAGCAGCACGTATGCCTTCACGGCTGCCATCTCCTATCGCTGTACTAGCCGGACTCTTTGAAGGTGAAAGTTTTTTCACAGCTTGGAGCTGTGATCCTTGAATAACTAGGGAAGAAGTTGCTGCTAGCCATGCTCTGTCGCAGATGCTTATGGTGATGCAGAGGAACCGGTGGCTCTACGTATTTATAGTGGCAGAACGACAGGTAAAGCGTGGTGAACTGCATGCCCTGTTTGATCAAGACTTTTGAGGAGAATTTGAACCTATGAGTCGGTCAATTTGTTTGTCTGGATCGGCAGGATTGACTAGACTTTTGAAACATCTCGTCATATGTTCTAAGGTTTTGACATGCAATCACTCTATTTCAGCCATGCATTTTGTCGCCCCCGATTTTGCACGATCAGCGTCAGTTCTGTTCGGAGCATGAGTGTGACCTTTTGGATGCCAAGTCGTGAATGGAATTGTCCCTTGCAGAAATCTTCAGGGAGCGGCAGCGCTAGAAAACTGCAGGACAACATTGACCTGGTCCTGCAAGCTATGCCATCCTTGCGATCTGTTTCACGTGCAGTACATCCTGCTACCATATTTGAGGGCCCATAAGAATACAAGTGCCATTGACAAGGCCATCATTACAACGCACTGATTTGGCCGGTAATGTGGAAGTTTATAGGAAAAGTTCTTTTAGATTTTTTTATATTTTCGATGGAATACTACGGGATATGATGATTAATTACTGGGGCCTTGTCATGTACGTATTAAAATTCAATATGTTTTACCACACCAGGAGCAAATGACTATTAATTTGCCCCTATGCTTTTGCAAAGGTAAGAAGTATACAAATTAGTGGTAATTCCAATTAATCATGGACTAAACGCTTACTCACTCCCTGTCCCTGAAAGAATGCAACCCTAAGAATTATCATATTTTTTTTCCTACATGCAGTTTACGGAAGGAGCCTGCTGCTGGCCCAACTTGTACAATAAACACCACCATCATGCTTATCGACAAATGGAACTTGTAATGAAAAATGTATGAACCACATACACATCTACATGCCATACAAACCAAAACATTAGAGCGCACAAATTACTTTTGCATCCAAACTACAATCGGCAAATATGGATGTACGCATGTAAAGAATATATGAGAGCGCACAAATTGAAGGCAACACCTAAGAGCAATACCACATCGGTAGAAGTATATAGAGAATATAAGAGTTCACTTTCCTTGTCCCCACCGGTTGCAGTTGATGTGGTATAATTGCCGTTTCGAGTGTGTGTAGTCCACAGTTGCGTTCTTGAAAACTACCGGGGTACTCTGCAATTCACTGCCAATAGCATGCTGGCCTTGAGCTGTACGCACACTACTGGAATTAACAAGATCACTTACAAAAATATACAGATTGAATGGAAACAAATGCAATGTACTTCAGATAGAGAACTTGTACAAATTACCACGCTTTGGCCATTTCTAGCACAACATTTGACAGACTTGATTGCTGAAAGTTGACGCCTCTCAGTATCAGTGGAGTGACAAATCATTCATCTCCATGAGCCAAGTAAGTGTACAAAACTTGTTGACATTCATTCTTCCGTAACATCTATACATACACACCACATAGGCTATATCCTTTTAATGGTCAAACACCTCATCCTTAAACCTTAACTGATGTACTATAGCAAGAAACTGCAACTTTGAAGGAAAGATGCTCCAGGTTATCTCATATTGTGATGGGAGACAACAATTTCCACAAATACATTGGGTGATGGAGGTTGAAACCAGCAAGAAACTGCAACCTCCAAGTGAAGATGCCCCAGGTTGTCTCATATTGTGACGGGAGACAGCACTTTCCACAAATACATTGGGTGATGGAGATCGAAACCAAATTCTATTATTTTTCCTATTTGTCAAGACAAATACTATCAACTGTTCCACTGGACAATTTCTTTCTATATATATAGTGACTATGGAAAAAAGTGAACGTTTCTACTTCTCGTATGTATATTCTAAGTTTTTTTTAGACTTCCAGATCATTTGTGGCCATCTCCATCAGGTCCCATTCCACAGATTGATGTGCTTCAAGACCCGTCTAGCTGCTTGAATATGTCACGGCACAGTGCACACCAGAAGCTTGCAAGGCATTTCCATGTAGTCGATCTGCAGCACAAAACTGGAATGCATGCTCCATCGGCCCATCTATTAATGGAGCACTGCCAGTCTTTCACACAGAGTGTGCCAGTCTAGAGTGTGCCAGTCTGTGTTTGTGTGCATTTTGAACGAATATGGTGTATTTAACAACACCAAGAAGGTTCCAACTTCCAAGTAACTTTCATTTTGAAGAATAAGTGTGCAAACATGTGATATATACAAGTGTCATTTCATTTAAAATAGTAGTTTGTTTGAACAAAGAATATATTGAAAACTCATTGCTTTTTTTAAAAAAAATCAAATGAGAATTTCATGGTGTTATTACTGTAATAATATTGATAATTATTGTGCTTGTCCTGATAGAAGCAGTCCTTGGTGTATGGAAAAAACACGTCTCCCCCTTTAGCTGAAACTGAAGCGCTATGGCAATGCACTACAAGTTCCATATGAAGTTGCACCATATTGTGTCAGTAATTGTTGTTGGCTGATTGAGATGGAAAACAGCTCTGTTTCTTTGTTTGCATAAAGAGTATTTTATACCTTCATATTTTGTCTAAAACCATATGAAAAAACAGAACACCACATCTATTTGTGTCATATTACAAAACTGTTTGATACCATGATTTACTACACATTGCCGCATTATTGTTTTAATTTACTGGAAACTCCTATCTTACCATAAATGAGCAAAACTTATCACAACTATATATGCTTCATGTATGGACAAATCTGTTGCACCCTAGATAGCTTCTACAAGGGAATAATATGTATGTGTCAAGTAATTATGAAACACTGAATATATAAAGAAACGAAATAAAAAGTGGGTGCGATTGCGACTTGTAATAAGTCTAGTTAAGCTACTCAGTGTGATATATGGTAGCGTGAAGTCTGTATAGGTTTTCAGCTGTATTTATACTGGAAAGATGTGTGGCTTCATGACAGTGTTGAAAAAAATGTGACTATATTGCTTACATCATATAATTGGCTACTAATGTTTTTAGTAAATTTTTTCAGCACAATTTCACAATGAACATTCAAACCATATCATGAGCTGTAGTATCTCTCAAGAAAATGTATCCAAGCTGTTTATTCAAAATATAATATAGGACATATGGGGACTTGTGCAAACTGTCATGTCTGTCTATATAAGTCTAGACATTGAGCAAACTGGAATGCTGCAAGTGGATGGATCTTGGGATGGGATCATCCGATCATGTGAGTGCTAAAACTTATTGGTGACATTGTTTCTTGCACAAAAGAACATCTGTATCAAATTAGCCATGCTTGCGGTTGGTCACGTATATATTTAATGGCAAGACATCACTTACTTATTTTTCCCAGTACTATTGTAACATCAATTGGTCTGTACGAAGATGCCCATGATATCTTGATTACTCTTTGGTAATCAATTTCCACAAATTTGTTGGTTGATATAGAGATAGCTAGAAACCAGCTTTGATTCTCTTATACTTCCAAATTTCCTTTTGCCGCAGTTATATATATCACTGGATCAAAAGTGCAGTTCTCACATCAAACTAGTCACATATGATTCATTTTTTTTTCAGAAAGTTATCACACATGAATGTTGTTCACGAAGAGACCCGCCTAATCTTGACTTGTAAAATTAGAAGAAACTTGTTCTATAAAAATGTGAATTAGAAGAAACTAGTCACATATTGTTGCTTGACAACTCAGCACGCCTGTTCTATAAAAATGTGAATTAGAAGAAGCTTGTTCTACAAGACTGGGGAGACAATCTCTTACAGGAAACCACATCTGCCAATCAGAAAGAAATAATGCTACACGTACTATATCCAGCAGGAAATTCAAGGCTAGGAAGAAGACAAATGATAGATTGAAAATAGGAAGAGAAAAAACTATGAAAAGTTAAGAAAACCAAAGTGTCAAACTAATATTGTCATCACTAATTTTCTTCCAACCATGCAGACTGTTAGTATACGATCCATTTTTTTCTCTTTTGTTTTCTTTCGACGTGTATTTGAAACTTTGACAAACTCCTATTTTCCATTGGACCTCTTGTTGGCACTTGAATCTAGAACTCTCAAACCATCCAATATTACGATTTTCAGAAGCATGCAACCTAGAGAAATTGGCAAATTGCATCGAACAAAAGCATTAGAGATGGACTGTGTTTGATTCTGCAGAAGTCCTGAATCTCAAGCCAACACCCATACTAGAGGTTAATTAATCAACAATGAAACCCAAAACAATATTAATCAAAATGACTAAATTAATGAGAGGGACACCAACACTGCGCACAGTATCCTAGTCACAGAGGACAGCGCCTATAAATCCTCGTGCTAGGTTCCCTTCTCTCAACAACTGAGAAGCCGAGTTCAGTAGAATGGCACAAGCCTGACACTTCACTCCTCTAGCACTCGACCTTCTTGCCCCCAACCTCCACCTCGCCGGCTCGCCCCTACCCCCCACCACACCCCATGGCTTCCAGGACGGCCTTGATCACCAGCGTCCTGCTCCTGCTCCTAGTCGTGCCGTCTTCTTCCTCCTACGTGAAGTTCGACCTCCATGGCATCTACACTGGAGGGTACGTATAGGCAACCTCTTCTTATGGTAGTACCTTCTTTGCACTCTTGTGTCTGGTGTTTCTGATGAAAAAATCTGTCTTGATTGTAACGCAGATTATAATCCTTTAAAAACTAACAAAGTCTTTTTTTTTCTTGGGTGTAATCTCTTCCCAAGAAATGCTGCGATTTTATGAACTATTTCTAGGCAAACTCAATGCCATCCGATCCGTGCCCATATGATCACTGTTCCTCTGTATCAGTCTGCAAGTCACTGTTCTTTTTGTAGGGTTTTCGTATAAAACATTCTCCAACTATATTTGCATATTCATGAACGCCATCATTCTTTTTTCCTTATTTGAAATGAAAGACTGCAATATCTGCAGTTGAGAGTTGAGTTGAAATGAAAGAACGCTCAAGGAATGTTTGGTTTTGCAAATTGGTTGTAGAATTTTGTAATGACCTTTCATGTGATCCAGGGTTTGATGCTTGATGTAATTTGTCTTGGTTTTGGTTCTTACGTAGGACTGATCCTGCAAAAATTGTACAACCAATTTAATTACAGTGGAAACAACAACACCCAAATTATTGGGCTTGGGAGGGGCTCGTTAGTGCACCTGAATAAATCAGGGATCAGTCCTATGTAAAATGAAATTGATTGTTTTTTTTCTCCAGCAAGTAATCTTTTCTACCATCAGGCTAACTGTGTACATGTTACGAAAATATTATTAGGTCAAAGTTGCTTGGATCCTAAGGCCTGGAAAAAAAATCATAAGATTGTTTGGTATTTGCATTCTCTATATCAGTATCTTCTTTCTTTATCATGCTACTGTGTCATTATACTTAGTCCTTATCATTGGCATGCGCGAGGTCGTTGGATACAAATATGTGGAAATTATAGAATAAGACAGTGTATCACTACTTCTCTAGTAAGTCAGGGATTTATTTGGACATATAGGAATTTAAGTTTGAAATTTGGAAGCATTATTCTCATCCGATCCGTCAGTGAACATTATCGAGATTCCTCCCGTCTGTTCATTTCCTAACTCAAAACAGACATCATAGTAATTTCGGATCTATGCTAGCAGAGATTTTTAATTAGGTAGGCATTTGAATGAACATTTGACATGTAAGTTTAGACGTATGCGTGCGTTTGTGTCGTGTCGTTGTTTTTGACTTGCAGGAGTTGGGGTTTTGACCTCTGAAATTAATCGCCCATACTTGCAGCAGGTTGACGCACCAGGGCACGGCAGCAGGGGTCGAGAGGACGCCATCGACGACAGAGGCTGCCGTGAGAAGCCGCATCAGGCTCCAGGCCGCCCTCACTATTACTGTTGACCAGTCGGGCAAAGGCAACTATACCAAGATACAGGACGCCATCAACGCTGTCCCGAAAAATAATAACAGCGGGTCCGCTGGCGGGGTCCTCATCAAGATCATGCCCGGCACGTACAGGTGAGTAAACAAACATGCAATTATCAATCTGCAAATGCATGGATATGCAAGATGATAGCTAGAAAAAAAAAAGGGGTGGCCGGGAGTAGATCCCTTTTTTGTGCACTTAGAAATACACCCGGCCGGAACACATTGGCAATTGTAAAGAACTACAAAAAATTCGAAACAAATGTTTTTTATTAGTCCAAGACATTGACCGTAAGCCTTGGTTAGTTTTAGTTATTGTTGTCAACAACGGTGCCTTTGATACTGTTTTCTTTTAACTGTTGCAGCGAAAAGGTGATAGTGGACAAGACTGGAATTTCTCTTATCGGCACGAGCGCCAGCTCCACCATCGTTACTTGGAGTGGACGGTGGACGTCCGAGGACAGCGCTACTATCCACGTGCGATGCACTGGCTCTGACTTCGTCGCCCGAAACATTACATTTCAGGTTAGCGTATAGATGTGCATAAATTGGAAACACGTGACAATCTAGTTTAGAACCTGAGAAATGAAATGCGTACTATATTAGTTTGTAAATAAGTATTCATTCTGTTTTTTAGATATACAACGTTATTCAAAAGGTAGTAAGAAAACAAAGTGATTTTGTAACCTTATTCATGATGTTAATTATCATTATTGCACAATATATCAATTTTAAATATGACTTTTACAGTAGTTAAGTTTAGGAACAAGTTGACCTAACAATTGGTCTAATTGGGAGTTATCTGGAAAACCCAAAAATGAAAAGTGAAATGCTCTTTTTTGTGTTTATAATGCGTGGAGAGTCCATCTTCAATATTCAACCACTTTAGCAGGGCACGTCTTTCTTACTATTTCTCGTACGTGTGCAGAATACGTATGGCCCTGGCGCGCAGGCGATCGCTGCGAGGGTTTCCGGCGACAAGGCGGCATTCTACGGGTGTAGGTTTGTGTCGTTCCAAGACACCATCCTAGACGAGACGGGTCGGCACTACTACTCTAATTGTTACGTGGAGGGAGCCACTGACTTCATGTTCGGCAATGGGAAGGCCTTTTTCGAGGTACAGCCTTCTCGTGGATCAATAGTGTACCCACATTGCACACACGCTCAATATGTATTGGTGTCTGGTTCTATTATAGATAGTCATTAACTTCAAGTTAATTTTGAAACCCAAGCAGTTTAAACTGAACCTTGTGTTATATATGCAGAAGTGCCACCTGAATTCCACCTCGACGAACGGCGGAGCATTCACGGCACACGGGCGGGAAGCGGAGGCGAATAAGACTGGATTTAGCTTCGTTGACTGCAATTTGACTGGCATCCGTGTCGGCAAGTCCATCCTAGGGCGGCCGTGGTTCCCTTATGCCCGGGTTGTCTTTGCTCGCTGCAACATGTCCAACGCTGTGGATCCTGTGGGATGGAACAATTGGGGTCATCCCGAGAACGAGAGGTACCCCTATAAGCAGTCAGACTAGTATACTAAACACGTGCTATCATTCATTTCTTCTATTTTTTTTCATTATCTAGCTGATATGTTCTGACTTGGCTGTGAAGGACGGCGTTCTTCGGCCAGTTCCAATGCTACGGGGAAGGATCAAGAACAGATGCGAGGGTGAGCTGGTCGCACAACCACATGTCCCCAGATGAAGCTAAACCCTTCCTGACCAAGGAGGACTGGGTGGATGGGAAGGAGTGGATCAATTAGAAAGTAGTTACCATGAACAAATGTTAAAGTGATTGAAGCTTAACAATTTGTCTCATACTGTGACACAAGTCTTCAAGTCCTTATACGGTGCTACCATTACGTATTAATGGATTATCAAATCTATTCCATTACGTACATGGATCGCATACTGAATTTGCAATGTAAAGAATCAAACAAAAAACACTTTGAAATTTTCAAGGAATCAGACTAACTGAAAGAGCCAATTTCAGTCTTACATCCTCTCAAGTAAATAACTTAGAACCTTACTTTTGATGCAATTTTTTTTTGGTAAAAGCAACAAACTAAAATTAGTTCCATATTTTCTCCTCAATCTTCAACCCTTCATGCACGAATAGGATAATAGATCAAGCACGGAGAACACAAAAAGGATTTATACACATTTAGGTTTGTCGAGATATCGTCCCCTAGAGCTTGACCAAGAAGGAGCCGTTGGCAGCCATAGGTTGAAAATTTGCATGCCTCTCTCTCTCTTCTGGTACCTACCTGGCCAGGTATTTGTGCTCTTCGGACCGTGCACACCTAGTCAAATCCATATATTACCATGCCATGTATACATAGTCCAAACATATTCATCCATGTTTTTTTCTGAGCTAATGTAATATCCTAACCAAGTATATCATAGTAGTAAAGCCTACTATTCGGTAATGTGCTCTAATTGTGGTTGAAGTTGATGGGCTTAGGACTACACACCTTGGAAGTTTAGAGCACTACTAGATTTTTGGCATGTTGCAACGGGTGGAAAATCGTGCAATATGGTCTAAATTGTGGTAATGGCTACCAATTGCCACAGTATCACATTTGTTGCGAGACGCTGGCAATTACTCCATGGTTTAAAGTTTGGGCAACCATTTCTTATTTGTAGTTGTTGCAGCAGACAATTTTTGCAACAATATATTTTTGTGGTAGAAAAATTGGAATAAGAAAAATATAATATTCGTGTGATAGATTCAAACTTAGGACATCCTAGGTTGACACACTCAATTACCACTACCAATTTGGAACTTTTCTAAGAGAGAGAATTTTGTCTGAGTATAAGAACAAAAGAAACTAAGGGAGGGGGGATTGTTGAAAGCAAACGTAGCTAGCTTTGCATGGCTATTGAATTGTTGACCGGCTGATGCTGACCGCTGTCGTGGCCTTGTGTTAATTTTGTTGACTCGTTTAGTAGTTGATGAGTCATCCTTGCCGATCTGTTAAGGTCGTGGAGAGTTTGCAATCAAACTGCTGCTTGGGTGTAGATTGGAAGTCAGTTGAGTTCTCTTTTTCCTGATCGTTGTTCAACCTTGCTTCATGGGTGTAATTATTTATGAGGTTTTGGTGTACTGCCCATCAGGTTGTAATCCGATCCCCTTTCATCTACTCTATTTCGTTTCTGCTGGTGGTTGCTATCCTGTTTGATCCTGTGATTGTTCCTTGAAATTACGTGAGAGGCTTGTTTGCTGTGATTGGTGGGCAAGATAAATTAATATATACTGTATGTTAACGTAGTTACTGGCTGAGATTTGATTTTGTCTTGTTCCTGTGCTATTCCTGAAGCAAAGAATTATTGCCCATAAGGTTATTTTTTGGTACCGTGAAAGATTGGGAAGGTAATCAAGGCATTGCAGGTTTATCCTTATCAGGATCTTTGGAGTTGCTAAGCTATTTATAGCCTTTTACTTGTCCATTTAGAGTTGCTGGAGTGGAGTGTGTAGTAGAAGTCCATTGAAGAGCAAGACACATCAAGAACACATCCTAAGCACCAAAGTGCAAAAGAGATCATCTAAAGGCTTTAACACAAACTTAGAGAGTGTGTTTAGTGCTTAGGCCTAGAATGAGGGAGAATAAGGTGTTGTTGCCTTGTGCTTGGTTCTAGAGTGAACCACCTTGTATAAGAGGTGTGGCCGACGCCTTGGGGTCTTAGTGACTCTCGCTAGCAAGTCTTTGACCCTCCAGATTAGTGTGGAGTGGCGACGGCGACCATTTGCAGGGGACGACATGGAGGCCCCTGTCGGTGTTTTACCGGCAGTCCTACCAAGGGGTATCCCAAGGTAGTAGAGTTTTGGTGGAGTGACAGTAGAATCAGGAACTCGACGATTACGTGACACGAGATTTATACAGGTTCGGGCCACCAATTAGGCGTAATACCCTATGTCCTGTTGCTGATCTTGTATTATGTAGGATGAATATGAGTACAAGCTTGTCTTATCGATCGATGATCAGAAAGACTAGTCGAGATTCTCTATATCCTATGGATTGGGATTGGTTGTGTGCTCTAAGTTGAGATTTAGAACCTAGAGCCTGTGCGTTGTTCAACGTGTCTTGAGAGGGGTCCCTGCCTAACCTTATATATTGGTTGGCAGGGTTACAAGAGTGGAATCCTAGTCTAATTCGAGTAGTAACCCAAACAAGCCTCGCTATGCGAGTACTTTCTTAATATCGACTAGTTTCCATACTTCGTAGAGTCCTGTGTTGCCTTGCGCCACGGTCTCCACTCGTTGTCATATCCTCCTTTAGAGTATTTCCTGCGTCCGTGTGGGCCCTAGGCCTCCATGTCCAACAAGCCCCCAGCGCTTCATAGCCGAGTTCCTTTCTTGTCTTGAGAGTGCTTGGCCTATTGGGTCGAGTACTTTTCAGCCTTCTTTGAAGGTCTTCGAGTGCTTTCTTGGACTGCAGTCTTTTGGTCTTCTAAGGACAAGGCTGTGAGGTGCTCAAGTCCTGTGATGTTTTTATGGAGTGTGATTTTGAAATCGCACTTCATATGAAGTAGCCCCCGAGCTTTAGGTTGAATCGATGATTCGAGCTGAAGGTCCTGACAAAATCTTGAATCTTTGGTAGGAATTTGAAAAAACTTCACATTAGTGATCCGTGTGCCTTGTAGCCCCCGAGCCTTGAACCACTTTTTTAGGAGTGTTAAAAAGGATCAGAGCACTCGTGCCTTATAGATGGATAATGAAAGCCCCTGAATTTAAGGAAGGCTAAGATCGTTAAATTGATTTTTGAATTTAGGAGCTCTTCTAAAAACAAAAATCTAGGCAACGTCTTTTCCTTCTTAAAAGCTGAATGATGTCTGTTATCCGGAGTAGGCACTTTTCCCTAGGTTTCTCCTGTTTTCGGTTATAAAATAACCTTTCTCTAGGTTTTTTGCTTTTTATCTTTCCTTAGGTAAAAAAGACTCTTGCCTTCTTCTTCCTTATTCGTTGGAGGTCCGCCGCCGCCGCCATCTTGCTTTCCCTTGATCTTTTCCTCTTTGTGACTATCTTTGATCGCAATGCGTTCAAAGAAAACCGTGACGTGGAAGCCAATCCCCAAGAAGAAGAAGTTTAGAAAGCGTAGGCGTGCGGTTTCAGATCCATCTCTTCCTCCTCCGAAGTTTGGAAAAGTCGATGGCCCGTGTTATCCTCCGCAGCCTACATCAAGAGGTCAGTGGTAAAACATGCTGATCTTGAGTGCCTTGTTGATCTTGGTTTGTTGAAAGATTAGATGTTTTTGGAGTGGTCCGCTCCTCCCTCTACTGAGACTCATCCTTTAGATGCAGTTGACAAGATCTGTATGTCTTCTTTTGTGGAGAGAGGTCTTGGATTTCCTTCTTGTCGTTTCCTCCGAGATCTTCTTAGCTTCTATCATCTTGAACTTCAGAATCTTGATCCCAATGGGATTTTCCATATTTCTGTTTTTGTTCACTTTTGCGAAGCTTTTCTTGTGATCTATCTAGATTTCAATTTATTTTGAGAGTTATTCGTCCTTGTCCCTTATATGAGAGAATTTTATGTCTTGCCCATTGGGGGAGCAGTTATTTAATTTTGACTGGGTTCTAGACAAAAATACCTCGACTACTCTTTGCCCCTGTCTGGAACCTGAGTGGAAGCAGTCGTGGTGGTACGTTGGAAATCATCCGCCTGCTCTGCCAAAGTTTACTAGGAAAGCTCATGTGAGCGAGTCATACTAGAGTGATGCTCCCTCTCATAGTGATTCTAAGAAGTTGTCGTCCTATTTTAGAACTATCGACTACTTGAAAAGGCAGGGGGTGTCGGTGTTTTACCGGCAGCCCTACCAAGGGGTATCCCAAGGTAGTAGAGTTTTGGTGGAGTGACAGTAGAATCAGGAACTCGACGATTACGTGACACAAGATTTATACAGGTTTGGGCCGCCAATTAGGCGTAATACCCTATGTCCTGTTGCTGATCTTGTATTACGTAGGATGAATATGAGTACAAGTTTGTCTTATCGATCGATGATCAGAAAGACTAGTCGAGATTCTCTATATCCTATGGATTGAGATTGGCTGTGTGCTCTAAGTTGAGATTTAGAACCTAGAGCCTGTGCATTGTTCAACGTGTCTTGAGAGGGATCACTGCCCAACCTTATATACTAGTTGGCAGGGTCACAAGAGTGGAATCCTAGCCTCATTCGAATTGTAACCCGAGCAGGCCTCGCTATGCAAGTACTTTCCTTATGTCGACTAGTTTCCATACTTCGTAGAGTCCTGTGTTGTCTTGAGCCATGGTCTCTACTCGTTGCCATATCCTCCTTTGGAGTCTTTTCTGCGTCCGTGTGGGCCCTAGGCCTCCATGTATGACAGGGGGTGACAGTAGCCTCAGTTGTGTATAGTTGGGTTGAGCGTAGGGTCCAACCCTTGAGTCTGAGAGAGAGACTTAGCTATGAATATGGTGATCGTGGTGACCCTTCTCGTATGAGTGCTGAGGACCTTTCTGAGGAGGAGATCTTGGAGAGGGTTCGATTGATGCTTCCTGAGGTTGCGAAGAAGCCATATGTTCCTCAACTCTACGATCGAGAGCACCCTCCTTTTCAGGTACTCGAGATGGTCTGTGTTCCCTCGATTGGTTTTTGTATTTGAGTGGTTTTATGACATGTTGTCTTTGTAGGTTCCAGCTGCATCCCTCCGTGTCAAGGAGGAGCAGGTCGATGACCTTTGGGGGAGCGAGGGACCTTCTCTTGATGTCCTGAGGCGGAAACCACAGGATTTGTGTCCACAAGGTTAAGATTCCCCGTGATGTGTCGCAGGGTAGTCCTTCGACGGAGCCCCCGAGTTCTTTTGAAAACATAGGAACTAGGTAATTTCCCCCTCCCCTCCCTTATCCTCTTCCTCAGCGCGGTCAAAGCCACAGGAAAAAGAAAAGGAGAGGAGGTGGCCCGCCTGGTGAAGGAGCTCGACGGGGCGGCGTGCAGCTGAGCGGCGCCTCCCCTCCTTTATGCGGCGGGTATATATGAGAGTACATGGCTTGGAGGGCAAGTAGCCTCTCCTAGAGATAAGAAAGGTTATCTCGGGATTACATGAATCCTAATCTAACCATATCCGGAGTTGCCTAATACTCAATATACGCTAACACAAATGTCTCCCTAGCAAAAGGATGAATTACTAAAATAGTGTCGTGAAGCTTATCAGCAAAAGAAAGTTATATCCAACCTTATTGATGTCAAACACCAGGATCAGATGGAATTAGAACAATTAGTGCAAGAAAAATTGCAATGCACATCTGAGCAAATTGTTGTAAGACGTGCACAAGCTAGAGCACGTTATGCAAATTTAAAACCCGAGCAGAGGCAAGCCATACGAGATCGTCAGAAGTTGCTCTATGCAAAAATGACATCCGAGAAAAAACATGCAAAGAGGAATCGTGAAAAAGCGTGTTGTGAGATACGACGCAACACTCCGTGTAAGATTTCTATTGCCACTGAAGAATCCTTTATATAACTCATCAGATTCAGATTCAGATTGAAATGTATTTCTAGATAATATGTTCATTTTCACCATTATAAAGCATGGCATGAGTTATACATCAAGTCATCCTTGAGTTTTTGTTCATATTTTTGGGGTAAGGGGTAGGCAATGTTTTTTAGTAATACTAAAGTACTCCTGAGCATTTTTTAACCTCCTCACACTCGAATTTTGTTTTTTTTCTCCTCTCATCACCAATCAAAGCAGTTTTAACTTTTTCTCCACCTCTGACGGGGTCTTCGACAAGGTTAGAATTGGGAGTTAGGGCTCAAGAATGAGATTAGGATGGTGGATTTGGCCTCCGGTGAGCTCTCCATTGCTGGGTTTAGAGGGAAGGCTTGTGGTGATGGCGGGAGTGGGAGCAGTAAGGCTAGGCAGCGGATGCGCCACTGTTCAAGGTAATAGAGCTGGATGTTGGGCAAAACTTTCACTGTTGTTTAGGGTAGTAGCTAGAGCACGGCTATTGAGTAAAACTTTGATGGGGCAACATGATGATGGCAAAACGTGGCAGCCGAAGAGAGGGCTGCATTGGTGGCCTAAGGTCTTGGCGGAGGACGACATGGGGATGAGCTAGCACATGGAAGAAGAAGTTGTTGAGAGGAGGAAGAAAAGCATAGTCCATTCGATCTAGAACCAACGCTGAAAAATCCAGGTGCGAGATCCTTAGAAATGCTAGCGACGCACGGGCATATACAAGTGCCGCTGTGAAGAAGACAAGGAAGCTGGTATTTGGCGCTCCTCGTCTCCGTATGACTGGCTCGGATAGGTTTGATACTTGAAACTCTTGTTTAGGCTGGTTGCCTAAGAAATTTTTCCTTACTGCCTTTCTTTTTGTAGAGTTTATGTCCGCCTATCAGATTTGAAGAAGTCGACGACTGGTTTGCCCTCGAGTTCATCTCCAAAGAAGGAAGATGCCTGCTTGGGGGTGAATACGTTGTGTACCCCAGTTACTGTTGAAGCTTCTAAGAAATCAGGTGCTATTGACAAGTCTCCTTGTGTTGATGCGACTGTTGCCGGGCCAATACTTTCTTCTTCTGAGGAAGTAGTCGTCACCATCCCTGTCGTCACTAGCTCAGGGCGAGGAGGAAATCTTACTTTGCCATCCGATAATGCTTTGTCTGATGAGTCTCAAGATTTGTGACAAAGAGTTCTTTCTCTTGAATCCAAGGTGGCAAAGCTCCAAAGACTTAATGCCGATCTCGAAATTCGTTATAAGAAGTCAGATGATGCTCGCTGGAAGAGTATTCGATACCATAATGAGGGTACTGACAGGATTATCAATAATATTGATAATTATGCCGATATTGAAGCTGTCAAAGCCAAGCATGCCGCTGAAATCCAGTCTTGGAAGAAAAAATTGCAAAGTGAGTACTCAACTCTTGGCCTTTGTCTTTTTTCTTTTAGTATTTGCTTACTAATTTCCGCTTATTAGAGCTGGAGAATTGCTACGCGACGCTTCAGGTTGATCGCAACAAGTGGAAGGATGGTATGCTAAACGCCGTTGATGAGTATGAAAAACTGAAGCGATCATTGAAGAGTCTTCAGGGCTTATACAATGCTCTGAAACTTGATCAAGAAGCTCTTGTCAAGCGTTACAAAGACCTAGATGAGGCTGCCGCGGCTGTTGCAGATTCCGTTGCTCCAACTCCTGCTCGTTCCCGACCTCGAATGTTTCTTGATCGTCTAGCGGAACTTCCCAGTTGCTTTGACTCGTACTTGCGTCGTACGTGTACTTTTGTAGCAAACAATGTCCTTGCTGTTGTCCAATCTTTATTTCCAGAGCTTAGCTTAGACAGTGTGCCGGGCGGTAAAGCTGATGATTGTACTGACGCTGAGTTTAAGGAGTTCTTGGAGTCTACTAGGTCGATAGCCGAACAAGTCGTGGAGAAGTTAGATCTCTCGTAGAGTAGTTTCTGTTTTCTTCGATGAAGAGGAAGTACTATTTTTGAGATGATCATCTGTCAAAGAGTGAAAACAATCCAGATTTACTGTGCCTTTGTTTTCCTATTCTTGTTAACGAGATGCCTATTTGTCTTGCCGACTAGGCTCTGTGTAGATGTTCATGGATCGTGTCCGATTTTGTTTTTTGAGACCAGGGTAGTTTGCCTAACATTCTCTTCCCCTATTTGGTCCAGCTGCTGTAAGGCCAGCGTACCTCTTTAGTTATCTCTCACTTTGAGTTTATTTCCCTTGGAAATAACCTCTCGGAGATCCTGGTGATGATTGTACTTCTCTTGGAAGTACTCGGAATGCATCCGATTGCTTTTTTCTGAGACCAGTTTAGCCGAGTAGTTTGCCTGACATGTTGTTCCACTCTTCTTGGGCTCTATGATCTGGTCCAGTTTCTAGGTTGCTGCTGTAAGGCCAAACATACCTCTTCAGTTACCTCTCACTTTGTGTTATTTCTCTTGGAAATAAGCACTCGGAGGTCCTGGATTAATAAGCATTTATCTGCCTTTTGAGTTCATTATGAAAAGTGTCTTTGGCATGTTCTCCTGAACAATTTGTTGGGAGAGTGTAGACATCTTTTGAGCTCGTTGAGATTGGGCATCTTCTTTTGGTCTTGATTTTTGTTTGTTTCAAGTACTCGAAGAGCCCGGAGGACTTTGATGAGACGTGTCTTTCTGAAAAATTTTCTGCTCTTGCAGTCTCATCTTTGTCCTTGATTGTTTCGATCCTTCTAGTTTGTTGAGTCAATGACTTGGGTGCGGGTTTGCGCCTCAGTTGTCATCTTGCTATTTTTAGATAGGATCGAATCTTTTGTCGTATTTGCCCGAAAGCTTCACGTGTAAACAGTGAATCTTTGTTTGATTGCGCCCTTTTTTGGCTATAAATAGGCCTTGATTTCTGCATTGTCTTTCATAACTTGTGGATGTTAAATATCTTGGAACTCCTTGGTAGAAAATAGACACCTGATTTGCCAGAGATTTGCTTCCAAGTCTTGGTGATACGACTACTTTTCTGGCTATAAATTGGCTTTAGGTTGCTGATGGTTGGCTTTCATGCTCTCGGAGTCATGGCTAGTTTAGCTTTCCTCTCAGCCTTCTCTTTGGTTCATCCTCCCGGACCAGTTCATCATCATGCTTGAAGTCTTGATGCCAGAAGAGTAGTTGCAAAGGAGTGGTGGGAGGTAGTCACCAATAGTTGGACACGGCGTCCTCGTGTCGTGCTGGGTGTAGACAGTCCGGTGCTGGCCTCTGCTTCCTTCTTAAAAGGTCTTGTTGATCTTGGGACGGAAGTACGTGGTGACGCCGTTACTGTCTGGTCCAGCGCCTCGATGCCGTTCTGCATGTAGACGATCAGGTCTTTTTGTGACCTGGTCTCTTGTGGTGCGCACATTCCCTCCACAGATCTTCCGCCTGTGCCCTTGATGCTAGAAGAGAAGTTGCAAGATGCCAGATATGAGCATTTTGCAGCCTGTTCTTGGGTCGAAGGCACGATGATTACTTGTATGGCTGCTTTTAGTGGCCTGCCGTCTTTGTTCTTATAAATGCTTGCCTCGTTGTTGTCCTTGTTCTTGTAAATGCTGTTCGATTTTTGATAGCTTTTGTAACAAAGGCTTTCGAATAAAGTGTGGATGCTTCACCTTTGTATCATGTGCATTATTCTCCTGTTTGTGTGGTTATCTAATCCTTTGGCTAGTGCCTCAAGGCTTCGACCTTCCACTGAAATTTTTTGGGAACCAGAAACCTCCAAATTTGGCTGTTTGAATTTTTGAGGAAGTTCTAACTAAATCAGTGACGAGTGGTTTTTTTATAGACAAAGTAGTCGAAGGACCAACGCAAAAGGAAGGTTTTTACGCGGCAACACGATCGATGGTACTTTTATAAGTCTACATTATATAACCCTTGGTTACATGAGTAGTAGTATCTCTTTTTTTTGTAAGGAAACTACTTAATGACTGGACTAGTCTTGTATATAGATCCAGTCTACTTGCTTAAAAACTACTTGATATTGCGACGCCATTCGACTAGGGTCTTTTCTTGGTACGAGTGGTTGCGTTTCTTCTTGAAAAAAGTAGTCTTACTCTTTTGGCCAGATTTGCTTAATTGAAGGAGTCACTTTTCTGATAACTCCTTTATGGCAGCAGCGGCATTGTCCTAGGCTTCCTTGAAGTGATAGGACGCCATTCCGAGTGGGCAACTTGAGGATGAGGTAGTTGTAACTTGGAATTGCTTGGAATTTGACTAGTGCAGGTCTTCCAAAGATTGCGCTGTATGGAGTGCTGAAGTCGATTACTTCGAAGCTTAAATACTCTGTCCTCAACTTGTTGCCGTCACTGAAGGTTACTGGAAGGGTTACTGACCCTATTGGCATAGCTTCTATGCCTGGAATGATTCCGAAGAACGGGGTGGTTGTGGGTACCATCCACTTTTTGGAGTCGAAACCCATGTCGTGCAAGGATGAGACTGTCAGTGATTAAGCCTGGCCCCTCCATCTATTAGTACTTTCGTAGTCTTGAGTGTACCAATTTTTGGTTTTACTACGAGTGGTGGTGGGTTTGCTTCTGAGAAAGTTGCCCATTGATCCTTTTCTGAGAAGAATATGTTGGTATCTGTCTTTCTTGGGAAGAAACGCCTGGAAACTGGTATTGTTTTCTTGCCTTGGTGTTCCTTCGTTGGTCGAGAGATTACCATTACCATAGCGTCGTGGTGTTGATATGTGTAGGGCTCTTCTGATATGTCCTGAACTGAAGTAATCTTTTGATTCTTCACAGGGATCCCAAGCGCTTTTTTCAGTGTGTAGCACTCTTTAGTGAAGTGCTTTTGATTTGGGTGCAATGTGCATCTTTTGTTAAGTGCTTCCTTAAATATTGCTGAATTGGAGCTTGATTTTAGCTCGTTGAGCTGTTGGATGACTGTTGTTGCATCTTCGACCGATTTCCTTTTGAGAGTACTTTGGATCTCTTGAGGCTGTATCTTCCAGTTGTTTTGTGGATCATATTGCTGCACTGGTGCGATTTGCAAACGTGGCTCTGAGTCATCACTTTCTTGTTCATGCGGGGCCTCATAATCATCGAGTTGTTTGATGATTGTGGTGGTCAACCCGAGAAGATTTTTGATCTCAGCAGTTTGGTGCATGAGGGATAGCCTGAAGTGCAGTTCCATGGCGTTGGCCGCTGGAGAATTGCAAAACTTGTTTGACTGAGTGGATCTGCTATTGCCTATCTTGCTCCGTAGAGTAGCGCGTCGCTCGGCCCTCCTTTGGTTTTTAACCATTTGATTGTTCTTCTTCTCCTGCTCCTGGGTACTGTTTAATGCGTCCGAGAGCTCGAGGAACGCTTCCCTCTTGTAGAGATTAGCTTCTTTGAAGTCTTTGAGGCCAATCATGTATATGGCGCTGTCCTGAGTGTGATGTGCCATGTTGTTGTTCTTGATTCGGACCCTGTCTTGATCGAGGTTAAAGTTTGAGATGGATGAGCCACAACTTTTGTTGGTTGAGTGGTTTGTTTGGCTCAGACTGCGGTTCTTCCTTCTGGTGTCGAGGTTATGAATAGGCACTGCCTGTTAGCACCATCAGGGCCTTCATCATTCGAGTCCGAGTTGTGATCGAGTACTTGGGCTGCCTCCTTGCAAGAAGTGGCATGCTCTAGACCGATCTAGATTAGGATATCCACATACTGCTCTATCATTGACTTGAATTGGGAACATATGAGTCTTTGGTAAGTAGATGTCAAGTTGTGTAATCCGAAAGTGGGTAGGGTTGGGTGCGTGCTCGAACCACTCATCGAAGTCTAGTCGGATTCGGGGTAAATTTCCCGAGAAGAGTTCGCGAGAAATCTTGATTCAAGCGCTTGTCCCTTGACGATGTCAGACAACTGGATTTCGTCAAAATTTTCGACGAGCTCTTCCATACTTGGCGACGCCTTTCCTGACTGGAGTGAGTCGTCGTCGTTGATCATCTTCCTGAGCTTGGTTCCGAGAGCAGCGCCTTCCCGGACCATCTTGCTTTGTTTTGAAGTCGTCGAATTCTCCACGGGATTCTTGACAATCACCCCTACCTAGCGCGCCAGATGTCGGTGTTTTACCGGCAGTCCTACCAAGGGGTATCCCAAGGTAGTAGAGTTTTGGTGGAGTGATAATAGAATCAGGAACTCGACGATTACGTGACACGAGATTTATACAGGTTCGGGCCACCAATTAGGCGTAATACCCTATGTCCTGTTGCTGATCTTGTATTACGTAGGATGAATATGAGTACAACCTCGTCTCATCGATCGATGATCAGAAAGACTAGTCGAGATTCTCTATATCCTATGGATTGGGATTGGTTGTGTGCTCTAAGTTGAGGTTTAGAACCTAGAGCCTGTGCGTTGTTCAACGTGTCTCGAGAGGGGTCCCTGCCCAACCTTATATACTGGTTGGCAGGGTTACAAGAGTGGAATCCTAATCTAATTCGAGTAGTAACCCGAACAAGCCTCGGTATGCGAGTAGTTTCCTAATATCGACTAGTTTTCATAATTCGTAGAGTCCTGTGTTGCCTTGCGCCACGGTCTCCACTCGTTGTCATATCCTCCTTTGGAGTATTTCCTGCGTCAGTGTGGGCCCTAGGCCTCCATGTCCGACAGCCCCTTCCTTCGTGGAGAAGCTCCTTAGTGAAACGACATCAAAGTGACCAAAAGAGTAGGGAGGTGAGGCTTGTCTTTGTGCAAATGCCTCATCTAATTCGGTGTGAGCCTTAGTGGAGAGTCAAGACCTTGACCGGAGATCTCATCTTGGTGACCGGGAAATCCCATCTTGGTGATTGAGAGTATATCCTTTGTGAAGCTTCAACATGGACTAGAGGTAGCATTTGCCTACTGATACCACGGGATAAATCACCATGTCAAGTTTGTAGTTTGCATTGCTTAACCATCTTTTTTATGTTTCCACACTTGGAGAAACTTGGGGAAACTTTTAGTTGCAAAACTCTTGGGTTAGGGTGCAATCACCTCACTTGGAGAAACTTTAGTTGCACATCCAGATAGTATGTTCTAGTTTATATTTTGTGAGAATTAATTGGAGCCATAGGTTAAGATTTCAGAAAGTGCCTTATTCACCGATCCTGTCTTAGGCTATACACGAGCACCAATTCCTTATAGCTGTGTCAACATTTTTATTTAACTTTTTTACATTCACCTGCTCATAATTTTTTCACACGTCAACTTTTTTTTTGCTTTGACTAATAGTTTTTAGCTCAACATGTTTTGACATTGACCAACTATTGTTATTACGTTCATCTAAAATATCGATTTTTTAAAAATGCAACAAAACATAGTCATATTGGTCCTCATTGGGTTAGACTAATTCTTAAGATGGTGGTTCAAACATTCAAAAAATAGCCTTCGGTCTGGGAGAAAAATATATTTGAAGTTTGAAATCCAAAAGCATGTTCCACTTCGCTCGGGGGTGCCAACGGCATCGGCAGGTTTCTGGTTAGCTGGGCCAGGATTGCTGGGCGGGCTAGGGGAATGCAAGTACGTGATAAGTTTTCATTGATGACTTGATCTTTTTTCTATGGTCGGCGTTGCTACAGCAAAAACAAATACACTCCATGAGCGTCAATTTTCTTTTTGAGTATCACACAGTACAATACGCAGACGCTCACAAACACGCACGCACACTCGCCACTACGAACACACGCATGCAACCCTACCCCTATGAGCACCTCCGAAAGACTGAGCCGGCAAATCCTCGAGATTGACGAAGTCACCACTGGCGCTAGGGATGAAAGTGGATCGGATCAGGACGGATAATACCTTTTTCATATCCTCATCCATATTTCTTTGTCGGATATGGAGCGGAGCGGATATCTTGCGGATGCGGTTACGGTTACGGATTTTTTCGTATGTTGGAACTGATGCGGATGCGGATTAATATAGTCGGATAAGACATGCTTACATGTAGTTTTTAGTAGTGACTAATAATTTATAAACCAAACTATAATTTAGCAATGTAGCACGAAAAATACTCATCTTTTATAGTTCATGAACTATGACATTGTTTATGAGTGTCTCGTTATTTGAGCTCAGTTGGATTGCTAGTGTGGTGACATGGTGGGCTAGTTAGATTGGTTGGATATCCTATTATAAGCCTCGAATAATCCGCGTTCAAATATCGGATAATCCATATCCATCGGATTTCTCTTAAACCCAGGGATTCAGATTGTCCATACCCACATGGATATCAAAAATGATTTTCCATATCCGCAAAATTTGGATTCGGAGCGATCGGATGCGAAAATTATCCTCACCAGTTTCACTCCTAACTGGCGCCTCGCTGTCGACGGGAACGTCGCCTACCATTTAAAGAACAATGCCGGTTAAATCCTAGAATAAATCTAGAAAAATACGAGCACCAGTGCTAAGTCGAGGACTTGAAACCTGGTGGACAGGTTCCACCACAAGGACCCTTACCAGCTGAGCTACGCTCAGTTCGCAGTGAGCATCAATTTTCACAAGTCCTAAACAGAAGCACAGATCAGTGTCAATTAAAATGATATCTAGGTTGAGGAATACAAATTTAGTGAGGCGCTTGATGAAGGTGCATCAGAAATGATAGGAACAATTGTAGTGCAACCAATAGATAATTGGACACAATCTAAATAAAAAATTCCATTATGAGAACCTGGCTGGCAGATTCCATCAAGTCCCCTATTTCGGCAATTGCTGCTTCTAAGAGTCCTTGCAATGCAAGAACGTGATTGCTAGGGATGAAAGCGGATCGGATCGGAGCGGATAATAACTTTTCCACATCCTCATCCATATTTTTTTGTCGGATATGGAGCGGAGCGAATATCTTGCGGATGCGGTTACGGATGCGGATTTTTTCGGATGTCGGAACTGGTGCGGAGTCGGAGCGGTTTCGGAGCGGATGCGAATTAATATAGTCGGATAATATATGCTTACATTTAGTTTTTAAGTGACTAATAATTTCTAAACCAAACTATAATTTAGCAATGTAACACAAAAAATACTCATTTTTATGGTTCATGAACCATGACAGAGTTTATGGGTGTCTCGTTGTTTGAGCTGAGCTTGATTTGTAGTGTGGTGACATGATGGGCTCATTAGATTAGTTGGATATCCTATTATAAGCCTCGGATAATCCGCATTCAATTATCGGATAATCCATATCCGTCGGATTTTTCTTAAACCATATCCTACTCTGCATCCACACACAATCGGATTCGGATTATCCATATCCACACGGATATCAAAAATGCTTCTCCATATCCGCAAAATTCGGATTCGGAGCGGATCGGATGCGGAAATTATCCTCACCACTTTCACCCCTAGTGATTGCGCTTTCAAATCTTTGGTCCACCTACGAATCTACGATCATCGTCCTGCCTCCAGCCTCTCATATTTATTCTTTTGCAAAAGCTCCTGCAGGTAGCCCCTCGCACCTTATTGCATTCTGCGTGCTCACTTTCATCGTTGTTTTTTACAAGAAAGAAAATCAAGCTTTCCATCCACTCCGAGATCAACAGTATTGTCCTTGCACCAGCAACGTCGTGCGAGATCCCAACTTTACAGTCGAGCACATGCTTTCAAACTCGCTCTCGGTCCAACCGCGTCAGAAACGGACCAGCCCGCAGGCCAACTTTCCCTTTTCAGCTTCACCGCACACACCCTCCCGCACGAGCCCGTTTTCTTTATCCTCTCCCCGGGTGCCACCCTCCTCTCTCTCTCGTTCCCCATTCCCCTTCCTCCTCCATGGCTCCAATCTCTCTATCCGATCTAGAGCAGCAACGTCGGACAGCAGCTCGGATGCGCCCAACGTCACGCGCGCTGCCGTGATCACTCGAGTAGATGCAGATCGTGGGCGTGCGATCCCCCATGGTTTCGCACGAGATCTAGCTAGGGTTGGGGTTCTCGGGACCGGCGGCGATGGAGACCGAGCAAGCAGCGGAGAACTACACGATGGAGGACCTTGTGGCCCTGAATCCCTACAATCCAGGCATCCTCGACAACCTTGAGAAGTTTGTCAACGAACAGGTGAACCTAGCCATCAGGATGCTCTTGCTTCCGCTTGTTCTTCCCATGATTTTTTAGATTCTGATTTTGGTTGTGCTAATGAATTGAGAGTTCTCATGTTCACGTTTGTATGGCGGCAAAATCATGGGCTAGTCGGATGCTTAGATTAAACGGCACAACTTTGACAGATGGAATGGTGCTGTCTGTTTCAACAATTATAGAAATTAGCAATATTCTTCACCTTTGCGGGTGGCTTCTAGTGTATATATGCTGGGTAGTGGTGAACTTACTGGATGTAGAGCATGCTTCTCCATGGTGTATGATCAGCAGGAGTTTCTAGTAGATTTTATATTCACTTTTGTAGGAGCAGCATGTTAGGCGTTTTGTGGTGACTCAAAAAGAGGATTCTAATGATGATCGCAGTGGGAGGTTATGAATGCCACCACTGTTATAAGATGTGTTAACTGTTGTTTTCTCGCGCATCAATGTGTGATCATCACCTACCAGGACAATGAAGAGACATTTTTAGTTTCTATGCTCTGCAGTCAATGGTCATGTTGTTGGCAAAATGAAATTTGGTGAATGATACCTATACAATGAACTGCTTCAGTAAATTATTGACTAAAAAACTTTAGGTTCTACGTTCATACTTGCCTTTCAGTTTTACACTTAGTTCTATTCAAGGATTAGTTGCTTAATGTTTCAATCTTTTTTTTATGTCCTTTGCTTGCGTCGCACATGTAACTTGGATGCAAATCTGAGCCTCCTTCGCTTGTATCAGGTAATAATGTTTTTCCAGCAATATAAATTTTACCAATATTGTCGCTCCATTTATATGTTTTCTTAACTGGTTTCCTCATGCAGTTTGAGATAGAAAGGACGAGCATAACTTTGTTGACTTTTCTGACTATGACTTTATCCATTATGCTTTGTTGATGGGCTCTCATGATGATGCCAACCCCTGACTTTGGTATGTGTTTGTTCTTAATCCCCTGAAAAGGGGTATGAAAAATTGCATCCTGCCTTTTAGTAAATATTATTAGATATGCTACGTGGACAAGCAATGCACAATATTTTAACAATGGATCATTCTTGATGAACATGCATAGTCTCCTATCTTTATACGCTTGCTAAAGAGGCTCCACAACCATGTTTGAAGTATATATTGCGATTAGTGAGACTTTGATTTTTTTTATGAAATGAATTGATCTTAATATCTTATAAATGTATTGGTGCCATGAGGCTCGTGTTAGTATATTCAGCTCACTTTTCTATGCCTTTTAGCAAATGGAGGAGCAATTCAAGACACTGATAGTTCTTTCTCACTACATGGAGGTAAATACTCAGTCTAACCTATGTACATATCATAAAATGTAAAAACTAGTGTGGAATCTATAGCTAAATCTATTACTTTGCTTAAAGACCGCTAGATTCCGTCATTTTTTGGAATTGAGTCAAGAACTTAAGATACACATTGCTCGTCAAGAACTAGAGGTAGGCATGTTATAATTTTAGTGTTCACATGGGATTTCTAGTAGAAGTTTAAAATGATGTCGGTCCTGTTCTTTTAGTTTTCCTATCACCAAGCTTTGGTTTTCACCTATCATTAAATTGCATATCTATGCCCAAGTAAATTGTTTTCTGTACCTCCTGTTACTAGATGCACCATATCTTTTATTTTCTAATCCTAAGGTCTCTTACTATTATGTTTTTCTTTGGTATCATAGTTTTCTTCAAACTTTTTGGAGCACAAATTTTTGTGCAATATTTTGCTTCATTATTTTTACACAATTTTTGTTCAAGCATTTGCACCTTAAAATTTTCTTTAAAAAGTTGTGAGCATTCTAAAAAGTTTCTTCAAAAGCAGTTTGAAATAATTCATGAAAAACCATATAATAATATTGTGGTTGTAATTTTAGCTTCATAAAATTGTTACACAAGTTTTTCTCCAAATTTTCTGTAAAGTTTTTTTTTAAAAAAAATTGCTTCACAATCTTTCCTCTAAAATTTATTACAATTTTTTCTAAAAAAAATTCTCGAGAATCTGTTACACAATCTTTCTACTGAGTCTTTCCAAAAAAATTAGTACACAATTTTTTTCTCAAAATTTTATTACACAATTTTGTACTATCTTTTTGGTTCAAAAATTTATTACACAAATGTTTTGTACAAAGTTTTGCTTCAAAAAATTTTACACAATGTTTTCTCAAAAATTTAATACACAATTTTGTACTATCTTTTTCTTCAAAACTTTCTAACACAAAAGTTTTATACTAAGTTTTGCTTCAAAAACATTTACAATCTTTTTGTAGGAAGATTTTCCTAAAGATTTTGTTAAAAAATATATTTCAATAAACTTTTGCTTCAAAATTTTGTAACAGAATTTTTCCTCTAAAACTTTATTAATTTTTTTCTACAAAAATTTTCTTGAGAATCTGTTACACAATCTTTCTACCGAGTCTTTCCAACTCAAATTTTATTACATAATTTTGTACTGTCTTTTTGCTTCAAAATTTTATTACACAAATGTTTTGTACAAAGTTTAGCTTCAAAATGTTTTTACACAATCTTTTTGTAGGAAGATTTTTGCAATATTCTTTTTACAAAAGTTTGCTGAAAAATTTTGTTTGTAGAAAAACATTGGAGCAATAAAGTTGTTGCGAAAAACTTGTAATAAAATTTTCACAAGGTAAATAGTTTTTAGACTAATATTTTGTTCAATTTTTTACAATTTTTTTCGCAACAAACTTTTTAGTTTGTACCAAAAAAATTTGTAGCATAAAATATAACAAAACTTTTCGAGCAAAAGAATTTCTAGCAAAGAAGATTTTTATAAAATTCTTACACATTCATCCAAAAACATTTTTTTGTCAAAATTTAAACTCAAAAGATATTTTCCTCCAGATTTTTTTCTTTACAACAAAACAATTTTTTGGCTGTAAATTTTTTCTCTCACAGTTTGTAGTCAAATTCTTTATCTCTCTACAAGTTTTATCTGCACCTTAAGACAACCTATAATTATTTTGTTCTATTTTCCACGTAACAGGTACAATGAAGACAGATTCAGCCGATGCAAGGCGGCACGACGACTTGAAATTCTTAATTGTCTCTTTATTGTTTTATATTGATGAGTTTAAATCAATGTTGTTAAAGGTTACTTTTATTTCTTTACTCCCACCCAATTTTATACCCAATTTTTCCTGGCCCCGAATGTTTTGGCTTGCAAAAAGAGAAAATGTGTTGTGGCAGTCTGCAGGAAATGCAAATAGGAAGAAAAACACGTTTTTTGAGCTAGTCAACATTGCGTTGCTTGACACTAGAATCCAAAACGGAAATGATTAGCATTGTACGGACACTAGAAAAGATAATGATTCCCAGTTGAATGTCGACGCTTCTCTTGTGTGAACGCAACCGCACGGACGCGCGCCCCGGCCCCAAATTTTGGACGGACGTGCTAGCGCACGGTCCGGTCCGTGCGGCCGAGCGATCCCAAAACTGCGTCCGACCGCACGGTCGGCGTCATGCACTCGGCGCTCCCACGACGTGGGTGGACTCTCTTCCCACCGTGCCCCCCAGACGCACGGAGAGAGGGACGCGGCCCACACAGGTATTGCTTTTCTTTTTTTTTAGAAAAGTTTGGGAGATAGAAAAGTTTGTTGCAAAATTTTTCTAAAAAAGTTTTTCGCCTTTTTCTCCAAATTTTGTTGCAAAACTTTTCTCCAAACCTTTTTCCCTGCAAAAGTTTGCTCAAAATTTTGATGCAAAATATTTTTCCCAAACCTTTTATCTGTTGGACAATTTTTTCGCAGAAAAAGTTTCTACATTTTATTTGTTGCAAAACTTTTTTCCCCCTCTGGACAATTTTTTGTTGCAAAATTTTTTTCTAGACAAAGTTTTCTCTCTCTGGGACAAAATTTTTTCCTGGACGTGGACGGGGGGGGGCTGGAACCGTGCAGCGGGGGCGGGGCCCGCCGCCTGGGGGGCGACCAAGCGCACGGTGCCCCCGTGCGGGCGACCGCAAATTAGGGAGGCCCAACGTCGTGTCGGATTCGAACCCTCGTGTAGGCATCGTCTTTATTAGCGAGTCACACGTACTCAACGGACTGGCCTATATTCTTCTGGCTTCTACTCATAGAAATATATGAGAGATTATTTAGCTGACCGTTGTGCTCGATTCTGCCATGTGGCCCCATTTAGTTTATTTAGTCACCTGACTAGTCACTCCTTAGAGACTAAAGGAGACTTAACTATTTTAGGGATTAAAAGGTGACTAAAAGGGGGTGACTGGTCATGCGGGCGGAAAGGGGGACTGATGGTGGCTAATAATAGCGCGACACGTGGACTGGCTATAGAATAGCTATTCTAAGACCGGCCACGCAGTATATTCTCCTTATATAATGGTAGAAAAAATAAAAACGGTAAGCTAGCAACAGTGGGATTACCCAATGTACATAGAAATATATCTATACCTCTCTAACCCAAAATCGCTCAAAAAGTAGGCTTAGGTAAGGTTTGAACCTATGACCTCACCTCCATCTTAGCTACAAGCCTTCCCACCATCTACACTAGAATTTGTTTGTGGTTTAGAAAAAACATTATATTTCTTTCAGCATGTGCAAAATATTGTAGGGACAATAAATCTCATGACGTAAAGAAAAATCCTACTAACTAGCAAAGAATGCGCATACATCCATACAATATTAAGTTTTTTTTAATTTCTAGATGCATGTTTAATTTCCAAAGATTAGAGATCATTTATTGGTTTGCGAAAAAAACATGTATGAAAAGTTTATGAGAAGTACTGTACGTAACAATAAATGTAGCTATGTCCATGATATAAAGAAAAATCTTAGCTAGCAAAGAACGTCCATGCATCCATACATACTTTTATCATGGAAAGTATGGTATTGAATAGTAGTATTTCTCTAGGCGAGCCCACTGTTTCTTTAGTGGTTTATCATGTAGCCGCCCACTATTTCTTTAGTGGTTTATCTCTAGCGGCCCACTGTTTCTTATAAAGATACGGAAAATATTGAGGTAAAAAATCTCTCGCATTTATGAAAGATTTGTCTCATAATGACCAAATTTATGAAAAATATCTCCCCAGATTATGACTATAAAGATAAAGATATGATTGATACGCTCATGGATCCGTGTGATGGCACGTTTACCATGACGAAAGTTGCAGTTGATACCTTTTATGTAACTAGCAAGATGCACGTGCATTGCTATGATAAAATAAACTAATTTTGTAATTTGAAATTTCTAGGGTTTTTTATTTCTACTATTACATTTTTATTGCAATCAATGGATCTCTACCTGTTTGATAGAAAACTAACAAAATTTTAACTTAACATATTTCCTTCTACTGAAAACTTATTATATTTCTATTGTTTATGCAAGAGATTTGCTAGAGACAAAGTAGATATAATATCATACAAAGTGACTGACTTCGTAAAGACTATGTGACTTACAAAGTATATATAAGCAGCATCGTTGTATAGGACATAGTCTTTACGAAGTCAGTCACTTTGTATGATATTATATGTACTTTGTCTCTAGCAAATCTCTTGCATAAACAATAGAAATATAATAAGTTTTCAGTAGAAGGAAATATGTTAAGTTAAAATTTTGTTAGTTTTCTATCAAACAGGTAGTGTAATAGTAGAAATAAAAAATCTATAAATTTCAAATTACAAAATTAGTTTATTTTACAATAGCCGCACGTGCATCTTGCTAGTTACATAAAATGTATCAACTGCCACTTCCGTTATGGTAAAGGTGTCATCACACGGATCCATGAGCGTATCAATCATATCTTTATCTTTATAGTCATAATCTGGGAAGATATTTTTCATAAATTTGGTTATTATGAGACAAATCTTCCATAAATGCGAGAGATTTTTCACCTCAATATTTTCCATATCTTTATAAGAAACAGTGGGCGGCTACAGATAAACCACTAAAGAAACAGTGGGCTCGCCTAGAGAAATACTACTATTCAAGAGTTCTATAAATATTGGTCAAAGAGATTTATCTGCAAAACATGCAAAAAGAAGTAGTGGTAGTGCCAGAAGATGAGCAGATTTAAGTGTGAGCCCCATACTTTCTCAGTGGCCATCGTCCTCATCGTGCTCCTGCTCAATCCCCATGAAGGGTTGTGTAGCTGCTACAAGCGCATTTTCAGCTTCGGTGACTCCACCATAGACACTGGAAACTTTGTGCACTTGATTGGAAAGGCTAAATCCAAGTACACAGAGCCCCCTTATGGCATGACATTTTTCAAGCACGCAACAGGCCGCACCTGTGATGGTCGTGTCCTTATTGATTTCTACGGTGAGTATACATTGTGCCTTATATTTCTTTTGATTTTTAAGATAGGTAATATGTTTTGAAGCCCCACAATGCCCAAATTTTAGATCAACAAGTCTATTCTGAAATTTGCATTACGGAGCTTTCTCCCCAACTTCATCAATGGCTCCAACACCCTTCTTCTTCTTCGGCAAGAAGTTGGATCGTTGGACTGTTTTTGATTTTGCATTGGTCTCTAATGAGCTCCCTATAATCTCTTGGATATAAAATTGATTGTATCGTAGTGGAAGGAGTTGGTGGATAGCTGAATAGGAAGGTTTGGGCCAATCGAAATAAGAGGTTAGTGAGGTGACGATCAGTTAGAGTTGTTTGAGACATGAGGAGGGTCAAGGAGCCTTACTAGTTACTAGCATGATGTGGGAGAAAGGCATATGTAGTTGCGTGATTTTGATAAATCCAAGGGTCAGAACATTTATTGAATGCGTGATTACTAGAAATACATGGACATTGTTATGTAAAAAGATCTCTATTTTTCTAGGAAATCCTTTTCTTGTTTTGTTCACCATGCACATATTTTTTTTTGTTATAGCTCAAGCGCTCCAGCTGCCGCAGATACCACCTTATCTATCGAAGAATGACTCACGAGAGTTCCCAAGTGGTGCCAACTATGCTGTGGTTGGTGCCACAACACGGGTCATTAACTACTCGGTGCCCCTGTTGAATGGCACCGTGGGGGTGAGCTGGCCTCTAGGCATCCAAACAAGTTGGTTTGAAGAAATGGCGCAACGGATAGCTCCCGGGGATGGTAATTACTATATTACATTCCAAAGTTCCAAATGTTCATGGGTGATGTTTGATTTGCCCAATATGACAACTGACTTATCCATTGCATAATTGTTCTATCAGGTGCCAAGCAACATTTCCTACGTGATTCTCTTGTCGTGATGGGCCAGATTAGTGGCAACGACTATGACTCATTGTTCAACGCTGGAAGAGGTAGACCCGGGGATAATATCCAAGATATCATTATAGATATCGTCATATACATAACCCATTTCATCGAGGTGCGTGCATACCAATAAGTTCTATTTTTCTGGGGGCTTCAGTTAGTTTGATGTCACGTGCTATGTACTATGCATGAGTGCAGGAGTTTATTGTATATTATGGCGGAACAACGTTCTTGGTCCCTGGCAGTTTCCCCATGGGGTGTTATCCGTCGTACCTCGACAGGTTCCACAGCGACAACCCCAAGGACTACGACAAGCAGGGGTGCCTCAGGTGGCTCAATGAAGTCTCCCAGAAACACAACCAACAGCTTCACGAGGAGCTCTCCCGGCTCAGGGGAATTTACCCAGGCGTGAAGCTCATCTATGCTGATTACTACGGCGCTGCTATGGAAATCATCGAGAATCCTGGCAGATTCGGTTAGTAGTAGCTTGTGTTTCCCTCTGCGTTATTGATTTGATTGAGGATGATGTGTTAATACATTGATCACATCGTGTTGGCTGAGCAGGTATTGGTGATCCTCTGGTCGCATGCTGCGGCGGCGGCGGCCGATACCACACCGGCATGGAGTGCAACAGCACGGCAAAAGTTTGGGGTGATCCCAGCAGCTTTGCCAACTGGGACGGCATGCACCTGACAGAGAAGGCATATAGCATAATCGCGCAAGGAGTGCTAAACGGGTCGTTTGCTGATCCTCCATTTATGCAAGGTTGCTAGAATAATCAGTTCAAGCCGTAGTACCTGAGATTTGTTAGGCTTTTGGCATTATTTTTTACAAGAACATGTATCCAACGAAGGATGAATTGACGACAATAAAGTGATTTCTAGGTGGACGGATACAAAATTGAGTTTTATTACATACTCTCGAGCGACCGTACATAATACGTTTTTTAATTCGAAAATAGGCGAGGAAAATTTCTTCTTTTGGATCTCACTTCTATGCAAACATGTTTTGGTTTTTCCCTTTCACGTGAACATGGCCAGCCGTTCCGGTTTAAGATAAAGAGAAGAACGTGAAAAACGTGGCATGGACTTAGATCTGTTAAACGTAGACACGACGTCAAATAAACTCTTAGAAACAATCTATGTTTTGTGTACGCATGAACAAACTTTTTATAGACGTGAGGTGTCCAGTGATGATGCCGATCGTTGCCTCGATATGTAAAGATCAGTTTTTTTTTTTTTTTTTTTGGGGGGGGGGGGGGGGGGGGGGGATCTGCAAAAGAAGAGTCTTGCAGCGAGCCAACCAAGAACAATCAAAAGACCAGACATACGGGGAGACGCACCTTTCGCGTGAGGCAGTTGATGGAGGTGCATCAGAAATGGTACCGACAACTATATATAGTCGTTCTCCAAGACATAAATGACTAAATCGAAAACAAATTCGTTGTGAGAACCGGGCTGGCAGATTTCACCACATCCCAACGTCGACCCCATCTTTGGAACTCTTGTGTAATGAGCTTTCAAAGACTTGATCTTGTTTCCTATAGTTATATATACAGTGTGCTAATGAGCACATTGCCTAATCTATACTGTATGCGAGCAAATACCCCTCACACCGGTTCCACATTTCAGGTACAGCAAATTGGCAAAAAAGAGAGAGAAGATTCACCCCGATGTTTATTTTCGGCCAGTCACGCACATCTTTGGTTACCGAGGTCTTTATTTTTCTTAGTTGTACCCACTGGTCCCACACAGGCATGACACCCTAGCATCTTCGTTCAGGACTCCTCTTCCATAAATCAATGAGTTTAATGAGAAACGTCGGCCGTGACGACTCCTGTTCCTTTAATCCTTCTCCATATTCTAATCTATTTTTACCTATACTAGCACAAGGGCACGTTCCTTTAAAAATCTTATAAATAAAAATTTTGTTTTATAAACAAGGATCACACATATTAAAGTTATTTATCAAAAAAATATTTTTTCTAGTTTTACTTTTAAGCGCAAAATTAATTATGATCCAAATAAAGTTGAGTATTGTAAGTATTGATTTAGAGAGGTCCTTCTAATAAAATAGATGTGTTTACATTGCCGCACATGATTTCAAAAATCTATTAAATAAGAATCACTACCGGAAATCTGGCTTTTGCCATGTGTCAACCTCTTTGCCGTGTGTTTTTTCTCGGAGCACACGGCAAAGAAAAACACACGGCAAAGAGAAAAAAAAAACACACGGCAAAGAAAAACACACGGCAAAGAGAAAAAAAAAACCCGGCAAAGAAAAACACACGGCAAAGAACTCTCTTTGCCGTGTGTCAACAGTTGGCACACGGCAAAGAACTCTCTTTGCCGTGTGTCAAGCTTTGACACACGGCAAAGAACTCTTTGCCGTGTGTTTTTTTAAAAACACTCGGCAAAGAAAATTTTTAAAACACATTTTGAACCCCTAAACGAAATCAAATTAAAAAATGTTTAACTACAAAGTTGTATAACTTGTAAAGATCTACAACTTTTACTTTGATCATTTGTTTATATAACAAAGTGGTACTAAAAGTGTTTACAAATCATACACCTCTCATAAGTAGTTCCTAAAACTAGAAGAGAAATGTATAAGATTTGTGAACAATCTTACTATCGGTATGTTGTATGAACTTTAGACCAAGATGAAAGTTGTTTAGATCGAAAAGTTATGAAACTTTGTAGTTCACAACTTTTTTATTTGAAATCATCCTGTCAACGGAAAAACTAAGTTTGTATTTCTCAAATTTGAAATTCAAATTTTGTAAACAGCTTCGGTTGAACTTTTGACCAAAATGAAAGTTGTCTAGATCGACAAGTTATGAAACTGTGTAGTTGACCACCTTTTTGTTTGAAGTCATCTTGTCACCCGGATCTAAGTTTGAATTTTTCAAATTTCAAAATTCAAATTCTATAAACGACCTCGGATGAACTTTTGACCAAAACGAAAGTTGGAGACCTTGAAAAGTTATGAAGCTTTGTAGTTCACAACTTTTTTATTTGAAGTCATTTAGGGCCTCAAATAAACAATTTACACTCGGAAAAGTTTAATATGAGGGGAATCAAAATGAGATATGGACGCAAAGACTTGAGTGGTGCAGTGGTAGGGGGCGGTACGCGCGAAGGGGGCCGGCGCGGGTTCGAATCCCGCCGGCCGCGTAGCGCGCGATTTTTCCGCGAAAATTGCCGATGGGTAATGGCCGATGGGGTCCTTCCCACATTAAATTAAAATAAAATGTTTTGCTATTTTATTTTGCGTTTTTTCGGGATCAAAACTTTACCGTGTGCCAGATCGGGCCTTTGCTGTGTGCCCCGTGATCTGGCACACGGCAAAGATTCTTTGCCGTCCAAACTTTGCCGTGTGCGTTTTGCCGTGTGCGACACACGGCAAAGCCTTTGCCGGCAAAGGCCGGATTTCCGGTAGTGAATCCTATAAACATACCATTCCTCCATCACAGTTCTTTTTTTTCTCACAGCATTTTGAATGTAGTTAATAAGCACATGGAAATCACAAATGTGTTTCAATTGACATCTGGTGCATGCACATAGAAACAAAACAATACAAAGTTTGATATGCACGTATATATATTCAAAAGCACGAATCAATATTTTCCAACCAATCTGTTCACTTTCATACTCAGCGCAGCTAAGAATCAATCATAGACCCTAATATAAACATGCGAGCTTGTTTGTTATATTGAGCCGAAGCTTCATATTGTATCACAAATCTTTATTTTCGTCAACTTTGGCAACGTTCTTTGGTTTTTCCGGTTCAGGACATCAACAACATAATCAATATTCTCAGCAGTAGTCAAATACATGATTTTCTGTTTCCAAACCAAGAAATTAGAGCCATCTAACTTGCAGGTTGTAAGCAGCTCGGAGAAAACACTATTGGATTGCCATTGGGAGTGGTTATATGTGTTACCACAGAATATATATCCGGACGATTTGCAAATTGATTAAGAAAGAATCTGGCCTCTGCTTCCTCGATCCACGTTCTGCCTGATGACGGAGAGCAGCCAGCAACGTGCAGCACACAGACAATACTCTTCTTGCTTAACGTGTTGGCTTGATGAAGATGACGCAGTGTAATTGGGCTCCCCCATTAAATTAAAATAAAATGTTTTGCTATTTTATTTTGCGTTTTTTCGGGATCAAAACTTTACCGTGTGCCAGATCGGGCCTTTGCTGTGTGCCCCGTGATTTGGCACATGGCAAAGATTCTTTGCCGTCCAAACTTTGCCGTGTGCGTTTTGCCGTGTGCGACACACGGCAAAGCCTTTGCCGGCAAAGGCCGGATTTCCGGTAGTGAATCCTATAAACATACCATTCCTCCATCACAGTTCTTTTTTTTCTCACAGCATTTTGAATGTAGTTAATAAGCACATGGAAATCACAAATGTGTTTCAATTGACATCTGGTGCATGCACATAGAAACAAAACAATACAAAGTTTGATATGCACGTATATATATTCAAAAGCACGAATCAATATTTTCCAACCAATCTGTTCACTTTCATACTCAGCGCAGCTAAGAATCAATCATAGACCCTAATATAAACATGCGAGCTTGTTTGTTATATTGAGCCGAAGCTTCATATTGTATCACAAATCTTTATTTTCGTCAACTTTGGCAACATTCTTTGGTTTTTCCGGTTCAGGACATCAACAACATAATCAATATTCTCAGCAGTAGTCAAATACATGATTTTCTGTTTCCAAACCAAGAAATTAGAGCCATCTAACTTGCAGGTTGTAAGCAGCTCGGAGAAAACACTATTGGATTGCCATTGGGAGTGGTTATATGTGTTACCACAGAATATATATCCGGACGATTTGCAAATTGATTAAGAAAGAATCTGGCCTCTGCTTCCTCGATCCACGTTCTGCCTGATGACGGAGAGCAGCCAGCAACGTGCAGCACACAGACAATACTCTTCTTGCTTAACGTGTTGGCTTGATGAAGATGACGCAGTGTAATTGGGCTCCCAAATCACGAAGGCAGAAACAATGCTCCTGCTTCCCAACAGCTTCTTCCGATCCTTGACGCACGCGAACACACAGCAAGACGTCAGCGGTACTGGATGCCCGGAGCTTTCTTATCTATGCGTGCACAGCAGGAACTTAGGAAGGGCTGTACCGCTGGAGTACTTGCCCTTGCTACCACACGCAAACCATGTTTCGACGCATTTGCGGCGAGTGTGCGAGAGGATAGGGACGGGGGATTTGTTCTACCTCGCATGTCGAACGTAGCCGAACGATGGTGGAGTCCTGGCTGCTCACGAGTCACGATGGACTGGTGGGTGAAAAAAGGAGTAACGTGGAGTCCGCAGCAGTCTGTGTCCTACTGGACATCGGGTAAACATACGTGAAGGCCAGCATGGAAGGCCTTTTTTGAAGTGCCGGTCCACCCGTCAGGATTTGACGATTGACCATCAAAATTTTTCCGTCCTTTATAGTATATAGATAGATAGATATATTTTTAAAATAAATAGTGTTTCCGCCTCAACTTTTTTGATTTGGTCTGTCATTAGCATAGACGGGTGGCCTAAGTGCAACTCCAGCGGAGTTGCTAAATTGGATTGGTAAAATTTGTTTTAAATATAGGAGTGAGAAGATTTAGATAATGATTTGGTAAAACTGAATAGCTATAAAGCGTTTTGAAAATACTATGAAGTTCTACGGGTTTCTTCTAAAAGATGCAAGACACGAAAAAAGTACAAAAAATACAATATATTCTAAGGGTTATTTTGCAAAAACACATTCTCCTTATCCCTTCCTTCCTCTCCCCTCCGACTACCTCCTCCTCTCCTCCCTATGGCCGCCGCCGGCTCTTCCCCTCCAAAATGCCGACACCGCCTCCCTCCCTGCTTGCTGGAGGCTCCTCCCCACCCCAACTCCGTCGCCGCCTTCCTCCTGTGCCTCCTTCCGTTCTCCACCCGCTGCATCTTCACCTACGTTGCTCCTCCTCTTCTTCCATTGCGTCGCACCGCTCCTCCTCTTCCACTGCGCCGCGCCGCTCGTCCGCCCTGATCCAGTGGGCGCGCGGGGCCGAGCTCCTCTCCTCCCCTTCTCAACTCCGGCGCAACCTCCTCCTCTCCTCCCCTTCTCAACTTCGGCGCAACCTCCTCCTCTCCTCCTGTAGCCGCCGCCGCTTCCTCCCCTCTTCCTCATGCAGTGGAGCTCCCCCATGCCGACGTTTGTGGCCACGAGGCCAACCATGGGGCACTACGCCAAAATGTTGCTTCTATGACGAAATGGTCTTGACGTTTCAAAATTTCGTCATTGAAGCAACCACATCAATGACGAAATTTTAGGGTTCGTCATTGAACTCCGGCGGTCGTCAAACGCCCCTTTACGACCATGACTCGAGGGAAAATTTCGTCATTGAAGAAAAGGGCGTGTCGTCATTGAAGCAAAGAGCCCTCGGCCGTAGCATTGGTGACGAATGCTCTTCGTCATCTTTCACTTCGAGTCATACTTGTCAACGCGGGGTCCGCTGGACGGATGGGTTTGACGGTCCGCGTCTTCCGGGTCCACCGGAGAGGCGTGACTTGGCGGTCCACGTGTCCGGGTCCACCGGTGTTGTGGGACCTGGTTGCGGACGTGTGCGTTGGTCCCCCAGCCATCCACCAGCAACCCAGGCCGGCCCTGTCCGGCGCTCACGCCCGCTTCGGCCGGCTGTCCGCTCGCACGCCGGCCCGACCGGAAGTCCACACCGGCGCACTACCCCACGGATCCAGGCAAGCGACGAGGATTTAGGCTCCGTGGAGCAACCTTGGCCGGGCCCCGGCCGGCGCTCACGCCCGCTCCGGCAGTCCCGCTCGCGCGCCGGACCGGCCAGAGATCCGCACCGCCGCAGTTGCGCCCACGGGGCCAGGTAAGCTACAAGGGTTCAGGCTCCCTAACGCATCTGACGAGCTGAGGAGTGGGTCGAGATGGGGAGAGGGGCCATGGCCGAGCTCCGCCGGATTCATCAAGGTACCGGACGGCGGCGTGCGCGTCGGAGATCTATCCCCGGCCGGATAGATCTGAATTCAGACGAGACAGAGATACGATGGCGATGCAACATGTTTCATATAGCATCGCGACATGGGGGGTGTCTCGTCCGTCCAGACGAGACGGCAGCGGCCGCGGCCTTCACCGGCGGCAGGACGGCCTTCACCGGCGGCAGGAAGAAGACGACGCGAAGAAGGGGATGAAGTTGACAGGTGGTCCCCACATGGCAGTGACACAGCCTAAGTCCATGGACTGGGCTGACCGTATTGAACCGAATGGGCCAAGTGCATGAGCCCATTAGTGTGGCGCGGATCAGAGCCTGAACTGGGCCTCCGTCTTCGCCTTCACACGGCCCGTTGCTGCGTGTCAGCTGTTGGCCCTTTGAGCCGCCAGCGTGGCAACTAAAGTGAGCGCCCACGCTGGCGCACGGTTGGTACGGATACGGTCACGAGATGAAATGTTTTGTGACGAACGTTTTAAAGTTGACGAAGGTTGGTACGGATACGGTCACGAGATGAAATGTTTTGTGACGAACGTTTTAAAGTTGACGAAATTTGCAACTGTTCTAGGCCGCTAATGGCCGGCCGGTCGGTGCACGGCAAGGAGCCGGTTACTGTTGCCGCCCATGGCCGCCGATCAAGGTTAGCTTCGCAAAGAAGCCTCCGAGGCATTCTAGATCGCATTCCATCCGAGATTGGGGATCGATTTTTTTTCAAGAAAACCTAATCTCCAGCGTCCGCGCCGCCGCGCCGCAACACCCATCTGCCTCATCCCCAGCCCGCCCGCCCCTTCCCAAGAGGCGCATTGAGGAGACGCGTCACTTCCCCGAGAAGGCGCCAGCGTCCTATAACTTCCCGTCCCCCATTGGGATCGATTTTTCAAGGAGTTCCCGAAAAATCCTCTGCTCCGCCTCTGCACCGCCGCTTGCCGCTGTCGCTTCCGCTTCCACTTGCGCTCGATGGAGCCCTCTTCGTCTGGGAGAAGAATGGCTACTGCTGCGATGATCTGCGTCCTGACGGAAATCCTGCACCCGGATATTGTCGTCGAGATCATCGTTCGCTGCATCAAGGATGCAAGCGACCTAATAGAGGCCATCCGTGTGTACCTCGGCTTACGGTATATCTGCAGCTCGTTCAGGGAAATCACCGACCGGAAAGAGGTAATCATGCTCTTGTCTTACCCTGCGGTTCGTGAGTATTTCCGCTACGACCGCCGGCGGGTTGATGGGTGGCGTGGTTGGCCTGAAAGGATATCTCGCCACGAGGACAGCCTCCGTGAGTTCCGTCATCCGGAGGCAGTTTGTTGCGCGGGGATGAAGATGATGGTCGACCAGCCGGATTCCGCCGTTGGGCTACAACTCCTCCAAGAGGCCGCTGCCGCGTGGGAATCCCGGGCTTGCTACTTCTTGGCGATGCTACATTACCGTAAGGACCCAGCAAACCCCCAAGCGCTGGAGTGGATCCATGGAATCAGCGGCGGCCCATCGTCCATTGACGGAAGGTGGGAGAGTGGCATGCGGGTGCGGTCTGTGCGCATTGGAATTCAGCAGGAACTCTACGACCTTGCGTACCGTACTATGGTTAGGCATGACCCGCTGGAGCTACTCGTCCCTGATCCTCACATCTACTCATGGGAGGAATGCAGGCACTGGGGGGAGGGGACCTTCATTATCCGGTACTGCAGTGCGCGGTGTCGCATCCAGCATGAGTTTGAACTGTGGACGCGGAACTTCCATGAAAGGGTGAAGTTGGCCGTCGGCAGGATGTGAGACTCCCCGCCGGTGTTCTCGATCGAGGGATAGTGTCATTCGATCCCCTATCGATCGGATGATATGTATCTATGTATCGTAGTAATTGTGTTTGTAGGCAGTAGTATTTATGAAGCAGAACTTTTGGTAGAATAGTGTTTGTAATACGTCTATTTATGTTTGTAGTAATGGACAAAAGTGTGCTTGAAGTATCAGATTGTGATGTGTATCTTCAGTTAGTTTTCTGCCATCTACATTAATCTTACATCATCACGGCCACAAATGACATATTCATACGATCCGCGCATAACCGTATCATCCTGTCGCATATTGCAGACTCGCCATCAAAGGAGCGACTCTGCCAAGCAGTGGGGTCTGACTGGGCCGAGCGGATGGGCCGAGCCGTGTGAGGAGATAAAAAGTCTAATGTGGGCCCCTGCTTCCCCGGCGTGTTAACTGTTCAGTTCCTAGCCAGCGTGTACAATGTGCGCGCCACTCGGCACACGATTACACGGGTGAGCGTGACGAAATGTTGGCTGGCGAATGTTTCTACCGCGACGAAAATTCAACGGTCCTCTGTTCTGGCGCACGCTCAAGCTCGCCGATGAGCCTGTTACTGTTGCCGCCAATGTCCAGCCGCACAAGCGTACATTCCAGGAGAACGCACAGGGGAATCTATCCGAGATTCGAGATCCATTTCAAGGTAACCCTAACCTTCTTGCAACCATGGTGGTGGCGCCGTCGCCGCGCCCCCACTCCGCCACTCCAGAACCCACACGCGCCTCCCCACCGCCGCGCCCAAATGGCGATTTAGGTGCTCCTCGACGAGTTGGCTATTTCGGTCGCCGCCCACCTCGCTGCATCCTTACCGGATCCAATGCAAGACCTCCGCAGCCTGCGGAGGTCTTGCAAGTGGATGTACCAGATTTGCACAAAGAAGCACGTCGCCAAGTTCATTCCAGTGCAGCGGGCGCTGGAGCGGGAATTGTTCGTGGTGGAACACTATGACAGAGATTACCGCGACGGCCTCATCGGCAAGCTGGCCGATGCGGGCAACAAGGAGGTCTGCTTCCGCGATGGCCTGCGCGTCGTCTTCGATGTGAACCAGAGCGTGCTCGACTGCCCCCTCGAAAAACTCGCGAGCGCCGCCGACAAGGGGCATAATATTGCCGCGTACATGCTCGCAATGTGCCTGTACAGGCGCAATGCCGGCGTCGTCGATGATGAGAAAGCGAAGGAGCTGATAAGGAAGCTCGAGGGTGAGGATGGACCAGGGGCGGCGGCTGCCGGGGCCATCCTCGTTCGCCGGCGGTGGATGAACCGCGCGTGTGTGGTTGCCCGCCTTCAGAGTGCTGCAGTGGCCGATACCTATGAGCCACCCTACATTAGCAATTGGGTGTGCATTGCCAAACCGGAGCGCGTCAACGCTCACATCGACGGCGGCAACTGCGGCCAGATGGTTGGAATGGTGAGTTTGGTTGAGTTTTCTGAGTTTTGCAGTGAGGACTACAGGATTCGCTTCGAGTGCGAATCTTTCTTCAACAAATATTTCTGGTAGATCATATGGGATGTTCTTTTGCTGATGTTGCCCGTCATCAGTCTAGGTTGCTTATGTTCTTTTGCTGATGTGGCCCGTCATTAGTTTAGGTAGTGCTTATGTTCTTTTGCTGATGTGGCCCGTCATCAGTTTAGCTGGAGCTGATGTTCTTTTGTAGTTGTGGCCCGTCATCAGTTTATAATTTGTGATGCTCATCCTCGTCTCGAATTTATATCATACGGTCGCCTAGTTCTTTAGTCGACCGGATGATTTGGACACATGTGCCCTCACTACCAAAGATGAAGCATTCATATGATCCGAACATACTGCTACTCACCGAATCATTCAGTCGAACATTGTAGCTTGATAAGGATATGATGCTTTTCTAATGGCTAGCTATATGTAAGTTTTTGATGACATCGCATTAACAATTCTGCTATGTCCAGTAGCAGGCATTGTCATCATAATGTAGAGTATAAATTTATTTACAATCAAGATCCAGACAGCGTCATTAACAAACATAAATAATTACTAGTCTGTCCAATTACACATAACAGCAGCTACTTATAGGTCATCCTC
Source organism: Urochloa ruziziensis (assembly GCA_015476505.1). Lineage (NCBI taxonomy): Eukaryota > Viridiplantae > Streptophyta > Magnoliopsida > Poales > Poaceae > Urochloa > Urochloa ruziziensis. The sequence continues at coordinate 43,578,745 of CM027122.1, forward strand.
GTCTTCCGAATCACCATATGTGCACATTCCATTGTCACTGTCACTACAGTCTTGATCATCAGTTTCATCTTCATCCTCACTGCTATGTTGGGACATGTTACCTTGCTTCCTGTTGCTTATAAGCTCTGTTAAATTACCTTCAATGACGAGTTCTTCATCTTCCACCAGCTGCTCCTGGTGCACGTCATCATCAGCAGCACCTTCATGCACTGCACGCTCTGTATCAGAACAGTAGTCATCTTGGTGTACAACAGCATCAACATCCCTTTTAGCCACTGTTATACATGTCCCTATGTTCAAATTTTTGCACAACTCGCCAATCTTTGCCCATTAGATTGTCCTGCAAGTAAAATATCTTCCTTGACTGTGTGGCCAAAATAAAAGGGTCAGCCTTGTACCAAACTGAGTTAATGTTGATGGACTTGAAATGGCCGTCATATCTAAGGCCTACAGTCTTTACTTCTTGATTGTACCAGTCGCAGCTAAAGAGAACCACTGACCGATGGAATTGCATATTAGAATTATATTGCAACTTGATTACCTGCTTTAGCAAGCCATAAAATTCAATAGTTTATCCTTTATGTGTTCCCTCGGTGATGACACCACTATTCTGTGTCTTTAGTTTTTTCTCGCGTTCAGCAGTGCTATATCGGACTCCATTGACAATGAAAGCTGTAGAGTACTTGACTCGGAGATCAGGACCACATGAGAGTGCAAACAAGCCTTCGCTGACCTCATCAGGTTTCTCTATACGCAGGTTAGCGATCTGCAGGAAAACATATAAACTTCAGTAGTGTTATGCCACTGACTTGCATAAATGAAGATACGCATTAGCTTACATGTTTCTTAAACCAATCTGCGAATTGTTTTTCCTGCCTTTTGTCAACATCACCTAACCCATCTTTCTCCAACAACTCTCTGTGCAAGTTGCATGACAAATGTTTTAACATTAGGAATAAACAGAGGTCAACAATAATTATTCTGAGCACATTGAAGTACAAATATGCAGAGAGATATGATACGTACTCCAAGTACCGCTCAACTTCATTACAGTTATGTAGTACATACCAAACTAGCTTGGCTAAGGTTTTATCATCGATGTATTGTACCCGATTCCTGCCAATAAGTTTAACACCATGCAGGAAAACAGAGATGTCACCATCCAATGGTCCATCAAATTCAGGACTTGTATCAACATCGTCCGTGTACATTGAACAAAATGTCACTGTCTCACTTTCTATGTAGGCTTCAGCAATTGATCCTTCAGGCCTAGCATTGTTCCTTATGAAATTCTTCAAAGTGCCAAGGCGCCGTTCAATTGGATACATCCAGCCATACTGTATAGGACCTCTAAGCAGCGCCTCATCAGGTAGATGGACGGCCAAGTGCACCATCACATCGAAGAAGGCAGGAGGAAAGATATTCTCGAGCTTGCATATGACCAATGGGATCTCATTCTTCAAGCGTTCGTGTCACATACGGTTCTGAAAAACAAAATCGAGTGCATACCGTATGTGTGCCGGGATCAAGTTTCACACATACGGCGAACGAAAAGTGAATAATAGAGACAATATCACGTAAAAGAAAATAAACAAAGAGACTATCAGAGTATTACACAGCTTAATCCTGGAAACAGAGGCTCCAACTCCACAAGCAGACGACCGGGGGTTGCGTACGCCTAGAACTCAGCAATGTCTTCAAAGAACTCCGTAGTAGCTTCCTTCTTCTGAGTAACATTGTTTATAGTAAGGGTGAGCACATGTCGTACTTAGCAAGTGTGGGGAAAGTATGAATGCAAGGCTGAGGGTTTAAAGCGATAAGCAATTTTAGTTGGCCAAACTTTTATTAGCACATATTTACTAATATATAAGTATATACCAAACCCACATTAAAATCATAGCGCCACAAGAATATGGCACAGCCATAACCACGATTTAAGTCCATCTTCAAGTTCAATTATCATGTGAGGGTCCAGGCCGCTCTTGACCATGAGCACGGCGGTTATAACAGTTTTACACTCTGCAGAGGTTGTACACTTTCACCATAAGTCGCGTAAAAGTTCAAAAGAACTTTAAACCCAACCATGCAGCACCACACAGGCGCATATCACACTACCGAGGTGTGATTGCATATGGACGCTACGAGGCCTTTACAAAGATTCTCCAACAAGGTTTAGCTCGCATGGTTTCGGTGTCTGGCGCTCCTAACCCTCCCTAATAGGCATGTACCTTAGCAAAGGCTACTTCCCAAGAGGATCGGGCTAGACCGCAACTCAGTCCCCCCTTGCCCTTATCAAGTAAAGCTATTCCAAACCAGAGTCTCTAATTACTCAGCCAAGACTAGAGCCCATTAGTCTCATGGTTGTACTGTTTTTCCTGGGTGGTCGCTCCATGTTCCGATTAAGTCATATGATCTTGTAATTAACCAGAGGTATAGCATAAAGTAAAGCATGTTATCATTAATGTTCGTTAGAACCACCATAACCCAAATAGAGTAACTAGCAGTGCTACCCAACAAAAAGGTAAACCCAGGCAGACAAGGAATAATAATGAAAGACTAGGCACTCCTTAATAGGGCCCATCAATATTAAATGCAAGCATATGCAAAGGTGATTAAATAAAATTATTGGGATAAAATATCAAGGACACACTTGCCTTAAATCCAGAGAATAGTTGCTCAGAATATTCTTCAACTCTTCAAGCTCTCGAACCGCGTTCCTTCTAGCCGTAGCAATCATCCAAGCAAAGCAAACATTCTAGAGCAAGAAAACAAAAGAGAACTAAGAACAATACACCAATCAAAAGAAAATATTTAAAAGAGCGCATTAAACGATGGGGCTCGTTACTACAAACACAAAGACGCACGAAACGCTGAAAACGGAACTGCGATTATAAATAAACTATCGTTTTAATTATCAGAACAAGAGCTAGGTGCTTCATTTATTTTAATTATCAAAACATACTTGTATTAGAATTTACTCATATTATATTTATAATTGAAAAGCCGTAGTAAACTTAGCCATGTTTTATTAGCAATTGTTTATGTATAAATTATACCAATTAACAGTTAACTTTAGAAAGAAGGTATACGAAACATCTAATCGAATAATTTTATTACACGTGTTCAACTAAGCAAATTACATTTTGGAACACATTCATGTAGATGTTAATCATATTAACTTTATTTAAGAAAACGAAGTATAAGCCTAATCATATTTTATTTAGAAAAGGCATTTAAAGTAAGCATTAATCAAGTTAATGTTATTTAATAAAGCCAAGATGTAGCCTAATTAAGTTTTATTCAGAAAAAGGTAATTGAATAAACATTAATCAAATTAAATTTCTTTATAAAAGCACGTGATATAAAGCTATATAGATTTTAATTGCAAAACATGTCTATAAGCAATTAATCAAATTAATATTCAAAATTAATTTAGAAAAACATAACTATCATGAATAACATCACTAACACGTAATTTAAGTGATTACAAGTCTAACGAAACAAGAACGGATCGAAACGGATTTAAAACGTGGAATTTATACCTAAAACAAGGCTGCCGGGACCTTGACGCAATTAACCGTAGACTTCATGGGCTAGCTGAGAAGATTCCATAGACTCAGTGAATAGTCGCTGAGAATAGGCAAAACTTTGGGGATATATCTGCAAAAGATCAGGACCGGGTTTAGATGAAAGGATCCATTAGATCCAGGGGGTTTTGTGAGAACTGTGCATGACTCAAAGAAAAGGATTAAAATTACACGGGTTGGTCAGGGACCTAACAGCAAAGAGGTCGTCTTCTACCTCTGCTCATGGCGGCCGTCGGCCGTGGCGGTTGAAATCGCTGGCGCTCCGGCGAGCTTCGGTCGCCGGGGTGCTGGGGAATTGATGGAGGAGGTCGAGGGGATCACGGGGCACGCTTCACCTACGACGGACGTGGACGAGGTCGACGGCAATCGACGGTGGGGCAGCGCTCCGGCGGGTACTCGACCACGGCGACGGGTGGCGGAGCTTCGGCTTGGCGTCGCGAATCTCGTGAAGTGCTCCTCTTGCTCCGACGGGCGGTGATGGCGGCGAATCGGCGCGGCGGCGCTCGGCACTGCAGACGGCGGCTTCCGCGGCGGCGTTGCGTGGGGCGGAGCGTGGGCGGCAGCGCGAGGCGGAGGAGCAGCAGGGCGCGAGGGGGCTCGGACGGCGGCTTATAAAGGTGCGGGGCCCGCGCTTGGCGGCGCGCGCACGCCGAGGACGGCTGCGGCGGCGGCCTGAGGCGGCGGCGGCGCGCTGGGCCGCGCCAGGCCGCGATGGGCCCCGGCGGGTCGGGCCAGGACAGCTCGGCCCGTTAGGGTTTTCCGTTTTTTAAGAATTTCACGTGTAAAGATAAATCCAAAAAAGTCTAGATAAATCATTTAAACAACGAAAAATGCCTAGAAATTCCCAAAAAATCCCAGAGATAGGTTGAGTAGGAGTCCAAATAAAATATCAAGAGCTCGTGAAAAGGGATTTTAGAGCCTTCTACTAAATAGATTTAACTCTAGAAAAATGAGAATAAATTCTAGAAAAGTCCAGAAAATTCTCGAATGAACCTAAACGTTAGATAAACGTGTTTTTCAAAACTTAGCACTTATGAAACACTGAGATGCGACTCGACATGAATGCAACACTCAAAGAACAATTAATTTAAATTAAGAAAACAACAATTGTTTTTATTTCTATGCTAAATTCTCTGTAAAATAAATAAATGTTGGAAAATTTTTAAAATTTAGAGAAAATCGTTGTATTAATTTTGTTAAATTCACATCCTGAAATTGGAGAATTTTAGGGTGTGACAGTTCGACTACTTTTGTCCTCAGATTTCTACTGCACAGCTCCCTAAAGAAGTTCCCAAGCTCTGCGACTGCTTCATATACATCATGATGCACAAGCCCTCGTAGACCAGCAGGTATGACTCTTTGGAGAAGGACATGGCAAGAATGAGTTTTCATCCAGCCTTGCATCTTTGTACCATCTGGAGTATTGTATTTACTTAGGTTGTCTGCATAACCATCTGGAAACTTGATACCTTTGAGAAACTTACAAAACTTAGTTCGTTGATTAGGCAGCAAGACATAGAACGCATGTGGACTTTTTACCTTGTTACCATCCTGGTAACATTGCAAATGAGTTCTAATGCCCATATCAGCAAAATCTAGCCTAGCATTCATTGTGTCCTTTGTCTTCTCCATTTTCAGCAATGTGGCAAGGAGGTTGGCACATATGTTTTTCTCAATGTGCATCACATTAAGATTGTGGGGCAGCAGGAGGTCTTCCCAGTAGGGAAGCTTCCACCATCCAGCTCTTCGATTATAAATTACTCACTGTCCGTCCTCTTCTCCACGCTTTCTCTTCGATGTAGCTCCATCATTTAAACCTGGACTAGCATTTTTGACCCTCTCTAGTTGCTCTTTGACCTCATCTAAAGTGAACCTTTCTGGTGCCTCCCTAGATTCAATCTTCCCATCAAAAGCTTTGCTTCTCCGCCAAGCATGTTCCATTGGAAGGTAACGACGGTGGCCAATGTAGCATAACTTACTCCGTAGTGGCCTTGACAATAGGTTTTTGTCACGATGAATACATGCATAATAAACTTTTGTAGTTTGACCTGACAGGGTGCCTAATGCTCGATAGTCATTAATGCTCCAAAGCACAGCTGCGCGCAGATCGAAGGTTGCATGTGTGACAGCATCATATGTCCTCACACCCTTCCAGAGCTCAAGGAGTTCTTCTATAAGAGGCTGCAAGAATAAATCAAAATCTTTTCCTGGAGATTTTGGACCTGGGATCAGTAAAGACATGAAGCAGTAAGCAGGATTCACACATCCCCATGGTGGAAGATTCAAGGGCATAACAAGCACTGGCCACATGCTATATGTCGTGCTAAAGTTTCCAAACGGATTAAAACCATCTGTTGCTATGGCAAGTCGCAAGTTCCTTGCTTCCCGTTTAAAATCTGGATACTTTCTGTCGAAGTGCTTCCATGCTTTCCCATCAGCTGGATGGCTCATCACGCCCTCAACTGGTGTCCGCTTCGTCTTGTGCCATTGGATGTCCTTTGTTGTTCGGCTGGAAGCAAACATCCTCTTCAACCTTGGGATTAGTGGGAAATGCCTCAAAACCTTGCGAGGAACACGCTTATAGCCATCATCATCTACCCATCTAGATTCGTTGCATTTGGGGCATTTATCCAATTTGGCATAATCCTTCCTGAATAGTACACAGTTATTCTAGCACACATGGATCGTTTCATAGCCAAGGCCAAGCTCATGAAGATATTTCTTTGCATCGTCATATGATGATGGTAATTCGGATCGAGGGAATGAAAAGGACATCTGCTTTAACATTGCATTGAACCCTCTGTTGATGATTTGATATCGCGCCTTGATGCGCAGCAACCTCACAACAAAGGAGAATTTTGAGTGCGGAGATCCTGGGCTAAGTTTCTGCTTCAAATCTTGGAGCACTCTAGTAAATTTTGGTTGCTGTCCATCCTCCTCTGCGGCTGTGTACAAGTCTGCTATCATCTCCAGATCTGGCATACCTTCTTCATTGTTGTTGTCTTCCTCATCCACATCACTCCCATCATCATGGGCATAGACCTCATCTGCAAACCCTGAGCCATAATTGTTGGCAATCCTTAGCCTAACAGATAAATCCACAAGCGTACGGATACCGATATAGCTTTCACCTGGGAGTGTTCCAAGGTATCGAATCCACGAGGAATGAGAAGTGTACTAGAAGTGGTTCTAGTTTATCCAGGGAATGACGGGGGTGAAGAAGAACAGATAAGTTGGGTAGAGGTAATCTAATGTTGACTTGCTAACCTCCTATCAGGAATACTTGATTCCTCTAGTCGCTTCGACGGCTAGAACAGGAGAACCTCAGAACGCGGTGAGAGAGGGGGTTCTCCGAGCTCAGCACTACTGTTATGAGTACACCCGAACGTGGTGGACTACGAAGGACGGACAGGGCTGTCACCTACCTGTCGCCTACCACTAGGTCCTTCTCGGCACATCGCTGCAAGACCTTATCCAAGTTCTCTAGACAGTGATCGAAAGTCTTTCCATAGACGGAGAAGTCATCTATAAATACTTCCATGATCTTTTCTATCATGTCTGAGAATATGGACATCATGCACCTTTGGAATGATGCGGGTGCATTACACAACCCGAACGACATTCTACGATAAGCATACGTTCCATAGGGGCATGTGACAGTTGTCTTGCTCTAATCATTGGGATGGATGGGGATTTGATGATAACCGGAATACCCATCAAGGAAACAAAAGAAAGAATGATCCGCCAGTCGCTCAAGCATCTCATCGATGGAGGGCAATGGAAAATGATCTTTCTTTGTAGCCTTGTTAAGTTTCCGATAGTCAATACACATCCTCCACCCAGTGGAAGACGCTTGGCTATAGCTTCGCCATTCTCATTAGGAACGATCGTCATTCCCCCTTTTGGGCACAACCTAAACGGGACTTACCCACTCACTATACGGCACAGGATAAATGATCCTGGCGCGTAGGAGTTTCAGGACTTATTTCTTTACGACTTCCCTCTTCGCATTGTTTAGCCTTCGCTAAGGCTCCCGTGTAGGTGGAATTTCAGAGTCTACGGGAATGCGATGGGTACAAAGAGCTGGGCTGATCCCCTTAAGGTCTTGGAGAGAATATCCAAGAACGGCTTTGTGTTTCTCTAGGATGGCGATGAGTCTCTCGGATTCCTCATCCATGTGTTGGTTACTAATAATCACTGGGGACTCGGTGTCACCATGGAGGAAGGCGTAACGAAGGCCTATGGGTAGAGTTTTCAGCTCGATTGGGGGTTTAGGAGGAGTCTCACACTCAGATATCTCTATGGGGTCGGAATCGTCCTCCTCGTCAGAGTGGAAGTATTTAGCATCTTCCTCTAGATGGGATTTGGGTGAGTCAAACATGAGAGTTCCCTTAAGCTCACATGCCAAAGGAGTAGCTTAAAAGATCAAAGGATCTTGCTGTTTGGTTTTACTAGGTTTAAACTGTTATTAATTAAAAGAGCGAGTTAGCCAGCTCGGACTGAGCTCTACTTTTTACCAGACATGCATCGAAGTATTACAGAACTACTGTAAAAAGATTGAGCTCAGAAGCTGCACAGATTAACTATTACAAATTGTTGATCCAAACGTGCACTGACAACCTAAACAATTAATAAGTCAAAATCTAGTGTGTAACTTTGTGCCAACTTTTTACAGAAGCATACACATTTCATTAGCTACAACATATCCAAAACTTAGCACAAACAAGGCAGTAGATTTCAAACTATGCACAAATTTAAGTTTGAATAGATTTGAACTTAGTTTGAAATCTATACAGGAAACACCTTTTCATGCTTTCTATAAAAGATAGAACACATCACAGAGAGTTCAACAAAATTGAGTTTGCATTTTTTTTTATTTTTGTATGATTTGTAACCGACTTTACAAGATCTCAGATTTCAAACCTAGATCTATACAATCTTTTCACAGATTAACCCCTGGAAAGTTGCAGAAAGGACCCTGGAAAGATCTAAGGTTTTGCAATGGGGTCCCTGGGCACGGCCGGCGGTGGGTTTGGCCGGAATCCGGCGATGTGGGACCACGGGGCTCAACGAGAACATGCAGGGTTGCTCACCGCCTCACCTCGAGCAGATCCGGCACAGGGAGCACGGCCGGAGGTAGAGCGACGGCGGCAGGCGGCGGAGTAGCATAGCGGCGGCTCTGTCTTCGCCAATGCCGGCGACGGCGGTGGCGGGGAAGAGCGGCTGGGGCTCTGGGGAGCTGGAGCGGTGGCGTGGGCGAGCTCTGGTGGCGTTGGACGGCGGCAGAGCAGTGCGCACGGCAGGGGAGCGGCGGCGGCAGCCTGGCAGCAGCAATGCCGAGCGGTTGAGGGGGCTTGCGTGCAGGGGGTGCGGGGCCTTTTATAGGCGGCCGAGGGCGAGGTTCAGATGGCGGTTCGGACGCGACGAAGCTGCACGTGGCGGCTCAGTCGCGGCGCTGGCTTGGCGGCGAAGCCGGCAAGGCATGTCGGTCGGCGGCCGGTCGCGGCGAGGCGGCACTCGGGCGCGGGTGGTCTGCGGCCGGTCGGGAAGGCACGGGCGCGGGTTGGCGAGCAGCTAGGGTCCACGACAATCCTGTCGCTGAGCTCGGTCGGGACGTGGACGGGGTCCACGTGGCCACGCCGAGCCACGGATCTCGGCGTTAAGAAGTCTAACGCCGAGGTAAAGGGTCTATTTTTAGAAAAAAGTTTCACCTAGGGTCTAAATATGAAAATAGCTTTTATAAAGGGCTGTTTTGAAAAAAACCACACAACTTCAGTCCGGTCGGATCATACGATCCGTGCAACTTGGCGGCTCTTCCAATTCAATCACCTTTGAGTCCTTAGCCAAATTCCAATCTTTGATCACATTGTCATTTTGAGGGTTTAGGCATATGGATTCTTTGAGAGTATTGCAACTTGGATTGCATCATTTGCATCCATGGGACCTAAATAGCCTACAAATCACATGCTTGACAAACCATTAGTTCCAATGACTATGTTGTCATTCAATCACCAGAATCACAAATACATGGCTAGAGGCCATGTTGGTTTCAATCTCCTCCTTTTAGTTGATTGATGACAACACAATCAAAGCAGGAATAAATTTGCAAAAATTTACCAATTGAAAACACTTACACTTGTCATGTGGGTGGCTAATAACAGCGCAACACGTGAATTCGCTATAGAATAGCAATTCTAAGACTGGACATAGAGTGTATTCTCCTTATATAATGGTAGAAAAAATAGAAATGGTAAGCTAGCAACAGTGGGACTCAATGTACATAGAAATATATCTCTACCTCTCTATCTCAAAATAGCTCAAAAAATAGGCTTAGGTAAGGTTTGAACCTATGACCTGACCTCCATCTTAGCTACAAGCCTTCCCACCGTCTACACTAGAAATTGTTTGTGGTTTAGAAAAACATTATATTTCTTTGAGCATGTGCAAAATATTGTAGGGACAATAAATCCCATAATGTAAAGAAAAATCTTATTAACTAGCAAAGAATGCTTTTTTAATTTCTAGATGCATGTTTAATTTCCAAACATTAGAGATCACTTATTGGTTTGCGAAAAAAACATGGATGCAAAGTTTGTTAGAAGTACTGTACGTAACAATAAATATAGATATGTTCATGATATAAAGAAAAATCTTAGCTAGCAAAGAACGTCCATGCATCCATACATACTATTAAGTTTTTAATTTCTAGATGCATGTTTAATTTCAAAACATTTGAGATCATTTATCGGTTTGGAAAAAATGTATGAAAAGTTCAATATGTAATAGAGTAGAAGAGTTATAGGACAATAGAAATTGTCACATGCTAAGCAGCATCAATGTATAAGTCAGTCACTTTGTATGATATTACATCTAGTTTGTCTCTAGCCAATCTCTTGCGTAAACAATAGAAATATAATAAGTTTTTCAGTAGAAGGAAATATGTTAAGTTAAAATTTTGTTAGTTTTCTATCAAACAGGTAGAGATCCATTGATTGTAATAAAAATGTAATAGTAGAAATAAAAAAACTCTATAAATTTCAAATTACAAAATTAGTTTATTTTACCACAGCAACGCATGTGCATCTTGCTAGTTACATAAAAAAGTATCAACTGCCACTTTCGTCATGGTAAAGGTGTCATCACACGGATCCATGAGCGTATCAATCATATCTTTATCTTTATAGTCATAATCCGGGGAGATATTCTCCATAAATTTGGTCATTATGAGACAAATCTTCCATAAATGCGAGCAATAATTGTATAAATGCGAGATATTTTTCACCTCAACATTTTTCATATCTTTATAAGAAACAGTGGGCGGCTACAGATAAACCACTAAAGAAACAGTGGGCGGCTACAGATAAACCACTAAAGAAACAACGGGCTCACCTAGAGAAATACTACTATTCAGGACTTCTATAAATATTGGTCAAAGAGATTCATCTGCAAAACATGCAAAAAGAAATAGCGGTGGTGCCAGAAGATGACCAGTTTTAAGTGTGAGCCCCATACTTTCTCAGTGGCCATCGTCCTCATCGTGCTCCTGCTCAGACCCCGTGAAGGGTTGTGCAGCTGCTACAAGCGCATTTTCAGCTTCGGTGACTCCACCATAGACACTGGAAACTTTGTGCACTTGATTGGAAAAGCTAAATCCAAGTACACAGAGCTCCCTTATGGCATGACATTTTTCAAGAACGCAACAGGCCGCGTCTGTGATGGTCGTGTCCTTATTGATTTCTACGGTGAGTATATATTGTGCCTTATATTCTTTTGATTTTTAAGAAAGGTAATATGTTTCGAAGCCCCCACAATGCCCAAATTTTAGATCAACGAATCTATTCTGAGATTTGCATTACGGAGCTTTCTCCCCAACTTCATCAATGGTTCCAACACCCTTCTTCTTCTTCAGCAAGAAGTTGGATTGTTGGACTATGTTTGAGTTTGCATTGGTCCCTAATGAGCTCCCTATAATCTCTTGGATATAAAATTGATTGTTATCGCAATGGAAGGAGTTGGTGGATAGATGAATAGGGAGGGTTGGGCCTATCAAAATAAGAGGTTAGTGAGGTGACGATCAGTTAGAGTTGTTTGAGACATGAGAAGGATCAAGGAGGTGGGGGATGGGACGGTAGAGGACAGCCAATAGAGAGGGTAAGAGGGCTGAGGGAGACCATCAAAATAAGATGTTAGGGTAGAAAACGAGAGGAGGGGCGAGCTCATTAGCATGACATGGAAGAAAGACATATATGGATCTCAATCCAAGGTTCAGAACATTATTTGAGTGCGGGATGGCCCAAAATACATGCCATTATGTCTATAAAGATTTTATTTCTCTAGAAAATTATTTTGTTAACCATATATCATGTTGTGTTATTATAGCGGAAGCACTCCAGCTTCCATTGATACCGCCGTATCTACCGAAGAAGGATTCAGGAGAGTTTCCACATGGTGCCAACTTTGCCGTGGCTGGTGCCACAGCAGAGGGCCTTAACTACACAGGGCCTCTATTGAATGATACCGTGGGGGTGTTGTGGTCTCTAGGCATGCAAATGGATTGTTTTTATGAATTGATTCGACGGATAGCTCCTGGGGACGGTAACTACTAAAATCCAAAGTTCCAAATATGTCCAAGAATGCATGATGAGAACGTTGCATAATATTTCTATCAGGTGCCAAGCAAAAGTTCCTGCATGATTCTCTTGTTGTGATGGGCCAGATTGGTGGCAATGACTATGACTCATGGTTCAACTCTGGTGGATCCCGCGATGATATCAAATATATCATTCCAGATGTCATCGCATACATAAGCCATTTCATCGAGGTGCTTGCACACCCCAATATGTACTTTTTTGACCCTTTAATTAGTTGGATGTCATAGTGCTAATACGTATGCATACATGCAGTATCTTACTCTATATAATGGTGGAAAAGCGTTCGTGATCCCCAACAGTTTCCCCATGGGGTGTTTGGCGTCGTACCTTAGCAAGTTCCACAGCGACAACCCCAATGATTACGATGAGCATGGGTGTCTCAGGTGGCTCAACGAAGTCTCCCAGAAGCACAACCAGGCACTTCAATGGGAGGTCGCCCGGCTCAGGGTCTATCACCCAGGCGTTAAGCTCATATATGCTGATTACTACGGGGCTGCCATGGAATTCATCAAGAATCCTAGTAGATTTGGTGAGTAGCAACTCTGCAATCTGTCTATATATATGCTCGGCAATCTGTCTATATTCTGTTCCCGTTTTGGGAAACACAGTGGATGGTATGTGATCGATCTGACTGATATTGATGTTAATGCATGGATCGCATCGTGTTGGCTGGGCAGGTATTGGTGATCCTCTGGTCGCATGCTGCGGTGGCGACGGCCGGTATCACACCGGAAAGGAGTGCAACAGCACGGCAAAGGTTTGGGGTGATCCCAGCAGCTTTGCCAACTGGGACGGCATGCACCTAACAGAGAAGGCATATAGCATCATCGCGCAAGGGGTGCTAAACGGATCGTTTGCTGATCCTCCGTTTATGCAAGGTTGCTAGAATCAGTTCAGGCCGTTGTACCTGAGATTTGTTAGGCTTTTGGCATTAATTTTTATAAGAACAACATGTATCCATCATCGATGGTTGAATGGGTGACAATAAAATGATTTCTAGGTGGAGGAATACAAATTTAGTGAAGCATTTGATAGAGGTGCACTAGAAATGGTACCCACAATTATTGTGGACCCAAGAGTTATGGACGCAATCTAAAAAAACGTTATGAGAACCTGGCTGTACGATTCCATGAGCAAAAACAAATACACTCAATGAACGTCAATTTTCACAAGTCCTAAACAGAAGCACAGATCAGTGTCAATAAAAATGATATCTAGGTTGAGGAATACAAATTTAGTAAGGCTGTTGATGAAGGTGCATGAGAAATGATATGAACAATTATAGTGGAGCCAATAGATAATTGGACACATTCTAAATTAAAAAAAATTCCATTATATTATGAGAACCTGGCTAGCAGACTCCATCAAGTCCCCTATTTGCTATTTCGGCCGGCAATTGTTGCTTCTAAGAGTCCCTGCAATGCAAGAACGTGATTACTCTTTCAAAGCCCTAATATTTGGTCCACCTACGATCATCGTCCCGCCTCCAGCATCTCATATTTATTCTTTCACAAAAGCTCCTGCAGGTGGCCCCGTGCATCTTATCGCGTTCTGCATGCTCGCTTTCATTGTTGTTGTTTTTACAAGAAAGAAAGTCAACCTTTCCATCCACTCCTAGATCAACAGTACTGTCCTTGCACCAGCAACGTTGCGTCGGATTCGAACCCTCTCGTGTAGGCATCACCTTTATTAGCAAGTCACAATACTCAACGGACTGGCCTAGAAAATTCTCTGTGTGCCATCAAAAATTATATCGGTTTCTTGTATGCCATTAAAAATTGCAAGGTTCCCTCAGTGCCACACTTTCTAATTTTTAGTTCCCTATGTGCCATCACCGTCACTTTTTATGTTACATCATCACTTTATTGTTAGGGACCCACACGTCAGCGGGAGGGGAATATAACTTCTCCTTCTTCCCTTCCTCTGTCGATTTTGCCTCTCAAGTCTCATCCCGTCGTCGTCTTCCCTAGACCTGCCCGTTGTGGGATGGGCCGAGCCAGGCGGCGCCGCTCGCCCGCCACGGGCCGGCCGCCGCGGGGCTGCTTGCCGCCACTCTCCGTTTTCTTTTGTAATCTGACGTTGTTGAGGCATGCTTCTCTTAGATTTTTCCTTTTGGTCAAATTGAATATCTGTTCTGGCAGCAGGTGGACAGGATGATGATTGGATGGATGGAGGTTTCGCCAGGAGGGACTCCTGCAGCGCCAAGAAGAGCAGGACAGGGAGAAATTCATCTCATTCCTGAACAAAAAGAAGGAAAAAAAGTTGCCGCGTTTCTGCTTCCGACTGGATCGTATGGCATCCCCAAACATCTGATTCACTCGCGTTGCCCAAGGCCGTGGAATTCTCGATCCAGAGATGGCGTCGCGGATGCTGAGGAGCCACGAGCTCTAGGTGAAGCAAGATCGACCTCAACAACGAGACGGGCCTAGCCGGAGCCGACGCCGCGATGCGCAGCCGTGGGAGGGAGCCGGGCGCCACCGGTACAGCCAGCAGGAGGTGCCGCGCCAGGCGCCAGCACTCGCGGCCGTGGCAGCCATGGGACGGGAGCTCGACGCAACCGCTCCCGTCCGCCGGTGTCAAGCGTTGTCGCCGCAGCTGTGGGAGCCGAGCCGAACGGCGCCGGTAGCGGCGTGGCTTTGGGCGGGCGCGAAACTAAAGCTGGGAGGAGCTAAATCGTGGGAGGGAGCTAGGCGCCCGCCCGCCAGCAAGAGGTGGAAGAAGGAAGAAAAAGAAACGGAGCTGCTAGCGCCCGGATGTCCGATCCGGGCGCTAGCGTCGGACGGTTCGACGGCAGCAAGTCCCACCGCAACATGCATTTGATGTTGCGTGCAACAACGGAACCAAACCATTTCTTACAAACTGAGTCCTCTCGTCAGCGATGGAAGCAATGAAAAAAAAAGGAACGCTTGTGTTGCAAGTCAACGTGAGAAGCATCGAGAAATAGAAAGAAATAGAAAAGAGGTATACATCTCAAATCAAACCATGTAGTGCTATAAACATCATAAGATCAGTTCTACTATTGCAACATCACAAATCAGAAAATTATGTTGCAAACACATCCAAATTTATTTTAGAAACATTGAAAATCATCTATTGCAACACAAAAAATTACTCTTTGCGACATCCAAAAAAAATCACCGCAAGAACTCCAATAGCCTAAAAACACTGCAACATCTCAGTTGAAAGGTATACCAGCAGATCAAAAAAGGC
The DNA here is from genome assembly GCA_015476505.1 of Urochloa ruziziensis. Lineage (NCBI taxonomy): Eukaryota > Viridiplantae > Streptophyta > Magnoliopsida > Poales > Poaceae > Urochloa > Urochloa ruziziensis. Next base: position 43,594,193 of record CM027122.1, read on the forward strand.
CTTGAAACAAGAAAAAAACACATATTGGAACAGAAAGATCTACCGAAACATTTCGGAAGACCTATTGCAACAAATAATAAGAGTCCTTGCAACAAAATTCTACTGCTGAATCAACATGAGCAGAGCATACTTGCCGGCAACCTCCTCCACTACCAAGGATGTTACTGCCACCAACCACCCGAGCTTCATGCAGTTGCATCCGCACCATGCTATGCTGCTAGAGCTCGGAGGACATGGTCGTCATCTTTATCGCGGACCTTTGGTGAGGAGCTGCGTCCCTTTATAATGCACCATAGCCCTCCTTCCCGGCCCATCATCACCCTCTACCCCCACACCTTCAGACGTGCGGGAGCCGCTGAGCTCACCTCGCACTTGAAACCTCAACTATGGAATCTCCATCTCCATCAATCTCTTTGGGAATGTCTAGTAGAAAAAAGCTGGAACATCAAAACAACATCATTGCAACAAATTGATTTACTTGTTGCAACATACACGGATGCAGAACGAGGGGAGGAAAATAAACAGCCGATAAACAGCAACATCAAGCCAATCAAGTAAATCACTACATGCCACTCCACTGGATATATAGAGAGATGCATATCTTCAGCGAAGGATAAAGGCACTACACCTCGCTCATCGGATCAGAGCACCCATTGATGTGGTGCCACTGGCTTGCCAAAACACGCGTCGGAGCGCCGTCTGGCGTGCTTCCTGGCTCACCGGAGCGCCGCTCGGTGCCACCCGCCGCCCACACCCATGCCCGACGGCCTCGCTGCTGCACCTCGTGCGCCACCGGCCGCACGCGCCTGCGCCTGACGGCCTCACCACATGCGCCGCGGAGGGAACGAGTGTTGCTGATGAGGACATCCCAGGGCATGATTTGGCCAGGCGCACAACAGTGTAGGCGGCAGCCGTGGAGCACGGTTTGGCCAGGCGCACGACAGTGTAGGCGGCAATCGTGTCCAACGGGAGTACGGATTAGCCAGACGCAGAACAGTGCAGGCGCACGACGGTGTAGGCGGCCCATGGGCTAGGCGCAGAACAGTGTAGGCGCACGACGGTGTAGGCGGCAAAGCCGTGTACATCCGAATTATCCCACCTTGCTTAGCTTGGGAGGACCAAGCCACCTTAAAAGGGAGAGCCACCCTTCCCCTATTGGACTAGTCTTTTGGGGCGATTGGGCCTTTCCCCGAGAGGTGTGCTGGGCCGGACTCATCATTTGATATCAGAGCTGGGCCCTTGTTAAGAAGGGGAGGATGATGAGGACATCCCAGGGCATGATTTGGCTAGGCGCACAACAGTGTAGGTGGCAGCCGTGGAGCACGGTTTGGCCAGGCGCACGACAGTGTAGGCGGCAATCGTGTCCAACGGGAGTACGGATTAGCCAGACGCAGAACAATGCAGGTGCACGATGGTGTAGGCGGCCCATGGACTAGGCGCAGAACAGTGTAGGCGCACGACAATGTAGGCGGCAAAGCCGTGCACATCCGAATTATCCCACCTTGCTTAGCTTGGGAGGACCAAGCCACCTTAAAAGGGAGAGCCACCCTTCCCCTATTAGACTAGTCTTTTGGGGCGATTGGGCCTTTCCCGAGAGGTGTGCTGGGCCGGACTCATCAGCTGCCATGGATGAATTTCTCTGGTGCTGGTGAAAAGGATGAGGTGGGACCGTGAGCGGAAAGGGATAAGGTGGGAAGGGTTTTCTGTGGGACCCGTGCCCCTTTTTTTCACAGGGTATCGGACGCACGGACGGTAGCATTACCGAAAAAGAAAAGGAGAGGCGGAGATGGCCAGATGGGGACGAGGCCGTGTCTGTATGGCAAGAGAAGGTGTAGCAACGAGCGATGTTTAACGCCGTGAGAAAAAACTGACGGTAGTGGTATGTTGGGTGTAAGGAAAATGGACCTAGTAATAGGCCATTAGTGATTTTGGTGATTGTATGTCAACATCAACCCATGGACTAATGATGTTTGCTAGTATACAAGGTTTTAGTCACATGGATGCATTAGTGATGGACTTGGATGAATCAATCATCAAAACAAGGTCATGAAGACATATACAAGGCTTAAGGAGACCTTGCACAAGCCCCAGACATCACACATAAAGCCGAGCCAAGACATGCGAAGATTCGAAACAAATCCCATTGAAAAAGAGAGAAGAAATCAAATTGCATGGACCTATCGATCCGACCATGTTGGATTTGTACGGGTCGGATCAAATGACCACCCTAGGGTTGCGGGGAGAAAGAAGAATTCAAATGCATGGACCTACCGATCTGACCGGGCTTGGTTTATACGGGTCAGATCAATCGACCACCCTAGGTTTACGAGAAGTTGAAGCAATCAAGTGCACAGATTGTTTGATACGATCAAAGGAAGGAACGAGTGGTCGAAGCATTGGATAATCGTCCGATCGACGATGGGCGGCTGAGAATGAAGCACCGATTGATTGATCCGGTCGAGAGTCAAAGTATGCGGTCAGAGCAATGGTGGATCCTCTGATCCATGATAAGCGGCTGTGATCAGACGCGGATCGATTGATCCAATCGAACATTGATCAGAGGATTGAATTAAATTATCGTGTAGCACTAGAGAGAAAGACAAGTGCAATGGTACCTAAGCTGCTGGGTCAGATGATCCGACCGACGGTCGGATGAATTGACCAGGTGTTGATCGTATGAATCAATAGTTCAACAGCTAGTTTGAGTTCAAAAGAAGCGATCAGATGATCCAACGAAGAGAAGAATGCATGGGTTAGATGAATCAACCAGAGATAGAGGTAGAGGGGCACAACGACTAGGATGCATAAGGATTGCACGGATCGGATGATCCGACCAAGACATCAAGTGGCGGTCGGATCGAACGACCCGTGTAGAAGAAATCTAGCTGTTGGAGATCATTGAGCAACGACTTTTTCAAGCTTTTGGGGTTGTATATACCCCAACCTCCGGCCATTTGGAGTGTGCTTGAGCATTGTGAAGGTGCTAGTTCGTGTTACTCATTTCTAAGTGCTCATTCCACCAAAGTGCTAAATAGAAGATCTAGGTGATTAGCATAGAGCTTAGTGCTTGATTAGTGCTAGTTTAGACCTTGTAGCGCATTGCTTTAGGTGTTAGACTAGAGTTTAGGCGAGGTTTGCATACCTCTTTGTATCAGTGCTTGCGCGCACCAAGAGTTGTAAGTTCCGGGGCTTGTAAGTCTTGCGAGACCCCCCAACCGAGTTTGTGGAGTGGTCGCCGGTGCTTGTACTAGGAAGGTGAGGCCTAGGCGTTTTTGCCAAAGCTCAACCAAGTGGAGGCGGCAAGAAGCATCCAGAAGAGGCCAAACGGAGACCCACTTGCGAGTGGGGAAGTGCCGTAGGCTATCCTACTGAATGATTCGACCGGGAGTTCATGCCCTTGCGCGGGCATTCCCTTTGAGAGGGGCTCCAACAATGAGGACTAGTGGAAAGCCGTGGCTTTCCGATACCTCGGATACATCACCGTATCGGAAGTTTGCTTCCTCTACCCTTTTGTCACACCCTGAAATTGTTAGATTTCAGGATGTGTTTAGAAACAAAAAAATTAAACAACGATTTCCCATAATTTTAAAAGTTTTCCAACATTTATTTGTTTTACAGAGAATTTAGCATAAGAAGAACAATTGGTTGTTCTTTTGAAATTAAAAAAGTTTGTTATGTGTGTTGCATTCATGCCGATGCATATTGGTGATTCATGAGTGCGGAGCTTTTAAAATGCGTTTATGCAGCGTTTAGGTTCTTCTGGAATTTTCTGGACTTTTCCAGAATTTAATTCTCCTTTTTCTAGAGCTCTTTATATTTATTAGAAGACTCTATAATCCTTTTCATGACCTCCAGGTATTTTATTTGGACTCATCTTGTCCCAATCTACCTCTGGAAATTTTTCTAGAATTTTTGAGATTTTTTGGATATTTTTCATGCTTTAAAAACATTTCTAGAATTTTTCTGGATTTGTTTTGCGCAGGAAATTATATTCGAAAATAAATAACGAGCCGAGCCCGCACCACGAACTCGACCCGACCCGGCCCAGCGGCCGCCACCGCACGGCAACGCCGCCAGGCCGCCGGCCTGGGCGTGCGTGCCCCTCGGCGCCCGCTTCCTAGGGCTGCACCCCCTTAAAGCGGCCGCCCAGCCCCGCCCGCGCGTTCCTGCTGCCGCACCGCCGTCGCCCTCTCCCTTTGCAGCGCCGTCCGCCGCCGCCCGAGGCTGCTGGAGCGCAGCGCCGCCGCCCGCCCCGTTCTGCCGCACGAGGAGACCGCCGAGGCCGCCACGAGGTTCGCCGACCCGAGCCGCACGTCCACCGCCTGCCCTCGTCGCCCCTTCCTCACCGGAGCGCCGCCCGAGCCGTCCACCGCCGCCTGCCCCTCCTTCAAATCCGGCCGGCACACTTCGTCCCCGCAGGTGGTGAGCACATCCCTAAGGTCCACTCGACCTCCTCTCTCCGTTCCCGACCTCGGTCGAGCCCCTAGCCCCCCGAATCACCGGCAATTTTGGCCGCCCGAGCTCCATTCCGCCATGGCCCTCCTCCATGAAGAAGAAGAAGCTTTTGCAGTTAGGTCCTTGTCGAACTCTGTAATTAAAACACGTTTTCTTTTGTCTTGCTAAATCTACAGAAAACCCCCTAGAACTATTAGGTCCTTTAAACCCAACCCGAGGGCAGCACTTTTGCAGATCTAACCCCCAAGTTTCTGCATATTCAGTGACTATTCACTGAGTCTTATGAAACTTCTCTGCTAGTGTGACACCCTCAAAATTAATAAGGATTATTTAATTAATTATTAGATTAATTATTAGATTTATAAGGATTATTATAGGTTAGAATAGGAATTTCTAGGAATAATGGAATATAAAATGATAATAGAAAAATAAAAATAAAGTTCTATAACTTGAGTGCTCTATAAGGACAAAACTAGTATCGGAAGCCCTAGATTTAAATTAAAAGAAACTAGTTCAAATTTGAATTCAAAAACCCATTTCAAAATCCCTTAGAAAAAATAAGAAAAAGAATTCCAAGCTTGGTGGGCCGGTCGGCCGCGGCCCAGACTTCCCAAAGTCCAGGTTAGGCCCCCAACTCCTCTCCCCGGCTCACTTCCGCGCGGCCCAGCCCGGTTCCCACCTCCCCTTCAGCCTTCCCCGCGAAGTCCACTCCGCGCCCCTCAATTCCTGGCCCAGTTCACTCCGCCCCCTCCTTCTTCCTCCTCTCTCCTTCCTCTGGTTCTTCCACCCTCCCGCATTTCTCCGGCGCCGACGCCACCGCGCGCCCATCCCGCCACCGCGACGCCCTCAGCCCGCGTGGCACCCCAAGACCAAAGCCACGCCACCCCTGCCGCTCCCTGCTTGCGTCAGGGAGGCCATCCCGGCACGGGAGCCCCCTCCTCCTCCATCTCGCAGCGGCCGCACCGCCGCCGTCGCCGCTCGATCCCCCTCCTCCGGCCAGGATAGCCCCGACAAAAGCGCGCAGCGCACGTGTCAGCATCACGCGCGGCCACCGCACAAGAAGTGCGGCGCCGACACCCCCTCCCCGGCCATCCGCACGAACGCCCGCGGCGGCACGCGTTGCACGCCGGCGAGCTTGCCGCGCCACGCGTCGCCCGGGGAGCACCGCTAGACTATAAATAGCCTTGTGCGCGCCCCGGATGGAGCTCACCCTCACCACACCACACCACACCGCCACCACTGCCACCACCGCGAGCACAAGAGCGCTGCCGCGCTGCCCGGCACCCCCGCCGCCGCCAAGCCCCTGGTTTCCCCTCCGGCCGCCGCGACGTCACCTAGAACACCCCGTGGAGCCCAAGAAGCGTAGCGACGTGCTCTGGAGGACGCACGCGCCCTGAGCACGCGCCGCCCAAGCGCCGCCGTGAACCGCGACCGCCGCCGCACGCCGGAACGCCACCCCGGCCATCTCTCGCCCCAGCCTCTCTGCTGTAAGCACCCCGCGACACTCTACATCCTCCCCAATCTCTCCGTCCCCCCCCCCCTCCACGATGCCCAGCCGAACCCCAGCCGGCGACCGTAAGTGCCGCCATGCCCCGGCAAGCCGCCGGCCAACTCCGGCGCCCTTCCCCCTCGCCCTTGTGCCTCAACCCACTCCATGCGAACCCCTGGTTGCGCGCAACCCTCAGTCAAAGCCCCAGGAATCCCAGCCGTGTTTTCCCCCTCTCCATCGGCCGCCGCTCGAGCTCCGGCGAGCCCGCACCGTCGCCTCAGCCCTTGACCCTCGACGAGATCATCCTCGCCGTGTCCGCCGTGCTACCCTGAGGCCGTAGGTGCCTTCACCGCCGCGAGAGCTGCCCTGTCGCCGCCGGCGGCGAGCTCTCCGGCGAACTTCCCCGGCAGCCCCTCCGCGCCGCCGTGAAGCACGGCAGCCGCACTGGCGCCTGCGTGGTAGCCACGCAAGCGCTCGCCCCACCTGCCAGCCACCCACACCGCCCGCGTCAGCCGCCACCTCCACCTCCCCGCTCTGCGTGCACTCGGTCCAGTGGACCGCAGGCTCACGGGCCGCGTGGTCCACGCGCCCACGGGCACCGGTCCACAACACAGTGACCTGCGGGATGGCGCCAGTGCTGGCGTCAGCCGGCCCCACTTGTCAGCCGCACAAACACAGAGAAAATGCTTGGTACACCCGGCTTAGTGCACCCAAAGAGTTATTTCTCTACCTTAGAAATTCCTAAAAATTCCCAGAAAATACCTAAAAATATTAGGGAAAATAATAAGCTATTTAGTACCATCCAAATTATTTATACCCATTTCTAGGGCTTAGAATTAGAAGGATTCTTTTTCAGCCCATAGAAAGCCTCCGTTAGCGTACCCCGATTTATGCCCAATTCAAAATAGAGCCCCATAAATAGCCAATAAATTCCTAAAATTATTAGAATATATTCTAAGGTTTTTTATAAGGTTAGATTCCCTAGAAACGCTTCCTAGACTTAGAAATAATTTATTGCCTTCCACCGACGTTTTCCAAACCCCGTCTAACCCCCGGGAGACCCAAACCCTATTCAAAACACCGGCCTTAAACCCTCGATTAATTTAGAAACCACCCCTATAACTATTCTACCCAACCCCTTTCTCCACAAGTAATTCATGCGTTGTGATGATTGATTAGTCATGTATTTGTATTTGTGTAGTTACTCCGCCAGGAAATCTCAGGATTATAGTCCGGCGGAGACTACCACCGTATCAGGCAAGTCTTAGCAATTTCCTTGCTCATGATAATCAATTGCATTAACATGCTCTACTCTTAGCTAAATGTCTATAGTTGCATTGAGAATTAGCCACTCAGATACCCTCAACTACTAAAGACACTATCCAGTGCCAGAAACCATGGTTGCGAGAGGCCCCAGGAGGAAGAAGATGCGAGGTAGGGTGGATAGTCTCGGAGGAGCTCCTGTCCAAAGGCCTACCTTGGTCGCTTAAGGACCGGTTCTTGGGAAAGTCTTTCCAACGCCATGTACGGCTATACGGGCCAAAAAGGACATAGCCTTCGGGAATGCCCTGTAATGTGAGGCCTCGACTCACACTCCACCAGCTACCTCTGGCAAAGCTACCCCAGGGGCCACGGTGGGCAACGGAAATGCTGGAGACAGCCCCAGACAGAGGGCTGGGACTGGTCGACACGGTTCGCATGTGACAGGGCTGGTAGGGCCCACGGGCTATGCATGCCCTAATTTATATGATGCATCCATACCGGGTTAGTGTCCTTGTGTGGACGTTTATGCGATCCCTGTTTAGACCCCAGTAGCATCCGTGGGTAGACCCAGATGGAAGCTGTCCAGAGATGGACGCCAGTGGATACGAGTCCCGTAGGGGGGCCCTACCGTTGGCCACGGAAGGGTCGCCTGACCGTATAGTTTCAACAGTACAAACCTCTGCAGAGTTACCCAATCTATCGATAGCCGTGGCTCTCGGTTATGAGCCCGTCTGGTTAAAGCTCCCATAGATTAGCCAAGAATAACCCATAGGAGTGATGATAATGAGATGAGGGTGATTGCGGGATCGACAGAAGGATCCGGGCCAGAATCACCAAGGGGACTGGTAGGGAGGTTCTTGCCCCTCCAGGACCCAACACTGATTTACTAATCACTTGTCAACTAATAATGCATGTTCATACCTTCTATTGTTATGTACTTGCTGAGTGCGGTGGTACTCAGACTTGCTTAATCTTGCAGCTCCGTCGGAAGGTTTCCTCCCTTCGCCGGCCCTGCAAGTCGTCTTGATCAGGTCCTAGTTCCGATCTTTACTTTTCAATTCTGGTTAGCCGCTGCCAACTCTTATGCAATTAATATTTTCCTTTACCAGGAAATGACATTATTTCATGCTAGGTGGGCCCGCCGGGTGGCGGGGCCCACAGCTAGCCCCTGTTGGCTATAGTTAATCGCGAATAGGTCCTTGCATCCTTGTTTCAGCCCTAGATTCCACGTTTTAGCTCCGTTTTGATCCGTTCAAGTTGCGTTAGGTTTGTTTTAACATAAAGTACATGCTAGTGGTGATGTTTACCCCAACTTATGCTTTTATAAATTATATCCAAATTAATTTGATTAATGTCTACATGCAATGTCCTTCTCTTAATAAAATCAATGTAGGCTTTACATTCGGTTTTCGTAACTAATACTAATTTGACTAATACTATTGAATTGTGTTTTCCAAACTAAAAGCCAATTAGAGCTATACCTCGACGTTTCTAAATTAAATGTTAACTTGATTAACGGATATTTCATTTGGTTTTCTAAATAAAAGTTAAATAGGTTATACCTCGGTTTTATGAGTAAAGCTAATATGATTAATACTACTATAATTGCTTTCTAATAATAATGTGATTAGTTGAACACGGATAATAAAGTTATTCGATTAGATGTTTCATACACTTTTCTTTTCTAAAGTCAACTGTTTAATTGGTATAACAAATACTTGAATGATGATAAATAAAATAGGCTAAGTTCACCTCTCGTGTTTTCAAATGCAAATATAATTTGTGTTAAATTACAAATAGGGCATTTCCTTGAAATGACCTGTGCACATGATTTTACCTAATTAAAATATATCCAGCATATAGTCTTTTGCCTTGAGATCAGAAATCATCCGGTAGTGGTTTCCTCTTAATCGTAGTCCCGTTGTCAGCGTTTCTTGTGCCTTTCGTTCGTAGTAACGAGCCCTATCGTTTAGTACGTTCTTTTAAAGCCTTTCTCTTTGATTGGTGTAATGTTCTTATTTGTGCTTATTTGTCTACTTGTATGCTTGTGCCGTTGATTGCTACGAGTAGAAGGATCGCAGTCCGAGTGCTTTGAAGATGAAGAGTTTGAAGAACAAGAACTGAGGACCCTGAGCAGTTGTTATCTGGATTTAAGGCAAGTATAGCATGGACAATCCTTGTTACCTACACATCCTTAAATTACATTCATACTTATGCATGTGTCTAAATTTGTTTACCCTAAGGCTGTTCCTAGTCTTTTACCATGTATCTTGTTATCCCGGGTTTATGCATATGGGTATTCTTATGCTAAGCGCAGCTACATCACCTGTATTTAACTGTTAATCATGACTTAATGGTTCACTTTGATCTAATGGTAAAACCTGCTTTTTAGCAACATGGTTCAGGGAGCTAGAGTATCTGCTTCGTGCTTTGCTCTAGTGTCTCTCCCTAAGGTCCGGTTCATTAAGCGGCAACCCAGGAACCTGTCGCCGCCGCCGTAACTATTACGGCTCTGGTCTTGGACAAGTAGCTTGTACGTCTCTAGCTTACCAGTGGTTACCGAAAGGCGTATGTGGGGAACATGGGTGAGAGTATGGTTTGATCCATCGAGGACGGTCTCACCTACGCTCTGAGATCCGTTGGCTATGTCTCGTTAGGCACAGTCCCATGTGGGAGTGTTTACGCTGCGCCCTGATACTCCACACGTCGCGCCGAAAGGGCTAGGCTCGCGCTCCGGACGCCATCGACCCCCCTCACGCTGCGCCCTGAGCGACGGTCGATCTCGATGCCTTGGGTCATGCTGCCTATGTTGAACCAAAATGGCTATTGTGTTTGTTAGGGTGTCTAGCGAAAAGCCTTGTAGCGTCCCTATGCACTCACACCTCGGAAGTGTGGTACGTGCGTGGTTGGGTTGAAAGCTCCTTAGAGCTTTTACGCTAACGGTTGGGTAAAGGGCGAAACCTCTGCAGAGTGTACATCTATCATGATAGCCGTGCTCACGGTCACGAGCGGCCTAGATCCTTTTTGATTAGAAGATGAAGTTGATGATACTCTATGGTTCTAATGTTACTTACATCTTTAATGGGGTTACAACTGGGAGTTCTCATATACTTGTAGTAACCAGGAGAATGATAAAACGAATCAACTAAAAGTGCTAAATGCAGTTCAGCCGTGTCAAGCCTCTCTTAAGCCTTCATGCATTCCTGTTATACTTGCTAAGTATGATGAAATACTTACACTTGCATTCAATCAACAAAATCCCGGACGGGTAATCAGATGGTGCAGCGTTTGAGGCAGTGGCTGAAGATTTATCAGAAGTCCTTCCATACATCTAAGCTATGGTCAACCAGTCGGTGTCCCTGTGGACTTGAGGCTCTACCAGATGATAGTTAATAAATTAGTCTTCCGTTGTGTTAAGGCATGTGTCCATTGTAAACTCTAATGTAAATTATTTTATTCGAGCATTGTGTTCTTTGTAATACCATATTTGTAAGCTATATGTGTTGTGTGGACTTCCTGGGCACACATATGGCAGCATTCGGGTTTCTGTGGAAAACCGGGTGTGACACCTTTACTTCCGCATTTACTTATTGCACTAAATTCCGCATTTACCATTCCTAGAATTGCCATGTGTAGTTGTTAGGATTGGAACCTAGCGTGCAAAACATTTGACGGTAGAGTTAGCAACACATAGAAAAACCTAGTGCATATTTAGATAGAAATTGAAATATGTTTTTATATGTGCTTTTAGCCATAGTTTTTTGAGAACCCTAATTCACCCTGCCCCTAGGGTGTCACGGTTCCCTTCTTAGGGAGCGGAAAATTTGAAACGATTGCATTGAAGGAACGATGCAATTTTTGTTGGCACAAAAGGAATGGCTATAATTGTTGATGGTATAGGGGGAATTTACTCTAAATTCTTCTGGCTTGTACTCACAGAAATATAAGAGGGATTATTTAGTTGACCGTTGTGCTCGATTCTGCCATGTACATGTACTTTGGCCCCATTTAATTTATTTAGTCACATGACTAGTCACTCCTCTAGTCCCCTTTATCACTCCTTAAGGACCAAAGGAGACTAACTATTTTAGGGATTAAAAGGTGACTAAAAGGGGTGACTGTTCTGCGGGTGGAAAGCACTACTACAGAAACATTTGTAGAAGGCAAGTTTTTTTGGGGCGGACTAAAAAGCGACGCGCCTCTACAAAAACGCGCGAGCTACTGTTGCTAAGACTCGTCCTTGGGAACCATTTTCAGCGGTGGGCCATGCCATGACCCGGCTGACGCGAGCGAGGGAAGGCGGCTCGGCTCCAGGTTGGCGGCAGCGTGCGCCCGGCCGGGCTGGTGCGGGCACGGGGCAAATTTTCTTATTTTGTTTTTTAATTTATTTTTCCTTTTGTTTTTATGAATTAATTAATCTTCTAATTATTTAATCTTCGGCTAATCATGTTTCTTTTTTTAAAAAATACGTTTATTTGTAGGGACGGGTGATGGCATCACCTGCCTGAGCAAATGCCATTTTCAGGGGCGGGTCATTGTCGGACATGAAGGCATAGCGTACACACGAACGCAAGAAGACTCCAAAGGAGGGTATGGCAACAAGTGGAGACTATGATACAGGACGGCGTAGGACTCTACAATAGAAAGAAACTAGTCGCTATGTATGGAAAGTACTCGCCTAAGCGAGATACGTACATATTTCTACTCGTATTCGATTAGGATTTTCTCTTTCCATCCTGTAACCCTACTCGCCAGTATATAAGGCTGGGTAGGGACCCCTTTCAAAATAGATTCAACAGATCCAAGAGATCAAACATCCAGATACAGTTCTATTGATCAAGCATCTGCCTGAGCAAATGCCATTTTCAGGGGCGGGTCATTGTCGGACATGGAGGCATAGGGTACACACGAACGCAAGAAGACTCCAAAGGAGGATATGGCAACAAGTGGAGACTATGATACAGGACGGCGTAGGACTCTACAATAGAAAGAAACTAGTCGCTATATATGGAAAGTACTCGCCTAAGCGAGATACGTACATATTTCTACTCGTATTCGATTAGGATTTTCTCTTTCCATCCTGTAACCCTACTCGCTAGTATATAAGGCTGGATAGGGACCCCTTTCAAAATAGATTCAACAGATCCAAGAGATCAAACATTCAGATACAGTTCTATTGATCAAGCATTGATAGAACAACCCTGTACACATATTTTACACTACGTAATACAATATCAGCAACAGTATAGGGTATTACGCCTAGTTGCCGACCTGAACATGTATAAATCTTGTGTCACGTAACCATTGAATCCCTGATTCCTAGAACACTTCTCCTAAACTCTACCTCCTTGGGATACCCTTCGATGGAATTGTCGGTAAAACACCGACAGTCATGGCATCACCCGTCTCTGGAAATGGCATTTGCAAGGCGGGTGATGCCATCACCCACCCCTGCAAACCATTTGCAAGTGCGGGCTACTAACCCGCCCCTGTAAATGGGTATTTTTAGTAGCCAAAAATAGGAGCGGATTTCTGAGCCGTCCTTGAAAATGTCTGTTAACCCGTCCCTAAAAACGTTTTTTAGCAGCAAGAGCATCTCCAAGAGTGCCAAAAAATAAAGGCCTAAAATTCTGGTTTTGGGAGCTGCCAAAAATTATTGGGAGGGAAAAAAGACTAAACTCTCCAACAGTACCCAATAATTACTGCCTATAAATTTAAATCCTGACACTTTATCCATGGGCCTAGCGCTTGATCGTGGATTCCTTATTGGGCTGCTCCGTATCATCCACCAAGTAAATGGCAAATGAAGACACAAAATCCATGCGGCTGCAACAGAAAACTTGAAGACGGTGGCCGGCGTACGCGGAGCACGGAGCCATGGAGCGAGACGACGGCAGATGGAAGGAGCTAGCAGAATTGTAGAACGGCCGCCGCCGCCTGGGAGATGATGGCGTACGGGATGAGGAGAAAAGGGTGTGCAGATGCCGTGGAGAGTGTGGGCGGGATGGCGCCAACAAGGACCGGCAATCGCGGGAGGCAGTTTTTTCCGATTGGGAGCAGGTTCCGACGGCGTAAATTTGGCTCCGCACACCGCTGTTTTTGGGTGCGTGGGGATATTGGGCGCTGGGATTGGGCACTGTTGGAGCCGTTTTTTTTATTTATTCCTAAAAATAGATTTTGAGAGTTAATTTTGGGCACTCTTGGAGATGCTCTAACGCCAGTCTCAATGGAAGTTTCATGTAGGGTTTCATGGTATTAATTACTGCGACACATCAGCAAAAATGCTGATTTGGCAGGATTATTTATGAAGAGAGTTTCATCATATGTAAGAGGGTTTCATCACCATGAAACTCTCTTGGCACGGTTACCTAGTTTTGAGTCTAGATAATTGTGCAATGAAACTCCCCACTGAGACTGGCCTAAAGGGGGACTGGTGGTGGCTAATAATTGCGTGACACCTGAAATATATCTCTACCTATCTAACCCAAAATCGCTCAAAAATAGTCTTAGGTAAGGTTTGTACCTATGACCTCACCTCACCTCCATCTTAGCTACAAGCCTTCCCACCATCTACACTAGAATTGGTTTGTGGTTTAGAAAAACGTTATATTTCTTTAAGCATGTGCAAAATATTGTTGGGACAATAAATCTCATAACATAAAGGAAAATCTTACTAACTAGCAGAATGCGCATACATGGATACAAAATTAAGTTTTTAGGGTTTAGGGTATTGCAAAAACATTACATTTCTTTGAGAGTATTGCAACTTAGATTGCATCATTTGCATCCTTGTGACATAAATAGCCTACAAATCACATGCTTGACAAACCATTAGTCCCGATGACTATGTTGTCATTCAATCACTAGAATCACAAATACATGGCTAGAGGCCATGTTGGTTTCGATCTCCTCCTTTTAGTTGATTGATGACAACACAATCAAAGCAAGAATAAATTTGCAAAAAATTATCAATTGAAAACACGTTCACTTGTGCTGGCTAATAATAGCGCGACACATGGACTGGCTATAGAATAACTATTCTAAGACTGGCCACAGAGTATATTCTCCTTATATAATGTTAGAAAAAAAAATAAAAGTGTTAAGCTAGCAAAAGTGGGACCCAATTAAAATAGAAATATATCTCTACCTCTCTATCCCAAAATCTCTCAAAAAATAGGCTTAGGTAAGGTTTGAACCTATGACCTGACCTCCAACTTAACTACAAGCCTTCCCACCGTCTACACTAGAATTTGTTTGTGGTTTAGAAAAACATTATATTTCTTTGAGCATGTGCAAAATATTGTAGGGACAATAAATCTCATAACGTAAAGAAAAATCTTACTAACTAGCAAAGAATGTGCATGCATCCATACAATATTAAGTTTTTTTTAATTCCTAGATGCATGTTTAATTTCCAAACATTAGAGATCATTTATTGGTTTGCAAACAAAACATGTATGAAAAGTTTGTGAGAAGTATTGTACGTAACAATAAATGTAGCTATGTCCATGATATAAAGAAAAATCTTAGCTAGCAAAGAATGTCCATGCATCCATACATACTATTAAGTTTTTAATTTCTAGATGCATGTTTAATTTCAAAACATTAGAGATCATTTATCGGTTAGGAAAAAATGTATGAAAAGTTGAATACGTAATAGAGTAGAAGAGTTATAGACAATAGAAATTGTCACATGCTAAGCAGCATCGTTGTATAAGACATACTGTTTACGAAGTCAGTCACTTTGTATGATATTCATATACTTTGTCTCTAGCAAATCTCTTGCGTAAACAATATAAATATAATAAGTTTTTCAGTAGAAGGAAATATGTTAAGTTAAATTTTTTAGTTTTCTATCAAACAGGTAGAGATCCATTGATTGAATAAAAATGTAATAGTAGAAATAAAAATAACTCTATAAATTTCAAATTACAAAATTAGTTTATTTTACCATAGCAGCGCACTTGCATCTTGCTAGTTACATAAAAAAAGTATCAACGACCACTTTCGTCATGGTAAAGGTGTCATCACACGGATCCATGAGCGAATCAATCATATCTTTATCTTTATAGTCGTAATCCGGGGAGATATTTTTATAAATTTGGTCATTATGAGACAAATCTTCCATAAATGCGAGCAATAATTGTATAAATGTGAGATATTTTTCACCTCAATATTTTCCATATCTTTATAAGAAATAGTGGGTGGCTAGATATAAACCACTAAAGAAACAGTGGGTGGCTATAGATAAACCACTAAAGAAACAGTGGGCTCGCCTGTAGAAATACAACTATTCAAGAGTTCTATAAATATTGGTCAAAGCGATTCATCTGCAAAACATGCAAAAAGAAGTAGCGGTGGTGCTAGAAGATGAGCAGTTTTAAGTGTGAGCCCCATACTTTCTCAGTGGTCATCGTCCTCATCGTGCTCTTGCTCGATCCCCGTGAAGGGTTGTCCAGCTGCTACAAGCGCATTTTCAGCTTCGGTGACTCCACCATGGACACTGGAAACTTTGTGCACTTGATTGGAAAGGCTAAATCCATGTACACGGAGCCCCCTTATGGCATGACATTTTTCAAGCACGCAACAGGTCGCGTCTGTGATGGCCGTGTCCTTATTGATTTCTATGGTGAGTATATATTGTGCCCTATTTTTTAATTTAGGAAAGGTAATATGTTTCGAAGCCCCATAACACCCAAAATTTAGATGAACAAGTCTATTCTGAGATTTGCATTACGGATCTTTCTCCCCAACTTCATCAATGGCTCCAACTCCCTTCTTTCTTCGGCAAGAAGTTGGATTGTTGGACTATTTTTCAGTTTGCATTGGTCCGTAATGAGCTCCCTATAATCTCTTGGATATAAAATTGATTGGTATCGCAATGGAAGGAGTTGGTGGATAGCCAAATAGGGAGGGTTGGGCCTATCAAAATAAGAGGTTAGTGAGGTGACGATCAGTTAGAGTTGTTTGAGACATGAGGAGGATCAAGGTGGTCAACCTTACTAGCATGACGTGGGAGAAAGGCACATGTAGTTGCATGACCTTGATCAATCCAAGGGTCAAAACATTTATTGAATGCATGAGTACTAGAAATACATGGACATTGTTATGTAAAAAGATCTCTATTTTTCCTAGGAAAACCTTTTCTTGTTTTGTTCACCATGCACATATTTTGTTCTTATAGCTCAAGCTCTCCAGCTGCCACAGATACCACCGTATTCACCGAAGAAGGACTTCGAGTTTCCAGATGGTGCCAACTTTGCTGTGGTTGGTGCCACAACACGGGGCACTAACTACTCGGTGCCCTATTGAATGGCACCGTGGGGGTGTACTGGACACTAGGCGTCCAGATGGATTGGTTTGAAGAAATGGTGCAACGGATAGCTCCCGGGGATGGTAACTACTACAATCCAAAGTTCGAAATGTTCATGTGAGATGTTTGATGTGCCTAATATGACAACTGACTTGTCCACTGCATAATTGTTCTATGAGGTGCCAAGCAACATTTCCTATGCGATTCTCTTGTCGTGATGGGCCAGATTAGTGGCAACGACTACGCCTCATTGTTCAACGCTGGTAGAGGTAGACCCGGGGATGATATCGAAGGTATCATTATCGATATCGTCATATATACATAACCCATTTCATCGAGGTGCGTGCATACCAATAATAAGTTCTTTTTTCCTGGGGGCTTCAATTAGTTAAATGTCACGTGCTATGTACTATGCATGAGTGCAGGAGCTTATTCTGGATTATGGCGCAACAACGTTCTTGGTCCCTGGCATTTTCCCCATGGGGTGTTAATGTGTTATCCGTCGTACCTTAGCAGGTTTCACAGCGACAACCCCAATGACTACGACAAACAGGGGTGCCTCAGGTGGCTCAACGAAGTCTCCAATAAACACAACCAGCAGCTTCACGGGGAGCTCTCCCGGCTCAGGGGTTTTTACCCAGGCGTGAAGCTCATCTATGCTGATTACTACGGCGCTGCCATGGAATTCATCGATAATCCTGGCAGATTCGGTTAGTAGTAGCTTGTGTTTCCCTCTGCGTTATTGATCTGATTGATAATGATGTTAATACATCGATCACATCGTGTTGGCTGAGCAGGTATCGGTGATCCTCTGGTCGCATGCTGCGGCGGCGACGGCCAATACCACACTGGCATGGACTGCAACAGCACGGCAAAAGTTTGGGGTGATCCCAGCAGCTTCACCAACTGGGACGGCATGCACCTGACAGAGAAGACATATGGCATAATCGCACAATGGGTGCTAAACGGATCGTTTGCTGATCCTCCGTTTATGCAAGGTTGCTAGAATCAGACATCAGTTCAAGCCGTAGTACCTGTGATTTGTTAGGATTTTCGCATTTTTTTTATAAGAACAACATGTATCCATCGATGGATTAATGGGTGACAATAAAATAATTTCTAGGTGGAGGAATACAAATTCAGTGAGGCATTTGATAGAGGTGCATTAGAAATGGTACCGGCAATTATTGTGGACCCAAGAGATATGGACACAATCTAAACCTGGCTGTACGATTTCATCTATCACACCCCATATTTCGGCCATTGCTCCATCTAATAGTCTTTGGAATGCAAGTACGTGATGAGTTTTCATAGATGACTTGATCTTTTTTCTATGGTCGGCGTTGCTACAGCAAAAACAAATACACTAAATGAACGTCAATTTTCTTTTTGAGTATCACACAGTACAGACGCAGACGCTCTCAAACACGCACCCACACTCGCCCTTACAAACACACGCACGTAACCCTACCCCTATGAGCACCTCTGAAAGACTCCGCCTCGTTGGATTTAAATCTAAAAAAATGCGAGCACCAGTGCCAAGTCAAGGATTTGAACCCTGGTGGGCAGGTTCCACCACAAGGACCCTTACCAGGTGAGCTACGCTCAGTTCACAATGAGCATCAATTTTCACAAGTCCTAAACAGAAGCACAGATCAGTGTCAATTAAAATGATATCTAGGTTGAGGAATACAAACTTAGTGAGGCTGTTGATGAAGGTGCATCAGAATTGATACGAACAATTATAGTGCAGCCAATAGATAATTGGACACAATCTAAATAAAAACATTCCATTATGAGAACCTGGCTGGCAGATTCCATCAAGTCCCCTATTTCGGCAATTGCTGCTTCTAAGAGTCCTTGCAATGCAAGAACATGATTACGCTTTCAAAGCCCTAATCTTTGGTCCACCTACGATCATCGTCCCGCCTCCAGCGTCTCATATTTATTCTTTCGCAAAAGCTCCTGCAAGTGGCCCCTCGCACCATATTGCGTTCTGCGTGCTCGCTTTCATCGTTGTTTTTTACAAGAAAGAAAATCAAGCTTTCCATTCACTCTGAGATCAACAGTATTGTCCTTGCACCAGCAACGTCGCGTCGGATTGGAACCCTCGTGTAGGCATCGTCTTTATTAGCGAGTCACACGTACTCAACGGACTGACCTATATTCTTTTGGCTTGTACTCATAGAAATATAGGAGAGATTATTTAGCTGACCATTGTGCTCGATTCTGCCATGTACATGTACTTTGGCCCCCATTTAGTTTATTTAGTCACCTGACTAGTCACTCCTTGGGGACTAAAGGAGACAACTATTTTAGGGATTAAATGCTGGAAATTAGGCCCATGGAGAATCCCAATTCAGAAATTCCAAAGCACAGGTGTATGTCATAAAGTTAGTCCCATATTGCTAGTTTGAGATGGTGCAAGCCAACTTAAATAGAAGAGCTCTCTCAGGTCATTGATGAGTGAATGAAGGAGAGAATGGGGCTTGGTTGTCACACCCGGTTCTGGAAAACAAAACCGAGTGCACAATGTATGTGTGCCAGGATCAAGTTTCACACATACGGCGAACGAGAAGTGAATATTAGAGACAATATCACGTAAAAGAAAATAAATAAGGAGACTATCAGAGTATCAAGTTTCACATATACGGCGAACGAAAAGTGAATATTAGAGACAATATCACATAAAAGAAAATAAATAAGGAGACTATCAGAGTATTACACAGCTTAATCCTGGAAACGGAGGCTCCAACTGCACAAGCAGACGACCGGGGGTTGCGTACGCCTAGAACTCAGCAACATCTTCAAAGAACTCCACAGTAGCTTCCTTCTTCTGAGCAACATTGTTTATAGCACGAGTGAACACATGTCGTACTTAGCAAGTATGGGGAAAGTATGAATGCAAGGCTAAATCAAGGGAAGGCTGAGGGTTTAAAGCGGTAAGCAATTTTAGTTGGTCAAACTTTTATTAGCGCCTGATTACTAAGGTATAAATATATATCAAACCCACATTAAAAACATAGCGCCACAAGAATATGGCACAGCCATAACCACGATTTAAGTCCATCTTCAAGCAATGTTTTCCTAAACGCTAACGCTAAACAGTCGGTCACCCACTGTTTAGCTCACTATACGGTCTAAACGGCCAATTAAACGGGTTAAACAGCCACTAAACGGGCTAAAAGGACCATTAAATGGACACAATTAGGCACTGTGTAGGGTTTACACGACGTTTAAACAGGCTGAACGGTCGTTTAGGCGAACAATGTCTTCAAGTTCAATTATCATGTGAGGGTCCATGCCGCTCTTGACCGTGAGCACGGCTATTATAACAGTTTTATACTCTGCAGAGGTTGTACACTTTCACCATAAGTCGTGTAAAAGTTCAAGAGAACTTTAGACCCAACCATGCAGCACCACACAGGCGCATATCACACTACCGATGTGTGATTTCTTAGGGACGCTACGAGGCCTTTACAAAGATTCTCCAACAAGGTTTAGCTCGCATGGTTCCGGTGTCTGGCGCTCCTAACCCTCCCTAATAGGCATATACCTTAGCAAAGGCTACTTCCCAAGAGAACCGGGCTAGACAGCGACTCAGTCCCCTCCCCCCCCCCCCCCCCTTGCCCTTATCAGGTAAAGCTATTCCAAGCCAGAGTCTCTAATTACTCAGCCAAGACCAAAGCCCATTAGTCTCATGGTTGTACTGTTTTCCTGGGTGGTCGCTCCATGTTCTGATTAAGTCATATGATCTTGTAATTAACCAGAGGTATAGCATAAAGTAAAGCATGTTATTATTAATGTTCGTTAGAACCACCATAACCCAAATAGAGCAACTAGCAGTGCTACCCAACATAAAGATAAACCAAGGTTGACAAGGAATAATCATGAAAGACTACGCAAACCTTAATAGGACCCATCAAAATTAATGCAAGCACATGCAAAGGTGATTAAATATATTATTGGGATGAAACATCAAGGACACACTTGCCTTAATTCTAGAGAATAGCTGCTCAGATTATCTTCAGCTCTTCAAGCTCTCGAACCGCGTTCCTTCTACTCGCAACAATCATCCAAGCAAAGCAAACATTCTAGAGCAAGCAAACAAAGACAACTAAGAACAATACACCAATCAAAAGAAAAGCTTTAAAAGAGCGCATTAAACGATGCGGCTCGTTACTATAAACACAAAGACGCACGAAACGCTGAAAACAGAACTGCGATTATAAATAAACTATCGAAATCTTTTAATTATTAGAACAAGAGCTAGGTGCTTCATTTATTTTAATTATCAAACATATTTGTATTAGAATTTACTCATATTATATTTATAATTGAAAAGCCGTAGTAAACTTAGCCATATTTTATTTGTAATTGTTTATGTATAAATTATACCAATTAACAATTAACTTTAGAAAAGAAAGGCATATGAAGCATCTAAACGAATAAGTTTATTACATGTGTTCCACTAAGCAAATTACATTTAAAAACACATTCACGTAGATATTAATCATATTATTTCATTCAAGAAAACCGAAGTATAAGCCTAATCATGTTTTATTTAGAAAAAGGCATGTAAAGCAAGCATTAATCAAATTAATATTATTTAATAAAGCTGACATATAGCCTAATTAAATTTTATTCAGAAAAGGTAATTCAATAAATATTAATCCAATTAAACTTTATTATGAAACACGCAGTGTAGAGCTATATAGATTTTATTTGCAAAACATGTCTATAAGCAATTAATTAAATTAATATTTAAAATTAATTTATAAAAAACTTAAGTATCATGAATAATACCACTACACGTAATTTAAGTGATTACAAGTCTAACGAAACAAGAACGGATCGAAACGGATTTAAAACGTGGAATTTATACCTAAAACAAGGCTGCAGGGACTTTGACATAATTAATCGTAGACTTCAGGGGTAGCTGAGAAGATTCCATAGACTCCGTGAATAGTCACCAAGAATAGATCAAAGATCGGGGTTAGATCTGCAAAAGGTCAAGGCTCGAGTTAAATTGAAAGGATTGAATAGATTTAGGGGTGTTTCGGTAAACCTGCCAAGACACAAAGAAAGGGGTAAATATTACAGGATTCCTCGGGGACTAGATCGCAAAACTCTGGGGTCTTCTTCCTCCCAGTGTCACGACCGGTCGACCGCACTGGGCGCCAAATCGTCGGTGCTCCAAGCGGCGCCGGGCTCGATTGTGGTGGGGGAAACGTAGAGGACGTCGAGGATGGCGACGGGGGCAGCCGGAATCGGAGATGGTGGCGGCGGAGCATGAAGACGGCGGTCGGCTTGGGTCTTCACGTCACGGCGGCGCTCCGGCGACCGAGAGTCGACGGGGATCGGCGGCGGCCCTGCGGCTCCTAGTCGGGAACCTCCTCGCACTGGTGGCTTCGTCCGTCGGCCTCCAAGCGCGGCGGATCGAGCGAGCGGCGACCGGCGGCGGCGCTCGGCTCGGCCGGAAATTCCGCGGCGACGGTGCTGCGCGAGGGGAAGCGAAGGTGGCGGCGTATGCAGGGACGCACGGAGGTTGGGCGGCCGCTTTTATAGGGCGCGGGGCACGCGCCTTGCGTGGCGTGCACGCCGAGGCAGCGTCGCGTGTTGCGCCTGGACGGCTGCGGCCGGGGATGGGCGAAGCGGGTCGGGTCGGGATCAAATGGATCTGGCCCGATCCGTTAAAGAAAAGGATTTAATATTTTCCAGAAATATTTTTCAGTGCGATAACAATTCCAGAGAAACCTAGAAATGTTTTTAAAGCACGAAAAATACCTAGAAACTCTCAAAAAATTTTGGGAAAAATCCCAGAGATAGATTAGGATACGAGGAGTCCAGATAAAATATCTAGAGCTCATCAGAAGGATAATAGCCTCCTAATAAATAGAATTTGCTTTAGAAAGATGAGAATAAATTTCAGAAAAGTTCTGAAAAATTCTCGGAAGAACCTAGACGTCGGATACACGCGTTTTAAAAACCTTTTCACTCAAGAAGCACCAAAATGCACCGGCATGTATGCAACACACATAGAACAATTAATTTAAATTTACAAAACAACAATTGTTTTTTATGCTAAATTCTCTGTAAAATAATAAATGTTGGAAAAATTTTAAAATTGAGAGAAAATCGTTGTTTAATTATTCTCTAAATTCACATCCTAAAATTGGAGAATTTCAGGGTGTGACATTGGTCTACACAACACACGCATGCACGCGCGCGTATACGCGTTCCTTTTCGCGTGACAGACCGCGTGACTTGTGGCTTGCAACGCAGCGAGCAGCCAAGCCAAGTCAGCGCAAACCTTTTGCCATTTGCGTGTAATTATTGACAACGGTCATTGTAGATAATTAACACGTAGTCAATGCCATAATCCCAATTTATGTGGGCAGTTACTACTGCCAATTAGTGGGGCGTACGTTATTGTAGGCGATCAAATCAACAGAGAGTTGTTGGCCGCCTCCTCTATAAGAGGTCCTGGATACGTCCAGAAACAGCTGATTCCAACGTCGGAATAACCCACGCTCTCATTCCTCTCTTTTTCCATCTGGTCTTTGTGTTGTGGTACTGAGCTGCTGGATCTCGCCGGCTCTTCCCTTGGCGTGCACCGAGGAGAAGAGTGAGCGGTATCTCTGAGCCTTTGCCGTCGTGAAGCCTGCATGAGGGGCGGCAATAAGGTTTCTGGGCAGCGCAACTGCGCGACCGCTCAAGATCGATCGGCTACCTTCTACGCTACCTCATCTACGATCTGCATTGCGTCAAGCGTACACGAGACAAAGCGTTGATCTGTAAGTCTAATGGATTTACGTACCGTTTACACGTGCATGTTTCAGTTAATTTCAATCTATATGTGAGTAGATTTGTTTTACATAGCAGTAGCATTGTTTTATGTAATTTGTCTCGATTTAAAATCTAGTAGATTTAAACGCATATTTCCAACAATCCAGAAACCTTATTTATGCGTTTATTATAATTCAGCAATCGCTGGTGCTTCGAATTCAATGAAACCTGAGAGGTTTTCTGGCGGTGACTTCCGTAGATGACAGACTAGACTCAAGTTTTGGATCATGTCTATCGGATTGTGGTGGGTGATCCATCCAATGATGTCATTTACGGATGAGTAGTCCACAAAATTTGGAAGTTCAAGTAATACTGCACTTGGATGTATCTTGAGCCTGCTGTCGGGTCAGCTCTACAATGTGTATATGAATTACACAAACCCCACAAATTTGTGGGATGCACTTGAGCGCAAATATGCAGTCTCTGAAGGTGGTACGCCTTCTCTACTCCTGTGAGCAGTTCTATGACTATAGCATTGATGCTGCAAAGTCGATAGTTGCGCAAGCGCATGAGTTGCAATTACTGGTTGGGGAGATTGCTAGTTTGGGTTGTACTTTGCCGGATTGGTTTGTGGCAGCGGGCATTATTGCCAAACTCCCTGCTTCTTGGAGGGATTTTGCCACTTCCCTGAAACACAAAAGAGAAGACATCTCCACCGAGGATCTGATTATAGCTCTCGATGTGGAAGAAAAGGCAAGGGCAAAGGATGTTCCAGGAACGTCCGCTCAAGGCGCAAGTGCAAATGTCGTAGTGAACAAGCCCAATTACAAGGGCAAGGGGAAGGGTAACTATGGTGGAAGGCCTAAGAAAACCACTAACTTCAAGAAGAAACCTGAGAATGATGAGAAAGTCAGAGCATGTTATGTGTGTGGCAAAGAAGGGCATCTTGCGAAGAATTGCCACCACCGCAAGGACTGAGATGATGGAAAGCCAAACAAGAAGGTGAACGTCACCACTGGCGAAGGCAATGAGGCCGATGGATCTCGGTATGGTAATTTACCATTTGTATTTTCGGTATTTCAATCTACAGATTGGTGGGTTGATACTGGTATGAATATACATGTATGTTCTGATATTTCCTTGTTTACTTCTTATCAGGGAGCGCGGGCTTCCTCCGTCTTGATGGGAAACGGATCAGTTGCTTCTGTTCTTGGTGTTGGTATGGTCGAACTCAAGCTGAGTTCAGGGAAGATTGTCCAATTAAAGAACGTGCAGCACGCTCTGTTATCGACAGGAATCTCATTAGCGGGTCCTCGTTATGTTGAGATGGTTATAAGTTAGTGTTTGAGTCCAATAAAGTTGTAATCTCTAAATTCGGGAATTTTATTAGTAAAGGCTATGATAGCGGAGGCTTGTTCCGCTTAAACACATTTGAGCCAAACTTTCATTTGAATATTGCATCCATGAATAAAATATGTGAGTTCAATGTGTGGCACTCTCGTTTCTGTCATATCAATTTTGACACCATTGCTAGAATGTCCAGATTAGAGTTAATTCTGAAATTCGATGTAGTCAAAGGATCAAAGTGTCCATCATGTGTGAAAGCAAAACAACCTCGAAAACCTTTTAAGAGTTTAGAGGAAAAGAGAGATTTGGCACCATTAGATCTTATTCATTCAGATCTATGTGATATGAATGGATTGTTGACTAGAGGAGGCAAAAGATATATCATGACTTTAATAGATGATGCTACACGCTATTGCTATGTTTACTTGCTGAAAACAAAAGATGAAGCTCTCAACTATTTTAAGATCTTTAAGGCCGAGGTTGAGAACCAACTTGAGAGAAAGATCAAGCGCTTGCGCGATGATCGTGGAGGAGAATACATCTCCAATGAGTTCTTTCAGTTCTGTGCTGAACATGGTATAATCCATGAAGTTACACCACCATACTCACCTCAATCAAATGGGGTGGCTGACAGGAAAAACCGACACTAACATACTTGGTAAATGCCATGTTGGAGAGTTCCGGTATGTCGTATGAATGGTGGGGGAAGCTATTTTGACAGCGAATTTTGTCCTTAATCGAGTTGTGACAAAGAGCAGAGACGTCACTCCTTATGAGGGATGGAAGGGGCGAAAGCACAATGTCAATTTTCTGCGCACGTGGGGTTGTTTGGCTAAAGTCAATATACCAGCGCCGAAAAAGAGAAAGCTTGGACAAAAACACTTGATTGTGTGTTTTTGGGTTACGCACAAAACATCACGTCTTATAGATTTTTAGTTGTGAAATCAGATTCTCCTGATGTGAGCATATACACAATCATAGAGTCACGTGATGACATTCTTTGAGGAAGTGTATCCTATGAAAGCAGCAAGTAGTAGTGAAACTCAGGCTTACACTCAACCTGAAACAAATACTTCACCTGAATCAGATAGTGAACTGGTTACATCTGACGAAGATGATGATAAGGTCGATGATACTCCACGCAGAAGTAAGAGACAAAGGATTGCGAAATCGTTTGGAGATGACTTTATTGTATATCTTGTGGATGACGTGCCAAAAACACTTCCAGAGGCTTATGCATCTCCTGATGCAGGGTATTGGAAAGAGGCAGTCCATAGTGAGATGGACTCCATCATGTCCAATTGGACTTGGGAGATCACTGATTGTCCAAGGGGTGTAAACCAGTTGGATGCAAGTGGATCTTTAAAAAGAAAATGGGGCCTAATGGTACAATTGAAAAGTACAAGGCAAGACTTGTGGCCAAGGGTTATACCCAAAAAGAAGTAGAGGATTTCTTTGATACAGACTCTCCTGTAGCTCGGATTGCTACCATTAGAGTACTG
This sequence comes from Urochloa ruziziensis, assembly GCA_015476505.1. Classification (NCBI taxonomy): domain Eukaryota; kingdom Viridiplantae; phylum Streptophyta; class Magnoliopsida; order Poales; family Poaceae; genus Urochloa; species Urochloa ruziziensis. The sequence goes on from CM027122.1 coordinate 43,620,351, forward strand.
CTAGCGCTAGCAACTTCCCACGGTTTACACGTCCATCAAATGGATGTAAAAACGGCTTTCCTTTATGGAGAGTTAGAGGAAAAAATATGTGACACCCCAGTGTCACTTTTGAAATTACTCTCATGCACAAGTACCTCTTGGACAAAATTTTATGGTTCTCATCATGTTTATGTATTGAGTATCATGTTTGGTTGGACTCTCAAAAGTCAAATTTCGATTTTGAAATCATTTGATTCAAATTTGACTAAGTTAGAGCTTTTTCTTTTAACCCTTTTGGAGGCTTGTTTAAAATATGAAATGTTTAAACAAGTGGCTTTTGGCCAATTTGAAAGTCTCTTGTTAAAGTGCCTATTTTCAGCTAGGAGCCTTGGTTTTGGGCAATGACATCTTTTAATTGCTCAATTTGATGGTCAAATGTTGGTCAAACTGCTGATTTTCAGCACTCCTGAAAATGGCTAAGTGTTTTTCCTGACAGCAGCTGTTAGCTAACTTTGGGGCTCCATAACTTTTATTTTTCAATCAAACCAAACCAAAACAAGTTCTTGGCTTGGAAGGTGGTAGTTTGGACTCTTCAAAAATCATGATCAACTCCAGGATCTCAGACTTTGCAACCATTGCCTATACCTTCATGGAAATGGGAGGACATAAGCATGGATTTCATTGTAGGTTTGCCACTGACCTCTCAGAAACATGATTCTATATGGGTCATCGTTGATAGACTTACAAAGCCAAACAAGGGAAACGACATCCAAGCAACGTTATCGTTGTTGACACGATCCAATAGTCGAGTAGAGCTTTCACCCAAAGCTCCTACATGACATCTCCATCACCATGAGCAAGAGCATCGTCCCAAGCATGTAGGAAAGAGGCACCGGGAAACTGGCATAGCCAATGTCGCCCAGATGCCTGCATGTCGCAGCCCCGCGGAAGGCCAGGCACAGCGTCGCCACCGCGCAAATGGTCATCTGCCACTGTGTAAGGATCTAGATGTCGCCTAGAGGTGGGGGGTGAATAAGCGAGACGACCAATTTAAACTTTTAGTCCACTTCTCAGCTGGCTGTCAGCACTAGGTGGTTAAACCGTCCCTAGGCAGTGAGCTGCCCAATAAGTTACTCGACCCTCCTTTTGTTCTTCTAGCATCAAATACACTTGGGACACTTCTTGTACAGATGTATCTAAGCAATATTTTAAGTTCCTGCACACAAGTAGAGTATACCCAAGTAGATCGAAGCGGGAGCAAATATAAGGCTAGAAATAAACAAGTAAAGTGAAGTGGAGACACAAGGATTTGTTTCCCGAAGTTCAGACCCGCTACAAGCACCAAGCAAGTTCAGTGGTTTCTAGTCTTCGTTTGAGGAACCCCGCAAGGTTGCCTCGCCAAATTGTATACACGCCACACCTTAGCCCTTCACTAAAATGGTCCTTTTTCATGAAGGAGGCAAGACCAGCCCTTACAAACTTCCGATCGCTTACCACACGAATGGGAGCTGACCAGCGACGCCTAGCCGTCTAGGAGCCAAGCTCCAAGAGTAACAAATGCACAATGAACTTTTGACTCCAACCACAAGTGCTTAAGCTACAGATTTTCTCTCTAGTGCTCTCACAAGATCTCTGAGCTCACAAAGCTCTCAAGCTCACACCCAAATACTTCTCTCAACCCCAACTCAAGGATTTCAACTAAATCAAGCAAACTCACAAAGAGTGGTTGGGGAGAGCTTCTCTGCTGTTAGAATGTGTCAAGAAGGCTTAGGAATCACACAGAACCAACAACCCTCAAAGGAGAGGAATAAGGGGTATAAATGCCCCACACAACGAAAACTAGCCGTTGGGATTCTGCTATGGCCGGTTAAACCGCCCCCTGAGGCCGGTTAAACCGCCATTTCAAACTTACTAGCTATTGGAGCCCGTCAGAGGTCAGGGGCGGTTAAACCGGCCTTGAGGGGCGGTTAAACCGCCCTGGGACAGTGAGCACCGTTGCTCACTTCTTAGTTAACTCTTAAGGCTATCTCACTTGGGTCAACTATTGAGCACAGTTATGGTGTATTAGTTAATCATTCAATGTGACATCCCTCTTGATAGTACGGCAAACCTATACTCAAGAATAAATATAAAACCAAATTATTTGCTTGAGCTTGAATGCCTTTAATTATGCCGCACATGATCAATTCTTCTTTTTGAGGATTGTCCACATTGCTTAAGCTTGAGCAAAACCATCTTGAGCTAGTGACTTGAACCTTTGACTTAGAATGAAATCCACTTCTAGTTCAAGTTACTTTTCTTTGATAAAGATTGATACTTGCCAATATGAAACCTCATGTGATCATGATCTGTCAAGTTGATCCGTAGAAAGTTTCGTCACCCTAGCAAAGAATCCATGACTCAAGCCGCAACTTGATCACACATTGCCTAGTTCCTAGACGCACCATCCCGAAACTCAACCTTTCTTTCATGCTTCACACATAGCTTCACATAGGCTTGTATCATCTATGAATACCAATACTTGATAATTAGTTCACTATCTTTGACCATCAAATATTATCCAATATATCCATGTCTTCTTATGCAAGGCAAATATTAAATATATAGGGTCATGATGTCCCATATCACCATTTCTTTTAGCGTAACTTTCTTAGCTTGCATTTCTCAATTTTTATCCAACCATGATCATGATGTCCCATTTGTATCTCAACAAGTCTTCACAAAGTTAGAGACCAAGTCTCTTACCATATTTCACACTCACTTGTTGTACGTCACATTATATCACTTATGAGAACCATCACTTCTTGCTTATGAGCCAACATTGATGCATCCAATCAATGAATACACAAGTATCATGATTATTCAAATTAAATCCTGCTCATAAACTTTACAAGACATGTTAGTCCTTTAATCGTTTTGTCATTCAATTCACCAAAACCCACTTAAGGGGCTAGATGCACTTTCACACTGACCACGCAAGGACGCGGCCCTCGGACGGCCGCCTGCCGCGGACCTCAGGCATCTGCTCGGTGCCACCCGCGGATGCTCACTTGTCGTCGCCCCGGGCCCGGCCAGCCGCAACAACCCACATAGGCCAGGCATGACCCACCACTGTCGCCCAGTGCAAGCTAGGCATAGCTTGTAGACGAGCATCGCCGCAACGAATGACCGTCAGCGAGATCCAGATCTAGAAACACAAAGAAAAGGAAAGAGAGGGAAACAGGGAAAAAGAGCGAGGCAGGAAGAGGGCAAAAGGGTCGCCATCGCCGCCGACTGGCAGCGACGGCGGCCAGGAAAAGACGCTGGAGGTGGGCTTTGCTGGTGGCCGGCGAAGGTGCCCCCGAGCCAGCTGCAGGAGACTGACGCGGGGGACGTTTTGGTTCTTGTGTGCAACTGGTTCGGATCCGCAATGTTCCTGGGTATCTTCATGTGTGTGTGTTCTCTTTAACAAGGTAGTCAAATTATGTTGAGCGTTTGTTGGGTTATCAATTAAGTTGGGGTCTGTCCTAAGAAACTGAAGAGACTAAGAGATGGTAAAAGATGATAAAAATTAAAATGGTGAACAATGCTAGCACTCGCCCTGGGCATTCGGTTCAAACCAAACCGATTGGTTTGGTTCCTCGGTTTTCTAAGAAATTCGGTTCTTCAAAAATAGGGACCGATCGGTTCCCTAGCAAAGTTGGAACCGAGCAAATTTGGTTTCGGTTCGAACTGAAGTGACCGAGCAGGAGCTACCTGCCGCCTAGGAGCTGGGCCTAGGGAAGAGGCCGACGGTGGGGCCAGAGTCGTGCCAACCGCTGAGGAGCTAGGGAAGAGGCCGCCGGTGAGGGCGGAGCCGCACCGGCCACCGAGGAGATGGGAAAGAGGCGCCAGCGCACCGCTGTGTCGGGGAGAGGGAGAGATCCGAGGTGGGGGCACCTGCAAGGGGTCGGCAGGGGATGGTAATTTTCCCCCGCAGGGGCGGATCCCTGCGGAGACCCGACCCGAATAGGGCGGGGCGGGGCGGGGACCAAATTTCCCCCGCGGGAGAACGGGCGGGGCCTGAAGTGTTAACGTGGCTAGGGCAGGGACGATTTCTCCCCCGCGGAGGTACCACGGGCCCCTGAAAACAACGACATGCCCATTAAAAATTCCTGCCCAACACTGCAACCCACGTATATAACTTCAAGGCCTTCCACAGAACCCTAACCCTATCCTATTTCTCTCCTCGCTCGATCGTTCCCACAGCTGAAGCGGCGGCCACCGCCACCCACTCGCCTTGATCCCTCTCCCTCTTCCTCACTCTGGCCATCACGTCCAGTGCGGCGCCGGCGTGAGGCAAAGCGAGGGCCGGATGCTGGACGGCACGAGGATGCTCTGTGCCTTCGTCGTGGACCTCAGTGTATCGGTCATCTAGCAGTCAAGCCAAGCACGCAAGTCGTCCTTCCCTGTAGCAGCCGTCGTGTGTCTTCTTGTCTGAGTGTTGAAGTCTTTATTGCTCGATTCGTTCCTCATTCTCAATTCTCTTAGTCTTGGGTGGGGGCGGCTCGGGGGTTGGGGACTGGGGCGCTAGGGTTTGTTACTTGCTCTTGGGCCTTTTGGCTAGTTAGGGCCGGTGGGGTGGGCTGGGCTGGGCTTTGGGAGCTTCGGTTCTCTCGGCTAACCGAGAACCGAACCGAATGAAAGGGGAAACTTTGGTTCCTCGAGAACAAGAACCGAACAGAACCGAATTTGTCGGTTTCGGTTCGGTTCTCAGTCCTCATTTTTCTTTTCCTTTTTGCTAGGGCTAGCTAGCACAAGACCATCTTTAGGCAAGGTACGATAGCATTGTTAACAGTTTGATTCAGACTTATGGGAGCCTGATGATCCAATGCATGGCATAGAAGGTATGATAATATATATTTTAATTGAACGCAAAATTGAGGTGTTTATAGTACTCCAGGAGCCAAAAACATAGAGCTTTTGGGGGCTTCAGCTCCTTACTATAGTGCTTGTTGGGGACCGCCAAAACGGAGTCCACCTCGAGCCCCTCTGGAAGGCCCGGCGACGCCCTAAGGGCATTCCCCACGAGAAGCGTGGAGCCCCTGACGGCGGCTCCGGGGTGGCTAACCCGGTTTTCCTTTCAGGCACCGAAACCCCAGGACGGCCGCAGCCTGGAGGCACAGCTCCGGCCGAGCTCCCAGCAAAGCCCGGCAGGCGACCAGGGCCGCGGGCCACTTACCATGTTTTTATTTCCGGTATCGAAGCCCGGGAGCGGGGCTCCGACCAGGGCCCCAGCGAAGCCCGACGGACAGCCGGGGCTGTGGGTCTCCAGAAGAAGGCTCTGGGGGGCGACCGGCCAGGGACCCCAGATCGGGGCTGCGGCGGTCGACCAGAACGAAGGCTAGGCGCCCCACCAGAGAGGCTCCCGGAGACGTGAGGCAGACGGCGTCGGAGGCGGGTTTTCAAGAAGGCGCCTTAGGTAGGCTGACTAGACACGGCAGCGCTGTAGGTGTACAAGTTGGATTTGCCGGGGTGGTTGAACCCGGCGGTGAATGTACGGGGGTAGGCTTGCGTGCCTATGAAGTTGTAATGTAGACTAGGGGCATAATCGTCCTTCCAGGGCGGAGCGGAGGGGTATAAAAGGCACCCTCCACCGCGTGTAAAAGGGTTGCCATTTTTGGACGAATACAAGGATAGTTAGGCCTTTTGCTTTGTTCACGGCTTTCCGTATTGTCTGGACTCCTAGGGGGCCCACGGAACCCTAGGCCCAACATTTGGCGCCCACCGTTTGTGCTTGGCACGAAGTAAGATCCACGAGAACCATGGTAGCTCCAAAGAAAAGAGGGCAACTGCCCCGTCGACCTCTACAGCCGAAGCCCAAGGGGCTCCGCAGGAGGCGGACGCCCAGCTCATTCTGTACAACTCAGACGACGATGTCCACCCCAGAACCAGGAAAACAGGGAACCCCCAAACCAGGTCGGAAACCAGGGGAACCCGAAACGAGGGGGCTCCGATTCCCGAGACCGCAATACCGGCCCAGTCAGTCGAGGATCACGACCCCGTAACACGGGAACTGGCGGAGGTCCTCGCCAAGCTCAAGAGGGCTTCCGAGGCCAGGGACAAGATCAGCTTGGAAACGCATCAGCAGGCTGAAAAGGAGAGAAAGGCCAGAATGCTTGCGGATGCCAAGCAAAAATTGCTGGACTTGGAAACTGAGCTAGAAGGGCTCCGCACCATGCAGAGCGGGAGGGTCGAGCAACCACCACCCGTCCCGGAGGTCACGCTCTCACTCGGTCGTTCGTACACCGACCCCGGACCCTCGAAGCAGCCCCACGTGGTCCACGTGACCCTAAGACCTAGAGCCGTAGATGATACGGCACCGCTCTCGCGCGGGCTGCAAGCCATGCCTTGGCCTCAGGCATACAAGCCGGTGCCCCTGCCCAAGTACGATGGATCCTATGACCCCCGCAAGTTCCTCATGAGTTACAAAGTAGCCATAGCCTCAGCTGGGGGAGACGACACAGTGCTAGCGAAGTCGCTGATAATAACCTGTGAGGGCGTGGCCCTGAATTGGTATTCCCTTCTGCCCCCTCTGTCGATCTACAGCTAGGAAAACCTCAAGAACAAGCTCACCGAAAACTTTTGGGGCTTCCAAAAAGCCTCTGTCACAGAAAAGGACCTGCAAAACTGCAGGCAGAGGGACAAAGAACCTCTGGTCCACTATTTCAGAAGGTTTGTGTAGCTCAAAGCCTAAGCACCCCACATCCCAGATGACAAAGCCATCAAAGCATGCATCGCGGGACTAAACCCAGGTCCCACGGCTGGCCACCTCTGCAGGGAGGAGCCCAAGACCCTCACTGAGCTCTACGCCGAGCTAGAAAAGTATTGCAAGTCGGATGACGATCACCGCTGGAGGGTGGCAGAGTGCAGCAGGGACAGGCAGTCGGGCGGAGGCCAATCCAAAGGGCCTCCGCACTGGGACCAGCCCAAGCAGCAGTTCCAGCACAACCCACCCGCGCAATACCAGCAAATGCGGGTCTGCAACATCCAGCAGGGGGAAACGCCTGCACCCCCTCAACCCCGACCCCAGGACCGCCCTTACAGCGCACCACAGGGGCAGGGCCGGCAGGGCAAAGGCAGGAAGCATAACCATAGAGGCGGAGCTCCCAGAGACCAAAGGCCTCAAGACAAGAAAATGTTTTTCTGCGCCTTCCACATGGAAAACGATGATCATGGCACGATGAAGTGTCCAGAAAGGGCGCGAACCCTGGAACGCATAGACTGGGAAAGAAAGCAAAAGGAGCAAGTGGCCGCACATCCGCGCCCAAGCCCACACTGGCAACTCCCATTCAATCCCGCCCCTCCGCAGACCCAGTACCCGCAGCCCCCTATGGCCTTCCATCCACCCAGCCAAGAATGGAGAGCTTCGGGACAGGGAAAGTATCATCAGGCTCCGACTACTTTCCAGCCTGCCCCATACCAACAGATCGGCTCGGCACCAGCACACTTCACCTCAAGCTCAACCAGCGAGCATCGTGAGGAGGAACTCCCCCCCCCCCACCCCCACACCCGCCTAAGCAGGAGCCGGTCGCGGCTCAGACTATAAGCCAACCAGCGGCTTTCCCAACCAGGGGCTTCGTCATGCCCATTGCTGGCGGCTCCTCCCGCGAGTTTGAGACCAAGAGAGCCAGAGCTGACTATTTCAGGAGAGTGCACGCAGTGCAGTTCAGTGGGGACCCATCAGGAGGGACGCCTGGTCTCACGTTCCCATTTCCTTCACCGAGGACGACCTGGATCTAGCTTGCCACCCCCACGAGGACGCCATAGTGATAGAAGCCAACGTAGCGGGATGGGTCCTGGATGACATACTAGTCGACACTGGCAGCTCAGCGGACATTTTGTTCGCAAACACCTTCGACTAGATGAAACTAGACAAAAGGCTATTGCAGCCAGCCAGCATTCCGCTCATCGGCTTCGGAGGCACCACGGTCAAAGCCCTGGGCAAAATCACTCTGCCTGTCTCCCTGGGAGACCTCCGCAACCCGAGAACCGAAGATGTGACATTCGATGTAGTGGAAATATTTTACCCCTACAAAGCCATATTCCGCAGGGGCTCCATCAACAAGTTTGATGCCGTCATCCGGAGCTCCTACCTGCTCATGAAACTGCCCGGGCCATGCGGAGTCATCTCCGTGAAGGGGAATCAGGAACGAGCTCAGTCAATAGAGAGAGGCACAGCCCCTGGGCGCAGGCCGGTCCACCACCTGGCCATCGCCGAAGCCCTCGTCAAAGGGAGCATCACGCTAGCAGATCTCCCAGAAAAGAAGGAACCTTGGCACGAACCACCCAAAGACAGGGACGAGATCAGCATCACACCAGCTTCGGATACGAAGCGAGTGCAGCTTGACAGCATGCGGCCCGACAGGGAGGTACTTCTGGGCACCGACCTGACCATCGAGGAGGAGGCCCGGCTTAGGGAGTTCCTGCTCAAGAACATGGACATCTTCGCGTGGTCCACCTCGGACCTGCGCGGAGTGGACCGCAGCATCATAGAGCACAAGCTGGACGTGGCTGACGGGGCGAAGCCCAAGAAGAAGAAGCTCCGCAAGATGTCGGAAGAAAAAGGCTTGGCCATCAGGGCGGAGGTCCAGCGCCTGCTCGATGCCGGTATCATCCGCGAGGTCAAATACACGAAGTGGCTCGCAAACACGGTACCCGTCAGGAAAAAGAATGGCAAGATTCGCATGTGCATAGATTTCGCAGATCTAAACAAGGCCTGCCCCAAGGACGATTTCCCACTGGAGAGAATCGACACCGTGGTAGACGACGCAGCTAACAGCGAAATGTTGTCGCTACTTGACATGTTCTCAGGATATCATCAAATTTGGATCAAGGGGGAAGACCAGGAGAAAACGGCTTTCATCACTCCTTTCGGCACCTACTGCTTCCTGAAAATGACAGAGGGGCTCCGCAACGCAGGCACGACCTTCACAAGAATGACCTATGGCACATTCGGCAGCCAGATCAGGCGTAACCTTTTGGCTTACGTGGACGACATCGTCGTCAAGAGCTCGGAAAGAGGCAGCCACCTAGGGGACCTCGCAGAAACCTTCGGTAATCTCTGCAAGGCGAACCTCAAGTTGAACCCTGAAAAGTGCGTATTCGGAGTCCAGAGGGGCAAGGTCCTGGGCTGCATCGTGTCCACCAAGGGAATTGAGGCCAACCCGGACAAAATCGAGGCGATCAGGAGAATGAAAGAGCCGAAGTGCATCAAGGACGTGCAAAAGCTCATCGGCAGAATAGCAGCCCTCAGTCGTTTCATCCCAAGGGCAGCTGAACGCAGCCTCCCATTTTTCAAAGTCCTGAGAGGAGCAGGTACCTTCGAGTGGGGCCAAGAGCAAAGCAAGGCGTTTGCAGAGCTCAAGGAATACCTCACGAGCACCACAAAGCTCACGCCCCCGGAGCCCAAAGCCACGCTCATGCTATACTTGTCAGCCTCGCGGTCAGCCGTCTCCGCCGTCCTGGTGCAGGAAAGGCTGGTGGAGGGCCGCAGCACCCAGCGCAAGGTCTACTATGTATCCGAAGCCCTAGCAAACTCGCAACTGCTTTATTCTGAGCTCGAGAAAATAGCTTACGCGCTCATCATGGCCAAGAGAAAAATCAAGCATTACTTCGAGGGCTTCAAGATACTAGTGGTAACCGATCAGCCCCTCCGGGACCTGTTCGCAAACAGGGAGGCATCACCCCGCATTCAAAAATGGGCCGCGGAGCTCTGAGATTATGTAGTGGACTTCGAGAGGTGCAGCGCCATAAAATCTCAGGTCCTGGCGGACTTCATAGCAGAATGGACGTCACCCGCGATCGAGCTCGAACAACCCACTGACCTACCTTGGATAGTCAACTGCGACGGAGCCTGAAGCAATCTGGGGGCAGGCATTGCCGCGGTCATCATCTCCCCATCCGGAAACACAATAAAATTCGCAGCCAGACTTGAGTTCCCCTGCACCAACAATTCCATCGAGTATGAAGCCCTGCTGCTTGGGCTCCGCAAGATGAAGGCGCTAGGCCACCAAAGCTTCGTGGTCAGGACGGACTCCAAGGTCATTAGGGACCACATCGAAAAGGAAAGCGAAGCCAGGAATTTGAGCCTCGCGCACTATCTTGCAGCAGTTCGCGCAATGGAAAAGAACTTCAAGGGCTTCACCGTGGTACACATTCCAAGATCGGAGAACGCAGAAGCAGACAGGCTCGCTAAGGCCGCGGCTCAGGGAACCCCCCTGGAGGCCGAGGTCATGTACGAGGTCCTAAAATCGCCAGCAGCAAGGGAGCCAGAGCCCAACAACCCCGCCCAGATCCTTTGCATTCAAAAGTAGGACTGGCGCAAAGAAATTAAAGATTACATCTGCGGTAGATTCACCACAGAGGACAAGAAAGCGAACGAGAGGCTCAGGTACAGAACCAGAGGCTACGTGCTCATGGGCGACGAATTGTTCAAAGTCGGAATGCAGCAACCCCTGCTCCGCTGCGTGTCACTGGAAGAAGGCAGGGAGCTACTGGCAGAAGTGCACTCCGGCATGTGCGGGGCTCATATAGGCTCCAGAGCGCTGGCCAAAAAAGCAATCCGACAGGGCTTCTTCTGGCCCACCGCACTCTCCGACGCCCAGAAGATCGTCAGCGAGTGCGAGGCCTGTCAAAAAACAGCACACATCCAGCACGCGCCCGGAGCTCCCTCACAGCTCATAATCCCCGCATGGCCGCTGCAGAGGTGGGGCACTGACCTGGTGGGGCCCTTGCCGGCTGCGCAAGGGAACCGAAGGTTCGCAGCAGTGGCAGTGGATTACTACTCCAAATGGATAGAGGCCAAGCCTCTAGCCTCAATCACGGCCCTCACGATACAGAAATTCTTTTGGCAGAACATCGTATGCAGGTTCGGGGTGCCGGCGGAGGTGACTGTCGACAACGGCAAACAGTTCGACTGCACCCTCTTCAAAGACACATGCCACAAGTTAGGGACCAGCGTCTGTTTCGCGTCCGTCTACCACCCCCAATCCAACGGAGCCGTCGAAAGAGCCAACGGCATCATATTTTCAAACATCAGGAAGTGCCTCCTGAACCTACCAAAAGGCAAGTGGGCAGATGAGCTCCCGAGGGCGGTCTGGGCACACAACTCCACCGAGTCGAGGGCCACGGGTTTCTCACCATTCCGGCTCCTGTTCGGAGCCGAGGCCATGTCCCCCGAGGAGCTCAAGCTGGGGAGCCTCCAAGTCAGCCACCGCAAAGCCGCCGAATCAAGCGTACTCACCGAAAAAGACGTGATAGAGCTGGACACGCTCAGAGCCACGGAGAACTTGGAAAAATACCAGGAGGAAACCCGAAGATGGCGCGACAAAAATGTCAAGCCAAAAGACATCACACCGGGAGACCTCGTGCTCAGGCTGAGGCCAAATCATGAAAACCTCAGCAAGCTGCACGAGAAATGGGAAGGCCCCTTCATCGTCTCCAAAAGCTCCAGGCCGGGCTCTTTCCACCTTGCAGACAGCGAAGGCAATGAGCTCCCGCACACATGGAACATCGACAGCCTAAAGAAATTCTAGCCCAAACAAGGAGGGTACACCTCCGCAACAAAGCTCAGCGTTGTAAGCCCGAAAAGCACCTTGCGGAACTATAAGCAAGAGGCCGGGCATTTTTTCTTTCCTTTTCGTTTCCCGGGCCGTACTCTTTTCCTCACGGGGAGACTCCTTTCGGAGGTGAGGTTTTTAACGAGGCGGAACCCGCATCTCATGTAATCATCTCCCCACATGAAAAACAGAAGAGAACAAAAACGCGCAAGTGTCCCCGCCGTCCGGCTCACGCCACGGGAGGCTCCGGGTCGAACGGGCCGCTAGGCCAATTAACAACCCGGAGCCCCCAACGGGGCTCGGGGCCACATTGGTCGTCGCACGCAAAGCGCGCACGACCAAATAAGCCCCCTCCCCCCAAAAAAGTCCCGCTAAGGCGGGCAAGGGGCTCCGCGAAAAGCGCGCGGAGCCACCTTTCTCTCGAAGCCCCGCTAAGGCGGGCAAGGGGCTCCGCGAAAAGCGCGCGGAGCCACCTTCTCTCGAAGTCCCGCTAAGGCGGGCAAGGGCCTCCGCGAAAACCGCGCGGAGCCACCTTCTCTCGAAGTCCTGCTAAGGCAGGCAAGGGGCTCCGCAAAAAGCGCGCGGAGCCACCTTCTCTCGAAGTCCCGCTAAGGCGGGCAAGGGGCTCCGCGAAAAGCGCACGGAGCCACCTTCTCTCGAAGTCTCGCTAAGGCGGGCAAGGGGCTCCGCGAAAAGCGTGCGGAGCCACCTTTCTCTCGAAGTCCCGCTAAGGCGGGCAAGGGCTCCGCGAAAAGCGCGCGGAACCACCTTTCTCTCGAAGCCCCGCTAAGGCGGGCATGGGCTCCGCGAAAAGCGCGCGGAGCCACCTTCTCTCGAAGTCCCGCTAAGGCGAGAAAGGGGCTCCGCGAAAAACGCGCGGAGCCACCTTCTCTCGAAGTCCTGCTAAGGCGGGCAAGGGGCTCCACGAAAGGCGCGCGGAGCCACCTTCTCTCGAAGTCCCGCTAAGGCGGGCAAGGGGCTCCGCAAAAAACACGCGGAGCCACCTTCTCTTGTAATCCTGCTAACGCGGGCAAGGGGCTCTGCAAAAAGCGCGCGGAGCCACCTTCTCTCGAAGTCCCGCTAAGGTGGGCAAGGGGCTCCGTGAAAAGCGCGCGGAGCCACCTTTCTCTCGAAGTCCCGCTAGGGCGGGCAAGGGGCTCCACGAAAAGCGCGGAGCCACCTTTCTCTCGAAGTCCCGCTAAGGCAGGCAAGGGGCTCCGCGAAAAGTGCGCGGAGCCACCTTTCTCTCGAAGTCCCGCTAAGGTGGGCAAGGGGCTCCGCGAAATGCGCGCGGAGCCACCTTCTCTCGAAGTCCCGCTAGGCCGGGCAAGGGGCTCCGCGAAAAGCGCGCGGAGCCACCTTTCTCTCGAAGTCCTGCTAAGGCGGGCAAGGGGCTCCGCGAAAAGCGCGCGGAGCCACCTTCTCTCGAAGTCCCGCTAGGCCGGGAAAGGGCTCCGCGAAAAGCATGCGGAGCCACATTTCTCTCGAAATCCCGCTAAGGCGGGCAAGGGGATCCGCGAAAAGCGCGTGGAGCCACCTTTCTCTCGAAGTCCCGCTAAGGCGGGCAAGGGGCTCCGCGAAAAGCACGCTGAGCCACCTTTCTCTCGAAGTCGCGCTAAGGCGGGCAAGGGGCTCCGCGAAAAGCGTGCAGAGCCACCTTCTGTGACACCCTCAAAATTAATAAGGATTATTTAATTAATTAATAGATAAATTATTAGATTTATAAGGACTATTATAAGATAGAATGAGAAATATTAGGAATTATAGAATATAAAATAATAACAGAAAAATAAAAATAAAGTTCTATAACTTGAGTGCTCTATGAGGACGAAATTAGTATCGGAAGCCCTAGACTCGAATTAAAAAAGAACCTAGCTCAAATTTGAATTCAAAAACTCATTTCAAAATCCCTTAGGAAAAGAAAAAGGAATTCCAAGCTTGGTGGGCTGGCCAGCCGTGGCCCAGACCTCCCAAAGTCCACTTTAGGCCCTCCAACTCCCTCCCACGGCTCACCCTCGCGCGGCCCAGCCCGGCGCGCCACTCCCCCTTTAGCCTTCCCCGCGAAGTCCACAAAACCCCCTTCAACTTCTTTCCACGGCGCATCCCCGCGCGGCCCGACCCAGCCCACACCTCCGTCGTCTTCCTCCTCTCTCCTTCCTCCGGTTCCTCCCCCCTCCCTCATTTCTCCGGCGCCGACGCCGCCGCGCGCCCATCCCGCCACCGCAATGCCCCCAGCCCGCGTGGCGCCTCAAAACTAACGCCACACCAACCCTGCCACAGCCAGCGCGCGTCAGGGAGGCCATCCCGGCACGGGAGCCCTTCCCCCCTCCATCTCGCTGTGCCCCTGCCGCCGCCGTCGCCGCTCGATTTCCCTCCTCCGGCCAAGATAGGCCAGACAAAGGCACGCGGGACACGTGTCACCACCACGCGAGGCCACCGCACATGAAGTGCGGCGCCGACACTTCTTCGCCAGCCATTTGCACGAAACGCCGCGGCCGCACGCGTCGCACGCCGGCGAGCTCACCATGCCGCGTGTCGTTGCCCCGCTGCCCCGGTGAGCCCCCAGGGAGCGTCGCCGGGCTATAAATAGCCCCCCGCGCGCCCTGGATGGAGCTCACCCTCACCACAAGACCACCACTCCACACCGCACCGCCACCGCGATCACCACCGCGAGCGCAAGAGCGCCGCCGCACTGCTCCGGCAATCCCGCCACCGCCAAGCACTTGAACTCCCCTTCGGCCGCCGCAACATCGCCCAGAACACTCCGTGGCGCCCAAGGCACGAAGCAACGTCCCCTAGGGAGCGCTCGTGCACTGGAGAAACGCCGCCCGAGCACCGCCGTGATCCGCGACCGCCGCCGCACGCCAGAGCGCCACCCCGGCCATCTCTCGCCCCAGCCGCATCGTGGTAAGCATCCTAGCCCTGCCACCGCCCTTTCCCCGCTCTCTTTCGCCCCTCCAACGCCTAACCGAGCCACGGCCGGTGGCCGTAAGCGCCGCCGTGCCTCGGCAAGCCGCCGGCCAGCTCCAGCGCCCTTTCCTCACGCCCTTGTGCCTCGAACCATTCCACGCTAACCCGTGGTTGCGCGCAACCCCTAGCCAAAGCCCCAGGGACCTCCTAACCCAGACTACCCTCTTCACCGGCCGCCGCCCGAACTCCGACGAGGTCGCGCCGCCGCACCAGCCCCTAAACCTCGACGAGATCATCTCCACTGTGCCCGCCGTGCTCCCCTGAGCTTGTAGATACCTTCACCGCCGCGAAAGACGCCCTGGCGTCGCCGGCGGTGAGAACTCCGGCGAGCCTCCCCTGCAGCCCCTCCGCGCCGCCGCGAAGCACGGCAGCCGCGCTGGCGCCTACGTGGCAGCCAAGCCAGCGCAGGGCCCGCCTGCCAGCCACCCGCATCGCCCCGTCAACCGCCACCTCCCCCTCCCTGCCTCGCGTGCACGCGGTCCAGTGGACCGCAGGCCCATGAGCCGCGCGGTCCACACGCCCACGGGCACCGGTCCACAGCACAGTGACCTGCGGGATGGCGCCAATGCTGGCGTCAGCAGCCCTAGAAAAATGCTAGGTACACCCGGCTTAGTGCACCCAAGAAGTTATTTCTCCACCTTAGAAATTCCTAAAAATTCCCAGAAAATACCTAAAAATACTAGGGAAAATAATAAGCCATTTAGTACCATTCAAACTATTTATACCCATTTCTAGGACTTAGAATTAGAAGGATTCCTTTTTCAGCCTATAGGAAGCCTCCGTTAGCGTACCCCGGTGTATGCCTAATTCAAAATAGAGCCCCATAAATAGCCAATAAATTCCTAAAATTTCTAGAATATATTCTAAGGTTTTTCATATGGTTAGATTTCCTAGAAGCCTTCCCTAAACTTAGAAATAATTTATTGCCTTCCACCGACATTTCCAAACCCCGCCAAACCCCGCAAAGACCCTGAGATACCCCGTGAAAACCCCGGCAATCAGCTATTTACCTTAGAAACCACCCTTATGACCATTCTCTCTCTAGCTTCTCCCCTTACAAGTAATTCATTCACTGTGATGATTGATTAGTCATAAATTTGTATTTGCATAGATACTCCGCCAGGAAATCTCCAGACTATAACCCCGGCGGAGACTACCACCGTATCAGGCAAGTCTTAACAATTTCCTTGCTCATGATAATCAACTGCATTAACATGCTCTTCTCTTAGCTAAATGTCTGTAGCTGCATGGAGAGTTAGCCACTCAGATATTCCCAGCTACTAAGACACAACCCAGAGCCAGAAACCCTGGTTGCGAGAGGCACCCAGGGGGAAGAAGATGCGAGGTAGGGTGGATAGTCTCGGAGGAGCTCCTGTCCAGAGGCCTACCTTGGTCGATTAAGGACCGGTTCTTGGGAAAGTCTTTCCAACGCCATGTACGGCTATACGGGCCAAAAAGGACATAGCCTTCGGGAATGCCATGTAATGTGAGGCCTCGACTCACACTCCACCAGCTACCTCTGGCCAAGCTACCCCAGGGGCCACGGTGGGCAACGGAAATGCTGGAGACAGCCCCAGACAGAGGGCTGGGACTGGTCGGCACGGGTCGCATGTGACAGGGCTGGTAGGGCCCACGGGCGATGCATGCCCTAACTTATATGATGCATCCATACCCGGGTTGATGTCCCTGAGTGGACGTTTATGCGATCCCTGTTTAGACCCCAGTAGCATCCGTGGGTAGACCTAGATGGAAGCTGTCCAGAGATGGACGCCAGTGGATACGAGTCCCGTAGGGGAACCCTACCGTTGGCCACGGGAGGGTCGCCTGACCGTATAGTTTCAAGAGTACAAACCTCTGCAGAATTATCTAATCTATCGATAGCCGTGGCTCTCGGATATGAGCCCGTCTGGTTAAAGCTCCCACAGATTAGCCAAGAATAGCCCATAGGAGTGATAATGATGAGATGAAGGTGATTGCGGGATCGACAGAAGGATCTGGGCCAGAATCACCAGGGGGGACTGGTAGGGAGGTTCTTGCCCCTCCAGGACCCAACACCGATTTATTAATCACGAGTCAACTAATAATGCATGTTTATACCTTCAATTGTTCTGTACTTGCTGAGTGCGGTGGTACTCAGACTTGCTTAATCTTGCAGCTCCATCGGAAGGTCTTCCCTCCCTTCACCGGCTCTGCAAGTCGTCTTGATCAGGTCCTAGTTCCGATCTTTACTTTTCAATTCTAATTAGCCGCTGTCAACGCTTATGCAATTAATGTTTTCCTTTACCAGGAAATGACATTATTTCATACTAGGTGGCCCCGCCGGGTGGCGGGGCCCACACCTTCTCTCGAAGTCCCGCTAGGGCGGGTAAGGGGATCCGCGAAAAGCGTGCGGAGCCACCTTTCTCTCGAAGTCCTGCTAAGTCGGGCAAGGGGCTCCGCGAAAAGCGCGCGGAGCCACCTTTCTCTCGAAGTCCCGCTAAGGCGGGCAAGGGGCTCCGCGAAAAACGTGCGGAGCCACGTTCTCTCGAAGTCCCGCTAAGGCGGGCAAGGGGCTCCGCGAAAAGCGCGCGGAGCCACCTTTCTCTCGAAGACTCGCTAAGGCGGGCAAGGGGCTCCACGAACAGCCCGCGAAGCCACCTTTTCTCGAAGTTCCGCGCCCCCCACCCCCCCCCCCCCCCCCCCCCAAAGTCTCACTCAGACGGACGCGGGGCTCCGTGCAAAACACACGGAGCCACCCTTTCTACTCTGCACACCACTAAGACACCTTCTAGCAAGCACGGATCGGCCAAAAGCAAGTAACAACACTTGTGTTGCAAAAATCAATATTAGGAACACCCTTTACAAAGCCAACCATTCAGGCAAAAGATCTAAGCTCGCACGCGAGCATAAAAAGTACAAACACTTCGCATCGTCTCAACGACGGTGCGTACACAGACCCGCGCCAACATCCCCGCCACGCTCGCAAGGCCGACACGTGCCGTCACGTCGCGAGCATTCTCATAGCTTCCGGGCAACCGGAGGGAAGCGCGGGCCGGGGGCTTCGCACCATGACCGAGCAAAGCTGGGGGAGTCCCCCAACACATGCAGTCATGTGACTGCCAGCCCCTTAGTTGCCTCCGCCAGGGAGCACGGGTCCCGGCAGGCCCTCCTGCCACGAAAGCTGGATAGGCCACGATCCCGCAACCTCCGACTGCCTGACGGATCGCGAGCATCCTCATGGCCTCCAAGACTTCAAGGACACCACCGAGCGTCGGGAGGGCGGCCGGGAACTGACACCCCAAAGGAAAACTCTACCATCACCATAGCGCAAGAATGATGCCCGGAACCGCGCAGCGTCCCCCCTCCCCTTTTATAGGCGAGCAAGCGCCACTGTGCGCCCGTCACTCCGCCACTGTGCGCCCGTTACTCCGCCACTCTGCGCCCGTTACTCCGCCACTGTGCGCCCGTGACCCCGCCACAGTGCGCCCGTGACCCCACCACAGTGCGCCCGTGACTCCGCCACTGTGCGCTCGCGACCACCACTACTCACCCACAACCCCACGCGGGTATCCCACAGGCGCCCCTTCGCGAGCGAGCTCCGACCATCGCTCGCTCCTTAGCCCCCATTCAAGCCTCGCACGAAAATCGCCGCAAAGGCACGCGCGGGCGTCCCTCCGGGGCTTAGGCGGGGGTGGCGTTTCTTCAAAAGCCGAAGCCCCAGTGCGACGCCGTACCTGGCCTACCCGGCGAAACTCAGGCCTCGCTGACAGCTAGGCGGGGGGTGGCATTTTTTGCAAAGACGTCAAGAGCTGTCACGGAGGCCCAACACCCCAAGGTCCAAGAGATGCGAGCGCAGATCAATTACTTAAAACACTTTAGAATGGTTACAAGAGCACGAAAGACTCAAAATAGCTCCACAACGTGACCGCGCAACCACGCAGCTCCCACGGGCGCATCACAGGCATAGGCAAAGAGCTCGCAACCCGCGAAGTCCTCAGGCTCCGCCTTCACGTTAGCCTCCTCCGGAGCCGGGGAGCGCTGTCAGCGAGGCCCACTCCAACCATCAAACACTAGGCTACCACAACGGCTACCGCAACCATAGTGGTCTTGAATGAATTCCCAGAAGTGGTGAAAATCCCGGTACGAGTAGCAGCGCTCAAAGTACCAAAGTGCGTAGCCGCTAACAACAATTCCATTCCTCTCCATACGCAGAGGCATAACCTCGTCATCAAAGTCATCTGGCGCAACCTGCGCACCCATGGGCCCTTCATGGCCCATGTGGCAAAAGTTTACAAGTAAAACGAGGGCTTAACATGCCCAAAAGAGAAAAGCTCAGTCCCTCACATCTCTCACGGAGCTCGGGCCCGGATCCCGGCTCGGAGCCCTTGGGTAAGGCTTCGGCTCCTCCTCAGCGGAGCCCGAGGCTTCTTCCCCCCCGTCCTCCGAGCTTTCATCATCGGAGGCCTCAGCTTCGTCTCCCGCCTCCATCTCGCCCTCTTCGAGCTCCGCCTTAGCCCTCATCTGCACACAAGCAAACAACGTTTCAGCGCGCAACTCAGGCGATGCCATTCGTAAACCAGGCCGCTTGAACCAGAGCAGAGCCAAGCACGTACCTCCGCCAGTCGAGCGCGCGCCGTCGTACGCGCCAGGAGTCGCCCGTCGGTGTTCCACCAGCCTCGGATGCAGGCTCGGCGCAGGTCCTTCATGGCCTCGGGAGAACGCGTGAAGGTGGCCCTACGGAAGGCCATTGACTTTATGCCCACCTTGGGAAGGTGGTCACATCCGGCGTTCTCTAGCGCCTCCCCCACGGTCTCTACAGTCAGGGCCGCTGCATAGTCACTGGTACCTTCAAAGACCGTTGGGAGCGACTGGAACTCAGCCTCGAGCCACTCCAAGTAGGCCAGGCTGTCAGCTGATGCGGGGGACGGAGCGGGGCAGAAACCGAACTCTTCAAGGGCTGCCGCATAAGCGCACTCCGCCTTGAGACATTGAGCCAGGAGCTCGGCCTCGCGATCTGCCGAGCGCCGCTTCGCATCGGCCAGCTGTTCCCGAAGCCTCTCAATCTGGTTGGCCTGCCCGACCACCTCGGAGCGGAGCCCATTGATATACCGCGTCTTTTCCGAAACTTGGGCTTCAAGACCCGCAACTTGCTGGGCCCGCTCCTCCAGCAACGCCGCGACTCCCTTCCTATCCTCCTCGGCCTTGGCCCGGAGATTTGTCCCAGCCTCCACCAAGTCGCGGAGCCCAGCGACAACTCCCTTGTTCTTGCGCAGCTCCGCCTTTAGCTTCGCAATCTCGTTGACCATCTCTGTGCAAGCAACCTTCAGGTGAGTATTTTGCATAGCAAGCTCGAAATTTGACTCCTTAAGCAGCCCTCTCAGGGTCTCCAAGCAACTAACCTCCTCCCGAAGGCTGTCCGCCTCCAGCTTCTCCCGCCCCTCCCGCTGAGCCTCCTTCTCCCTAAGGACACGCCCTATAACACAGCTCTGCAGAGGCCACAAGCCGCAGTCAGTGGACAGCCACTACAAACCCAAATTATGACCAAGCACGCGGAAGCAAAGAAAAGCGACTTACCCTCTGGCCGTACTCCACAGCTAGAGCGGCCAGATCTCTCACTCCGTAGCCCTTAATCATCTGCTCAAAATCTGAAAAGGAAAACAAGGAAAGCGCGCGTTAAAGGAACCACCCCTACGAGCACGAGGAAGCCAATTCGGGAACCCCTACCTGACGCGTCAAGAGATCGAGGCCCCCCACGAGCTCCGGCGACCCCTACCACAGCAGACTCCTTGCCTGGAGCCTGGGGCTGAGGCCCTCCCTCGGCTCCGCCTGCGCCGGCGACCGCAGCCTCGCTCGGTGGCGACGCCACGGGAGCATCACCTTTTAACATCAGCACACCATAGGTTAAGGAAGAGATGCAGGACCCCAAACGAACGCTCATGTCAAAAGCCCTCCCGTATTCATCCCTGTCACAGTTCACTAAGCCGTGACGCATCATCAAACCTGCAAAGCTCAGCCGCGGCTCCACCAGCCCCTCCCCAGGCAAGGCCGACACTCGGCGAAGATCCTCCAAGAAGCCGGGGGAGGCACCGCAGGTAGCAAAAGGCGGATATCCATGGATCAGTGCCTCACCTGGACCACAGCGCGCAGCCTTGGAGCGAACAGCAACGGCCGCCTCAATCATCTCCAAGGACGAGGCGGGCCCCCCCAGAGCCACCAGGGCCTTCGCGGCATCCGCCGCCAGCTCCGCCTCCACGGTTGAGGAGATGGGCCTCGGAGGCGTCTGGTCCCCTTCATCGTCCGAGTCGACGGGGGCCACGCGTAGCACGGTCCGACCCTTAGGTTTCTTGCTAATCACCTTTGAGCTCAGCCTGGACCTTCCCGGCACCGAGGTATCCTCGCCAGCCACCTGCCGGCCTTGCGTCTTGAGACGGCGTCGTTTCTTCCGCTCAGACTCCTTCCGGGCCAGTAACATAGCCAAGCAGGTCGACGACGTCGCGGTGGACCTTCTCCACCATCTGGCTATCCGACAGACCGGGGAACCGAGTGGCACGGTCCAGATGGAACAAGGGAAAGGGCACACCCTTGAAACCTCCAAAGTCCCGAAGCTCAAGGGACACCGGCCTCCACGATGACCTCAGGGGCCAGATCCCCGCCGCCACAAACTCGTCCACCACATCTCGACCTCCGAGCAGCAGGGTTGCTTGCGTAAAACGCGTCATACACTCCTTGAACCCGGAGGTGCTGTCGTAGTACGGAAGGCACTTTACCCTCAAAGAGGCGGAGACGCCCCCAGCAAGCGGAAACGCCAGGGGCTCCGCCTCGTTGGCCCGGCCTGATCCTCCCGTCGGAGCTCCCACGTAGAACCAGTACTGGAGCCACTCGTCGTCCAGCTTCCCCTTTTGAGCCTTGGACAGCTCCACCTTTGTCACAGTGGGATCCAGCTCCCTGCGAGGGATGAAGGTGCCAAACCCGAACTGATTGGTGTACGTGACGCCATCAGCGAGCGTCACCTTCTTGTACTGAGTGTGCAGCTCATAGAGCCACACAAATGCGTCCACATCGGGCTCCGCTCCAAAGGTCTTCACAGCCCAGAAGAACTTACTGAGCTGGATGAAGGAGGTCGGGGTCAGATGGTGAAGCTGCACCCGATACCGCCTCAAAATGTCCACCAGCTGAGGCTGGCACGGAAACCGGAGCCCCGCGTTGAAGAAGTCCCGGAACACCACGGCTTCTCTGGGACGGGGAGCTGGCTCCGACTCGACTCCGGGCGCACGGCCCCATCCCGCGGGGAAGAAGCCTTTCTCCTCGTAGAATCTGATTGTGGACTCCCCAACACAGGAGGGCCCAAAGTAGACGGTCGGGCGCGGCTTCGACTTCCGCGCGCGGCCGGCAGCCTCTGACTCGTCACCCGACGGACCATCACTTCCCTCCCCAGCGGAGGCCGCGGCTGGCTCCCCCGCAGCCGGGCTAAGCGCCACCTCAGCCGGAACCTCGGCTTGAACCTCAACGTCAGCCCCTTCCCCGGCCGGAGCGTCATCGCGCGCAGGGCTCGCCATGGACAAGTCGATCAGCCGGGCAGTCTGCTTGGTCCGAGCCAGCCTGAAACCAAAAACCTAGGCTGAGGTCACGAAGAGACAGTGTACCCTCACCACGAGGGGCACAACCTAAGCCACGAACTGAAACCCCTAAAGGAGGGAAATCCAACAAACCTGAACGAGGAGGGTCGTAGGATGCAGCAAGCACAAATCTCGAGGCAGCGCGAATTAGGGCAAACGAGAGGGTGCAGCGTGGTGAAAAGTGGATTTCACCGCGCCCTCCCCCCCTTATATTGGGTTACCCGGGGTAACCGACAAAAGCGCCTCGGAACGCGAACAGGCAGCCAATCGGCGGATGACGCGTGTCCATTCCGTATAGCGTCCGCCGGCTCCGCCCAAGGCGCTCACAGCCAACAGTCTCAAAGGAACATCTCCGGAGCCGGCCCCTTCCTCCGGCGCTCGGGGTGGCGTTTTTTGGGGCTGTCGAAGGGTTCGAGGGCCTTGGGCGCCGAAGTCGGAGCCCGGCCCGCGAGGGGCTACTGTTGGGGACCGCCAAAACGGAGCCCACCTCGAGCCCCTCTGGAAGGCCCGGCGACGCCCTAAGGCCATTCCCCACGAGAAGCGTGGAGCCCCTGACGGCGGCTCCGCGATGGCTAACCCGGTTTTCCTTTCAGGCACCGAAGCCCCAGGACGGCCGCAGCCTGGAGGCACGGCTCCGGCCGAGCTCCCAGCAAAGCCCGGCAGGCGACTAGGGCCGCAGGCCACTTACCAAGTTTTTATTTCAGGTATCGAAGCTCTGGGATGGCCGCAGCCCGGGAGCAGGGCTCCGACCAGGGCCCCAGCGAAGCCCGGCGGATGGCCGGGGCTGCGGGTCTCCAGAAGAAGGCTCCGGGGGGCGACCGGCCAGGGACCCCAGATCGGGGCTGCGGCGGTCGACCGGAACAAAGGCTAGGCGCCCCGCCAGAGCCGCTCCCGGAGACGTGAGGCGGACGGCGTCGGAGACGGGTTTTCGAGAAGGCGCCTTGGGTAGGCTGACCAGACACGGCAGCGCTGTAGGTGTACAAGTTGGATTTGCCGGGGTGGTAGAACCCGGCGGTGAATGTACGGGGGTAGGCTTGCGTGCCTATGAAGTTGTAATGTAGACCAGGGGCATAATCGTCCTTCCAGGACGGAGCGGAGGGGTATAAAAGGCGCCCTCCACCGCGTGTAAAAGGGTTGGCATTTTTGGACGAATAGAAGGACCGTTAGCCCTTTTGCTTTGTTCACGGCTTTCCGTATTGTCGGGACTCCTAGGGGGCCCACGGAACCCTAGGCCCAACAGTGCTCAAGGCGCTAGAGCCGACAAAGCCATAAATCACTTCCTAGTTCATTTTGCTCAGGGGAGAAAAAAAGTTCCTCGCTCCAAATCACTGCACGCTATCCAGTTGCCGTTACCATCTCGGACTCGGAGCGATTCCGTCTCGAACTCAATCCGACACCCTGCGCCACCGCCGGCCACTATATAATGCAGCGTCCCACCTCCCAAACCTCCATCCACAACCAAAAGTTCCAAACAAGCGCACGTCCACGATGGTCCAGATCAGTGAGATAACAGACGACGACGTCGAGCGTGGACCCGGGGCGGCGATCCCCGGTGGCGGGGAGGACGACGGCGATGATGCGTCGTCACCAATCGAGCAGGTCCGCATGACGGTGCCGGCGACCGACGACCCGACGCTGCCGGTGTGGACGTTCCGGATGTGGGCTCTGGGCCTCCTCTCCTGCGGGCTCCTGAGCTTCCTGAACCAGTTCTTCTCCTACCGCACGGAGCCCATCATCGTGACCCAGATCACGGTGCAGGTGGCGTCGCTCCCGCTGGGCCACTTCCTGGCGCGCGTGCTCCCGACCCGCAAGTTCACGGTCCCCCGCGGTCCTCGGCGGCGGCGAGTGGAGCCTCAACCCGGGCCCCTTCAACATGAAGGAGCACGTGCTCATCTCCATCTTCGCCAACGCCGGCTGCGCCTTCGGCGACGGCTCCGCCTACGCCGTCATGATCGTCGACATCATCCGCGCCTTCTACCGCCGCTCCATCCCCTTCTTCGCCGCCTGGCTCCTCATCACCACCACCCAGGTGCTCGGCTACGGCTGGGCGGGGCTCATGCGCCGCTACGTCGTCGAGCCGGCGCACATGTGGTGGCCCGGCACCCTCGTCCAGGTCTCCCTGTTCCGGGCCCTGCACGAGAAAGAAGACAACAACCAGCAGCCGGCCGAGGGAGGAGGCTCGCCACGAAAAACATCGCGGGCCAAGTTCTTCCTGGTGGCGCTGGCCTGCAGCTTCCTGTGGTACGCGGTGCCGGGGTACCTGTTCCCGACGCTGACGTCCGTGTCGTGGGTGTGCTGGATCTTCTCCAAGTCGGTGACGGCGCAGCAGCTGGGGTCCGGCATGCGTGGCCTCGGCCTGGGCGCCTTCACGCTCGACTGGACGGCCGTGTCGTCGTACCTCTACAGCCCGCTAGTGTCGCCCTTCTTCGTCACCGCCAACATCCTGGCCGGCTTCGTCCTCTTCATGTACGTGGTCGTGCCGTCCGCCTACTGGGGCCTGGACCTGTACCACGCCCGGAGGTTTCCCATCTTCTCGTCGCACCTCTTCACGTCCGCCGGCACGGGCTACGACATCAACGCCATCGTCGACAAGAGCTTCGAGATCGACATGGACGCGTACCACAGACAGGGGCGGATCAACATGAGCACCTTCTTCGCGCTCTCCTACGGGCTCAGCTTCGCGGCCATCGCGGCCACCATCACGCATGTCGCGCTGTTCCACGGCAAGGAGATCTACCGCCGCTTCCGCGCGTCGCGGAAGGAGGCGGGCGACAAGCCCGACGTCCACACCAGGCTGATGAAGGAGAACTACGAGGACGCGCCGGGGTGGTGGTTCTACTCGCTGCTCGCGCTCTCAGGCCGGCGTCTCGCTCCTCCTCTGCACCGTGCTGAAGAAGGAGGTGCAGCTCCCGTGGTGGGGACTCCTGTTCGCCTGCGCCATGGCCTTCGTCTTCACGCTGCCCATCAGCATCATCACGGCGACCACCAACCAGACCCCGGGGCTCAACGTCCTCTCCGAGTACGTCATCGGGCTCATCCTCCCCGGCAAGCCCATCGCCAACGTCTGCTTCAAGGTGTACGGCTACATGAGCATGTCGCAGGCCGTGTCGTTCCTGTCCGACTTCAAGCTGGGCCACTACATGAAGATACCCCCAAAGTCCATGTTCCTTGTGCAGCTCGTGGGCACGATGGTGGCCGGCACGGTGAACCTCGGCGTGGCGTACTGGCTGCTGGGATCCGTCCCCAACATCTGCCAGGACGCGCTGCTCCCGCCCGACAGCCCGTGGACGTGCCCGGGCGACCGCGTCTTCTTCGACGCGTCCGTGATCTGGGGGCTCGTCGGCCCGCGCCGCATCTTCGGGGCGCTGGGGAACTACGGCGCGCTCAACTGGTTCTTCCTCGCCGGCGCCGTGGGCCCCGTCATCGTGTACGCGCTCCACAAGGCGTTCCCGAAGCAGCGCTGGATACGGAAGATCAACCTGCCGGTGCTCATCGGCGCGACGGCGAGCATGCCGCCGGCGACCGCCGTGAACTACAACTCGTGGCTGCTGATCGGAATCGCCTTCAACTTCTTCGTGTTCCGGTACCGGAAGAAGTGGTGGCAGCGGTACAACTACATCCTGTCGGCGGCGCTGGACGCCGGCGTGGCCTTCATGGGGGTGCTGCTCTACTTCACGCTGTCGATGGAGAACAGGAACGTCAGCTGGTGGGGGACGGCCGGGGAGCACTGCCCGCTGGCGTCGTGCCCGACGGCCAAAGGGGTGGATCTCGGCTCTGACAGTGTCTGCCCTCTTGTCCTCTAAGGCTCTCTAACTAGCGTAGCTGTAGTCTCTACAAAGGTTTTATATTTGCAGCTGAATGACAGGTCTATTCTTTAGTTTGTAGAAAAATGTTCGAACGTAGTATTGAAACTTTGTACAGAATTGTTTGAAGTATTGAATAAAGACAGATTGCTAACAGATATATATGTAAGTATATATTGCTATAGATGGCCATATGGGCAGCCCAGCCCAGCACGGCCCGGCACGACGACGGCCCAGCCCAATGCGGCCCGAAGGGCACTTCGTGCCGTGCCGTGCCGGACCGCGTGCCGACAAGGCTGCCCAGCCCAGCACGCCAGCCTTTTTGTCATGCCGTGCCGGCCCATTGGCACGACAATAGCCCAGCGTGCCGTCGTGCCCGTGCCAGCCCGCGGCACAACTCGCCGTTGCCGTCGCCGTCGGGATTGGGGAGGAGCGGGGATGCCGGCGGGATTGGAATGGGGGAGGTGAGGGGCGGCGGGTGACGAGATCGGTGGGAGAGGGAGCGGCGACGGTATCGGTGGTGTGGGTGAGTGGGGCGTGGGGGATTGAGAGTCTGAGAGAGAGGTGGAGGGGAGTTTTTTGGGTCAATTACAGGCCGACTGGGCTAGATGGGCCGGTGGGCCGCGTGCCAGCCCATCGTGCCGCGTCGGGCCGACTGTTTTCGGGCCGTGCTGGGCCGACACGCTGGGCTCAAATCTGCGCCCAGCACGGCCCGACAAGTGGGCTGGGCCGGCACGGGCCCAATGACCTTCGTGCTGGGCTGTGTTCGTGTCGCGCCAAAAAATCGTGCTTTGGACTGCCCCATGGGCCTCGTGCCAAATGGCCATCTATATATATATTGCTTTTGTGCATGAATGCCGTCCACCCCTGGGCCTCTCCTGACCGACAGATCGGGCCTCCTGCGGTTGAGATTGAGCTAACTAGTCGTCGCCGGCCTCGGGGAGACGTCTCCGCAGCCCGCACCGCAGTTGTCGTGTCGCGCCGGGCCGCTAACCACTACGGAGCCTCGGTTGGCGCGTCCGCGTTGTTCGTCGCCATGAGCACGCACGCATCGCCGGCGCGAGCGGAGCCACAGACCACGAGATGCCCTGCCCCCCGGCGGCCGGGACTCCGCTTCTTGCTTCCAGAGGAGCCGCGAGCTCCGGCGAACAGGCGAAGGCGGGCTCCTCGCGACGGCCAGGGTCCAACACCGGACGGCGAACGGAACACCAACCGGGACCGGAGTGTCCCACCCGCGCCGCCCAGGCGTGCACCCGACTGGCACGGACGTGTCGGGACGCAAAGCTTGGGCCGTTCGGTGAGCGACGAGCATGTCACAGCCGCGAGAATGTCTACGCCAACACCTTAGATGTCCGGCGCCGTTGCTACGGCTCGGACCCCGGAAAGAGAACGCCACGCACCGGTCTTGGGGTGCAGAGGCTCCATCAGAGCAGCGCGCCGTTTCTTGGGTCGGTTCCTCTCTCACTTCCCCGATCAGAGCTGCCCTGGTTGCACACTTGCATCGGCAGCCAAGAGGCGGCCGCAGCCTGCGTGAGGAGGACAGCAGAGCGCGCGCCCGACATCGTTTTTGGTAATGAGTAATGACCACAGAGGAGACCCCGGTCACCGAGCTACTTCGCCATGGGCGGCTCCACTGCAGAAGCAGGAGACGATGCTCGTCGCCGCCGCGCCTATCGTCCTGGGAGTCCATACCGGCATTGACGCGGCGCTCGCGCGTGCGATAGCACAGGGCGGCGGCCGCGTAGAAGAGCACCTCCCACCCCGTACTTGCAAGCTCCGTTGACGACGTCGTCGCCGCGCGGCCCGGCCGCAAGCAAACGCATACGCCGCCGCCTGCCGGTGGCGCCCCGTGCGCGACGCCGGGCGGCATATGGCCATGGACCCGTCAAGCGACTGGTCCAGGGAGCTCCCATAAGAGGTGGCTGCGCCGCGCCCGAGAGACCGCTAGAACGGGAGCCAGCGCTCCCGGGCGCCTCCGTGAACTGCCGGCGACGAGAATTGCCGGACTGCGAGGGAGGACGGGGAACTAAATACCGTCCGGGGGTGGACGGTATTTCATTTACCGTCCACCCCTTGGCCTCTGCTGGACGTCGGATCGGGCATCGTGCGGTCCAGATCGAGCTGACTCGGCCCGAGACCTCTCCACTGTCCTCGCGCGCCTGGCCGCCGTTCCCCTGTCCGTGACTACGTGAGCGCCCCGGCGCCGCCCGAGAAGGCAACCTGGCTGGCTGCAGAGCTTCGTCGGCGACGCTGGCTCGTTCCTGCGCATCTGCGCTGCTCGTCGCGTCGCCATTGTCCCGGCGCCGCCCGGGAGGGCAGCGGCATGCCCCTGGCGCGGTCGCGGCGGCGCACCATCGCCGAGGATGGAGGGCCGTTGTGCCGATTGCCGAACGCAACGCGGAGCACGGACAGCGGCCGACGTCATGCGCCCATGCCTAGGGACCTGCACGAACGGATGGAGGTTGCTTCAGGAGTAGGAAGCAGCTGCCGGGAGAGGTGCTATCTACTGACAGAGACGAGCAGATATGGCCGCTGGGATCGATGGATCTTGTATGAACCAATGAACCATGAGAAGGCAACGGGTGATGCAAAGTCTGAGGATGCTACTACTACAAGCAGCAAAACAGTGGATCACAATAATTCTATCGGCCTTAACAGCTTAGTGGCCGATCGATTCTCTTGCAGCTCAATGAGAGACATAGCAGCCTCGCATGGCATGTCAGTTGTCCAGGAAGTTCATGGTTCCAGGGATGGTGGCACATCATCAGACAGCTGTTTAGTGGTGACTAATGAATCAGGATCTGTCCTTAAGGAAAGATTACTGGTGCGAACGGCTGGAGAAAATTTTGCTTTGCTGCTGGGAACAAAACCACAGCCAAGATGGTGTCCAATCGGCTTCTCACATTCACAAAAAAGAAGATTACAAAGAATACATGCCCAAGAGTTGAAACAAATTCAAGCTGAAAAGATGTGTGATCAGCTGGTTAATAAGGCAATGTATCATATGAGAACTGACTTCGTGTGAGAACTATGAGAACTCCAATCAAGATCACAGGATCCTCATCTGATGGCTAGGGGTAGAGATGGGTTAGTTTGACACTTAAATCCTCCACACATCCCACCATAATCTATCAGTTTGCAAATAACTCCCACCCTAATCCCGCCTTAATCCTGAAAGCCCCTCACCCTAATCTCCACGCCCTGCTGCCGCACGCCCAACCGCCCACCACGCACTGCCGCACAGGAGACGTGCCACATGCCGCTGCGTGGTGCCCAAACGACGCAGGGCCAGAGAGATTTGAAGGAACTGCATTGGCACCCACAGATATCCTCGATGATCATATCAACAGCAATTGACGGCTTCAATGTCTTGATGCCCAGCAACATTGATACAACCATTCTTGGCAACACTGATCGACGCAACCATGGCATCTGCTGAGCCATAGATGCTTCTGGTAGCACCATGCAACTGGTACTGCCAGAGGCCGCTGCGTGCGGTAGGGCGTCAGACGTGCAGAAGCTGCGGCTGGGCGGCAGCCGTGCAGGAGGCTAGCGTTAGGCGTGGAGATTAGGGTGAGGGGCTGTGAGGATTAGGGTGGGAGTTATTTGCAAACTGATGGATTATGGTGAGATGAGGGGTTTAAGTGCTAAACTAATCCATCTTTACCCTGGCCATCGGATGGGGATCATGTGATCTTGGTTGCAGTTCTCATAGTGTCACACGAAGTCGGTTCTTATAGAATACGTTGCCGGTTAATAAAACCAAAACTGTGCTAGTCTCGAAGGTTTGGAAACAAAAGCAAGTTAAAGCGCCGATCCAATCATTTACTGATGATGAGGGTGACATACTGACATGCTTGATTACCGGAGATTGCCGATTTTGAAAATGGTTCTTCATCCCGTGAAGGTACAGGTTTTAATGTAGCTTCTATATTGCCTTCACATATATGAGTTGGGTTATGGCCGATACTGTTGCTATCGCCCTTAGAAAAAAAATAGGCTGATGTTTTATTCATCGTCCTAAAAAATAAAGAGATAAATGATTATAGAGTGCTAGATTGTTTTTTGGCATGCAAGCTTTGCCAAAAAAACAGGGGGGACATGTGTTGATGGCAAAAAATTGGCATACTTGAGTTGAGTTATAATGAACGCAATCATGTTGTTAGCTGAGTATAATAAACAATTTTGTTAGATCAGATAATGGTTGGCATATATACTCGGCAGTAATTTAGATGAGCAAGTTGTGATTGATTAGTTAATCGGCTTGTTCTTTATTATTGGCAAGCTCAGCCGATCAGCTAGTATAATTAGCAAAAATGAGAAGAGATGATGAGATATAGCTTCGGGTATCTGATGTTTTTAGGCATCTGATCAGGCTGCACATGTCATATTTGAGTTTTTTTGTCTGGTCAGCGAGAATATTAAGATATCTGGACAGGCACAGATAACATAACCATAGTTTCAAAACATGTAAAACTGAGAAAGGACTTTGCCTTTCGAGAGATGCACGGCAAAACTGTGAAAGGACTTTGCGCGCGGGCCTGCGGAGCATGATGTTTGGTGGGCCAAAGCCCGAAAGCAACAATGACGGCAAAGAAGCTTGCAATGGATGGGCCAGTTCCACTCTTGGGTGTGCATGCCTGCCGGTCCTCGTGGCGGCAACTTTGGCATGCTGGACCTTGAGGATTTTGCGAAATCCCAGATCTAAGGCCGCGCGCACGGAGGCGGCCACGCGCTCGCTGCCCACGTGGTGGGACCACTACGCGTCAACTCCTCCTCTTCCCCATTGCGTGAGACTTATCCTCTTCCCCACTGCACGCCTCAGTCTCGTGAGGCTCCTTCTTCTCCGTCCCCACTGCACCGCGTGAGACTCCTTATCTCCGTCCCCCTCCTCTGCTCGAAGTACGCGCGACGCAACACCGCCGTTCCTCGGCCTCGTCTCGCGCGCTCGTCGCCGTCGGGCAGCGCCGCCGCCGCTTCACCTCCGCTTGGCCCGCCGTCGAGCTGCGGTTCCCGTCGGCGAGGACGGCGGCGAAGCTGCGGGCGCGGCAGCCCGACGAGCTCCGGCGGCGTCGGGGTCTACAGCTCTGGCGAGCCCCGCGCGGCCTTTCCGGCGCGGCGGCCCCAGCGAGGCGCCACCAGGTAACTTTTTTCTTTTCTTTTTATTTTTTTGACATTTTGTTGCACGGAGAGAGGGACGCGGCCCACACAGGTATTGCTTTTCTTTTTTTTAGAAAAGTTTGGGAGATAGAAAAGTTTGTTGCAAAATTTTCTAAAAAAGTTTTTCGCCTTTTTCTCCAAATTTTATTGCAAAACTTTTCTTCAAACTTTTTTCCCTGCAAAAGTTTGCTCAAAATTTTGATGCAAAATATTTTTCCCAAACTTTTTATTCGTTGGACAATTTTTTCGCAGAAAAAGTTTCTACATTTTATTTGTTGCAAAACTTTTTTCTCCCTCTGGGCAATTTTTGTTGCAAAAATTTTTTTCACAAACTTTTGTTGCAAAATTTTTTTTCTAGACAAAGTTTCTCTCTTAGACAAAATTTTTCCCTGGACGTGGACGGGGGGGGGGGGGGGGGGGGGCTGAACCGTGCAGCGGGGGCGGGGCCCGCCGCCTGGGGGGGCGACCGAGCGCACGGTGCCCCCCGTGCGGGCGACCGCAAAACAAAATCTTGAAGATTTTCCAAAAAATCGAAGATCACGAGAGATGTCGACATTGATGCATTCTTAGACCGCCCAAACCTCTGTGGCGTTGTTAGAGGCAACTTGTCATCTGAGGAGAGTAGCACGTAGC
Source organism: Urochloa ruziziensis (assembly GCA_015476505.1). Lineage (NCBI taxonomy): Eukaryota > Viridiplantae > Streptophyta > Magnoliopsida > Poales > Poaceae > Urochloa > Urochloa ruziziensis. The sequence continues at coordinate 43,652,070 of CM027122.1, forward strand.
AGCAATATATGTATCGATATCGACCTACAGTGTGAACAAGCGTGGCCATCGGTTTATTCACAAAAGTTCGTCGCAAGACGATGTTTTTTGCACACTTGACACTTGCAAAACTGAAATCAGAGGGCCCTTTTATCGGGTACACCTTGCTAACAAGCACCACACAGTTCAGTGTCACTATTAATTCCAACTTTTCAATTGAGCTATCTGAATTAAAAAAGAGAGAGAGAGACAGACCCCCGGCGCCGATCCTAGCCTAGGATCCATCACGCTCTCTGCTCCCCACTTGCTAGTTGCTCCACATGGGAAAAGTACCTCGAAAGCAACGAGAATGAGAGAAAAAAAAACGGTACCACTCCTGCAATTCAAAATATTTACACGAGCCACATGCTCCGATCAACTGGTGCCTAGTTTGCTAGGACCAGCGTGCTCGATCCATTGCTACCCTATCTCCATCGCCTTATCATACAAAAACGCCGTAGCATTTTCCGCTACAAACACAACGAAATGTGTGCTTGGATTGAAGCATCCACATTGAAGCATCTTTTACTGGCCAACGACGACGGACACGCCCAGATGCGGAACCGAACCTGACGAAGCTCAGATCACTAGGCTAAAGAAGAGGAAAAGCCCAGAGCTAGGAAGGACCAGCTTGCTAGCTCGCGGCTGTTCCTTTGTCACTGAGGCTTCTCCGCCGGCGAGAGGAGGCCGGCACCAGCCTTCCCCGGCACCGGCAGGTCGTCGAGGCCGGAGCCGGAGAGCAGGCAGGCAAGCGCGCGCATGACGCCGACCTGCGCCTTGAGCGCGGCGATGTAGTCGGCCGTCTCCTCCAGCAGGCCTTCCACCGCCATCTCCTCGCCGCCCGGCACCAGCCGCCGCAGCAGCGCCACCTTCTCCTCAACCTCCACCTCTTCCTCCGGCGACGCCGCCGCCACCTTCTCCTGCGCCTCGTGCTCGCCCGTCGACGTCGACGACGGGGCGGTCACCTCGAACTCGAACGGGTAGGGGTCCTTCGACGCCGTGGCCACGGCGAGGGCGCGCCGGCCCAGCGCGCGGCCCCACTGCCGTCCGCGCGACGACCGCGCCAAACCCAGCTCCGCCGCCGCCTTGATGCGCCGCCCGCGCTCGCGCACGAGCTGCTGCTGGTGGTGGCGTTTCTGGTTCTCCATGTCCATCCCTTCGTGGCCGTCGACCGCTAGGATCGCAACGTGGTGGTCCATGACCGCGGGGGTACGGCGTGCGCGCGGCGCGGTGGTGGTGGATCGAGGGCGAGACGGATGAGGGATGACGAGATGTGTGTGTTTGTGTTTCAGCTGGATGACGAGATGTGTGCTCTTGCCGCGGCTTATATATCGGCGCGGCGACCGCAGAGGCTCTCAGAGGTTTTGGTGCTTGCTTTGCTAGTACCACAAGCGCAGAGGCGAGAGCGGCTTGGCTTTACGGCGTTTTGCTGGGGGGATTGGAACGGGGCATGTGGGTGCCTGCCTGCCGGGGCCTCGTTCATCGCATCTATCTGCCAGCCCGTCGCTAGCCTGTTATCGCCTAGTCAACCAGGCTACGTGTAACTTGGAGATGGTATCGTACTAGGATTGCCAATAATGCACCACCCGGCCGTGTCACTGTGTGTACATGCGGACGAGGAGCGTATGGACGTCGTGTCAACCATCAATACACCCCGCGCGCCTTTTCTTTTTTAAGGATCGGCGTGGAATTTATATGCAGCGTTATCTGAAAAAGAGGAAAAATCCTAAGCCTTTCGCACGAGCGAGCTGCTGCAAGCGACAGGCATCATCGATCCGGTGGCCGGCCTCTCAGATAATCGCAGAGATCGATTCGCAAACAAAAAAAAAAAAGGATAATCGCAAAGATCAGATAGCCACAAACAAAAGCAAGTGCTTCGTTGGCCGGCCTCGCTCGGCCTGCGCCTGCCTGTGAACCCCCAATGTGTAGCGTTGTACGTTTCCCGCAAGGCCCGTCGTCGTGGTGGCCTCGCTCGCCGATCATGCCATGCGCTGCCCGGCCTGCACCTGCGCGCACGTGATGCCGGTGTCGCCGCGCGCGGGTCCGGCCGCGGCGTCCTCCCCAGCGTTGTAACGCGATCGCGCGGGGGGCGACGCAGATGCAAACAAACACCTCGTGCCCCCGGGGGCTCCGTCACCAAGCCCCACGCGGTTAACCAGCAAAACCCCCGGGCAAGCAGGCCGCAAGGGGAGGCTATGGCTAATTGGCTATCCACCACACCGCCGCCGTGCCGTGCCTCCCGGAGACCATACACGCCGCTGCCGCGTCGCGCGGGTGGGAACGACGACGACGGCTCCGGCTGCGGCCCCGCGCTCGCTCCGGCCACATAAGTTTGACGCGGAACTTTAATTTTTTAAGGCCCCCCACCATACGGCCACACCCATACTACGGCGACTTGACCTTCAATCGATCGGTCGGTCGACGCGGAGAGCTAGAGATCACATCACATGCGGCGTTGCGCTGCGCCTCCCACAACCAACCCATACTGACATGGATCAGTGGATGCGCGCGCGTACGTGCAGGTAGAGGTAGGCCTAGCAGCCTGGGCAGGTTGTCACTGCTCGACCCCATCACGGCACGTAAGGGTCCTGGCGTGCCTCCGCGGCGGCCTCTAATCCCGGAAGCAAAGGCTCGAGTAGCACGGCAGGGTCTACCGATAGATCACTGACCTGATCGAGCACGCAAGCATGTGCAGAGGGGGGAGCGAGGCACATGCGGGCATGTTAGCCTACACGGGGTTCGTCAACAAACTGGTGCGCCACGTGCACGCCGGGGGCCTTACACTTGTCCGCGCCCTGCCTTGCCCAGCGGAGAACAATTATATGCCTGCCACACCACCGCTCTACGGCACCGTGCGCCACGCCCGCATGGGTTGGGATCGGGTGTTTCTCTTTCTTAAAGTTTGGCTATGTGGGCCTGCGTTAACGGCGCGAATTCGGAAGAGAAACGGCCCATAGGCCACAGCTGACCCAATCAAAGCGCCGGCGGCAATTCTCCTGTTATTTTCCGAAGTCAGTGAAATGTTTGGCAGCTGGCACTTGGGAGTTGGCACAAGAGCCTTTCGAGGCTAAAACTTGTTAATGGGTTCGTCGAAAAAAAGAAACTTGTTAAGTGCAAACAACAACAGCACAAACAGGTTAGTAGTGACAAACCGCATGCGAGACCTGCAGCGATACTGGCACGATGTTCTCAACATCCGGATCTTGGTTAATCAATCAATAAAATAATCCAAAACCTTAAACGTTTCTGCTGGAAATGATTTGAGTTCGCCCCGCGTAAGCATTTCTCCAAAAAAGCTTCCAACAGCATCTTGCAACCATCCATCTCGTTAGTTAGGGATTCGGACGAATCCCGTCGTGCTCCATCGCTTTATTTGGTCAGACGCGAAATGTGATCGCCACTCCCCAACACGCCAAATCCCACGTCTCCGATTAAACACAAATTAATAATCCAATCCCAATTCCCAAACCCCACGAGGCGACCACATCCCAATCCCCACGCGATGAGCATCCGTACGCAGAGACAGCAGTCTGAGGACTCTTCTGAACTCCAAACAAGGCCTACCAAATTCCAACCACTCCGTCCTCATCACCGCCTCCCCTGCCGGCGGGGGCAGCCGGCCTCAGACGGCGACCACCCACCGCACCCGCTTGCTTCAGATCTCCTCATCGCGCTCCTGCTCCCGCAACTGCCCCGGGGACCAGCGCCTGCCCGCGCGGTTTGGCCCCCCGCAACCCGCATATACCACGGCGCCGCTCCCGGAGCGCCTGATCTCGAACTCGAATCCCAGCAGGGGTCCTGCGTCTCTCACTCCCGCCGTCCCCGTCGAGCTCCCGGGGTGAGTTCCGGGCGGAATGGAGGTCTTCGGCCCCGTCACGCCTGGCCAGGTACGGCTCGTCACTGATGCTGCTAAGCGTCGGTGCTGCTTTGCTGATTTTCATCCCTTCCCAACGGTGCCGCTGTGTGATTAGCTCAGTTGGAGAGGTTTTTGGAATGTTGGGGGTTGGAGATGCAGTTCGGTGTAGTCATGGCGTTTTATGGATAGCGTGAGCAGCATGAATTCATCGTAGATAGACTGACTGTGGATACCATTGAGTGATTACTTCAATTTTGTTCTTAGCATTGTCCATTGAATCTGCATCTGTAATGTGACTCAAGGCCGAAGCCCAGTAGAACACTCTCCTCAGGAAACGCAGTAACCACTGGTTGGTAGCTTGTCGTGCTGAGTCTAAGTCCAAGAGGTTAGGTTGGCTTTTGTTCCCTGCAGGTGTCTTAGATCTCAAGTTAGTGCTTTGCTAGTATGCCGCACATGAGGGCAAATGCAAATAGGATATACAATGGTTACATCCAAGCACCCAAGTGCATTGTTTAGCCACTTACTGGCTCTCCCCATTGTCATTAGCATCCTTGACATCCTTCCTGACTTTGAGATGGTAAAAGGAAAATTAGAGTAGGTTTCACTTCTGCGGTATCTCAATCAATGTTCAGGTATTGCTGGAAAGCATGAACAAGTAATTCTATTTTACAGTATTGTAGTATATTACTACTAGTAGGTAGTACAAATCCATTGGCTTGTGACCAGAACTAGCATTAAACAATTGAAATAGTATGCTGAATCGACAAATCCATTAGCTTGTGACTAGCAAATTTATTAATCCTGTTTGGCTGTTCCTAAAGGAAAAATGAGCCTAGAAGCCTAACACATGCAGTGGAGATGGATGTAATTCTAGGATAAGAGTTAGACAGAGGATAATGGTTTGCCAGAAGATAAACAGTATTTAAGTTTGTTCATTCTATGTTGATCTATCACTTGTAGACTTTCAGTTCGTCTAGGTTCGATAGCAGTGTGTGTTGAATATTCTCACTTCTCAGAGCTCACCACTTTGCCCATTCTTGTAGGTGTCATTCTTGCTCGGTGTATTCCCTGTTCTCATTGCATGGATTTATTCAGAAATCTTGGAATACAGAAAATCTTCGTCCATTAAAGTGTAAGCTTCTGCAGAGATACTCAAATTGAAATTGTACCTTCTAAAAGTCCTCCAAGCTTATAATTGGAATAAGGTCGAAGGACTGTCACCCTAACTTCTCGTTACTCATGCATTATTTTATCCTTCACAGTCACACTGATTCTAATTTGGAAAAGGAAACTGTCAGAGAAGATGATAAGGCAGTATTGCTTGAAGGAGGCCTGTCAAAATCCCCATCTACAAAGCTTCGCAACATTTCTACGAAAACAAATCTTATACGGTAATTTGATAGAATAACAGAATGTGATCAATGGTTGTAACGTATGTGATTCAGATTGTTGACACCCCAATTTTATGAGCTGTAGATTTATAATGATGGACGAATCTTTTCTTCTTGAAAATCGTGCTGTTCTGAGAGCAATGTAAGACCCTTTAGAATAAGCTCCATCCTCTGTAAACATTACTTGACGATATTTACAGGCCGTAACTGGCTAACTTTATCACAGGGCTGAATTTGGTATTGTGCTGGTTTACTTTTATGTTTGTGACCGGACAAACATATTCCCCGAAAGCAAGAAGGTACTGATATTGTCCTGATTTAATGTAATTTTTCTATGCTAATATTATTCCATTCGGTTTCCAAATTATCACATGAAAAATCTGCACATTTCACATCCTTTTTTAATGTATTAACCCGTTTATGTATGTATTTACTAGCCAAATTCCATGCATTGCAATGCCACAACAAATCATAAAATTACATGTGCATACATAGTTCATGTGAAATGGTGTCATATAGGGAATACAATACAAATGAAAAAACATGTGCATAAATTTACTGCAATGTGCAGATGAAATAAGGTAGTGAGTAAATTCCTAATAATCAGACTTAGGGGCATGTATGGGTAAATAACCAAGTATAGAGACAGGGTGGTGATGATGGCAGGCACAACATCACCAACTCCAATGTCTTTGGTTTTAGAGATTATTCTTGAAGTGTATTTGACGACTCCTTGCTTAGTCATAACTTTTCTCAGGCTTATGCAACGCTAATACCAAAACATATATGATGTGAATTTGTATCTCAGTATATTCACCTCTTGCCTGTTTGTATTAAAGCTCAAATATTCATCTTTGTTGGATGTTCATATCTTCTCAACACAATAAACATGTATTTCTCAACTTATTCAAAAGTAAAACAAATCATGTGCTACACTAATCACCAAAATACGTTCTTGCTTTTTTTCTTCAGATAGATTGTTTTTATAACCTTGCTGCTTAAGCACTTCTAGTAAACACTTTTTCTTCAAAAAAATCATAAGTTTTGTATTAAACAGGCTAAATATGATTACTGTAAGACATTATATGTGATCATGTTTTGTCAATGACTGTTTTCTTATCATGACTTGTTTCTATCTTACTTTGCCAGAGTTACAACCGTGATCTGTTTCTATTTCTATACATTCTTCTCATCATAGCGTCAGCATTGACTTCACTTAAGAAACACAATGAGAAATCAGCATTTTCAGGGAAATCTATACTCTACCTTAACCGCCATCAAACTGAGGAATGGAAAGGTTGGATGCAGGTTAGTGTTTTGATTCCTCTCTTTTTCTTAAGCCTTAACTGATATAGTTGGCATGCCCTTTATTATGCTTATGTCAAGGAATTTACCTTCCATCTCTTTCAAGGTTCAACAACTGTCATGTCCTTTCTTGTTTTTTTTTTCACAGTATGTGTTGCGTTGTACTGCAGTCCTCAGAGGCGTACATTTATATATACTGTTTTTATTGTTTCACCAATTTTGTTTTGCATACTTAGTAGCAAAAGCTTCTTCTAACTTTTTAATATGCTGTTTCCAGGTCTTGTTTTTAATGTACCATTATTTCGCTGCCACGGAAATCTACAATGCAATTCGTGTTTTCATCGCTGCTTATGTATGGATGACTGGATTTGGCAACTTCTCATACTATTACATTAAAAAAGACTTCAGCCTGGCACGATTTGCTCAGGTGCCCATTCTGACATCTAACCACGTTTATTCTTTGTACTAGCATTTTTCATGTACTTCACATGTTACTGCTTTTTTTTACTTGAGATACTGATGAGAAGTGCTATATCTTTCCATGCAGATGATGTGGAGGCTCAATTTTTTCGTGGCCTTCTGTTGCATAGTCCTCGATAATGATTACATGCTGTATTACATATGCCCTATGCACACACTTTTTACACTTATGGTATATGGTTGCCTTGGTCTGTTTAACAAATACAACGAGATACCATCCGTGATGGCTATGAAGATTGTGGGTTGCTTCTTGGTGGCGATCTTGATATGGGAGATCCCTGGTGTATTTGAGCTTTTGTGGACTCCCTTCACATTTCTGCTGGGTTAGTTTTCGTTTCGCTAGATTTTGAATTTATTATGAAGTATGTATGAACCTTTTAGTACCCTGTTTTGTTGAATGCAGGCTACAAAGACCCAGAGCCTTCAAAAGCGAACTTACCCCTCTTGCATGAGTGGCATTTCCGATCTGGTCTTGATCGTTATATATGGATTATTGGGATGATCTATGCTTACTTCCATCCAAATGTAAGTATTAATATTTGCATGGAACAAGTTCGGCGTGTATGAACAGAAAAGTTCATATCTTATCTTCATAAGTAGGTCCCCATATAGAGTCTCCTGTTCCTTCTACACTGTTATGCATGTAGGATGTATTTAAATTCTTGACTTGTCTTTCTTTTGTCGGGACTATGATTCTGAACACAAATCTTTCTATCCCAAATACTAAACAGGTTGAAAGGTGGATGGAAAAACTTGAAGAATCTGAAACTAAGGTTAGGTTGTCAATCAAGGGAACCATTGTTACTATTTCCATTGTGGTAAGTAACATTTCCCATGAGTGTCCCTTTTTTGCTTTACGCTACCCATGCTGCATTAACTTGACTGTTGTACTAACTAGCCTTTTTATTCCTCTCTTCAGGCTGGTTATTTGTGGTATGAATATATTTACAAGCTGGACAAAGTTACATACAACAAGTACCATCCTTATACATCATGGATTCCTATAACGTGCGTGCAATAATGCCAATTAGAATCAATACGATAGTACTATATTTCTTCAGAAATATCTTACCGGTGTTAACAGTAGCACTGTTTTTCTTGTAGTGTTTATATTGCTTTACGTAATTGCACCCAGCAGCTGAGGAGTGCCTCGTTGACTCTCTTCGCGTAAGTATTATGCTTAACTGCCAAGTGAAGATGCCTATTTGTATAGTGGACGCTCTCTTTTCTGATCATTTAACCTGTTTTTTGTTTCTGTCAGCTGGCTCGGCAAGATTACACTGGAGACCTATATCTCTCAGATCCACATTTGGCTCAGGTAAAATATAGCTCTGTTTTAAGTTTCTGTTTGTGTCAATGACCAACCGTATCTCAATGTATAAGTACACAAAGTAATTTGAAGAGCCCTACATATGCTGTCTACTATTGTTTAAATTAACTCTTTTATTATCCATTCCCATTTTGATGTCTTGCATGATACAAGCAAGGACAAGTTACTGGCAACTGTACTATATAAATTTAAATTATTGTTTAGACATGAGTACAGCCACAACTTTTCTATGTTTGGCTATGGACTATGCAAAAGGCAACCTTTAATTTTTTGAGTAAAGCCTGCTATTACCTTTGCACTCGTGTTTTTATGCTTGGTGATTCCTGTCGCCTTTCAACTATTGATGACTTCTGTTATTCATACAGGTCTAGCATGCCAAATGGGCAACCAAAATGGCTTCTGTCTTTCATTCCAGGTTATCCGATGCTCAACTTTATGCTTGTCACAGCAGTATACCTTCTTGTAAGTAAACACCCTTAAATTTGAAGTCATTGAAACGGAATCATCAGGACCTCAGGAGTTCTCATTTCATTGTTTATACTGCAGATATCTTACAGAGTGTTTGAGCTGACAAACGTCTTGAAGTCAGCTTTTGTTCCCAGTAGAGACAACAATCGTCTGTATCAAAATTTTGTAGCTGGGATCATCATCTCCTTATGTCTATATTTCTGCTCTCTTATACTTCTCAAGATTACAGTTGTATAGGTATGTGACTTGACCCTTTAATATCTACCCGAGTCAACGCACCTGATGTAAATATACCAAAAACTCAAAATTAACCGGTGTAAAAATGCCAGGAACATGATCTTGATTCAAGGCCACTTATGTGAAATGTGGTCTTACCTAGGATGATGAGTCCTTGCCTCATTTCCACGTTGCAGTTGGAGAGGAATACACTCCAAAAAGCTACATGGTCATTAAGGCATGTTGAATATTGACATGCCTGGGTGCAGATTTAGATGTGCTGGATTTTGTTTTTCTGTTTACCCGTTATTGTACACAATTTACAATTAGGCAGTAGGCGTTCATTCTTTTGGGAGTTGTAACAGATGGTTGTACTTGCATTACGTGTTACAAATGCACGCGAAATTTCATTTACTGGTATAGCGGTAGATTCATTTACTGATGTAAATTTAAAATAGCTACTCCATTATGTACTACAGAAATCAATACAAATGATGTCATGTTGTTCTTGATAGCTCTAGTGTCTGTTTGGACTTCAACCTTTTGAGGTAGCCTTGTTTTTGTCTTGCAATGTGCATGCTTAGACTACACAAGCTCAAGTACTACAAGTGTTTATAAGATAAAATAAAGTGCATTCCAGCAAGTTAAAAGCTCTGTGTGGCGATGGCTAAAGATGTTGGCGCGACATGTTCTGAGATATGACTCGACCTTCATCGGTCTTACTGAAGCATAGTCGAGTTGCTTAATCCTCAAGCACTTTGCACGTTTTCACTGCCCAAGGTGTTATTGTCTCTGAAGAATTATAAGCTACTGCCCAGGTAAAGCACTTCTACACTGTTGCGCCCCGCACTCCAATTTCCTCAGCTTACAAAGTTGTCGAGCTGAATCCAATAATCGGCCTCACCTTTTTTTTTTCTTTTTTCGAACACAATCCCTCACCTTACAAAAGTGAATGTGGTCGGTATTCCAGTTGCAACTTGCCATCTCTCTCTAATAATGGTGGTGTTGACATCTGTGGTGGCGTCAGCGAACCCGAGCTGGGAGCTGCCGCCGCCGCCAGCCGCACCCGCGGCGGCCGTAGAGCCTGCGCGGAGAGGCACACTCCTACTGGGACTTGCCCACCTTCGACGCGGCGGCTCTAGCTGCCCGGCTGCCCGTAGGCGATCACCAAGAAGGACCCCTGACCCTGTGTGTGGTTCATTGAACCTGGCCCTTCAACGCTCCCCAAGGCCGGCCAAAGCCGCCAGGGGACGTCGAGGCGTCTCCTGTCTCCTCCTCCCTGCGGTCCTGCTGCCCAGTGGCCCTCTAGTGCTCCCAGACCTCCACCCACCCCTTCTTTTTTTTTGAAAAATACCCCACCCTTTCGCCAATCCAAAGCCACACGCACACAGAACAAAGTGTCACCCGGTGCTGGTCAGCTTGCCCCGCGTATAAAGCCCCGCACCACCCCGCGGCGGCCACCGGCTAGCCAGTCGCCACCCGCCCGATTCCGCTGCCCTCCCACCTCCGCATCGCCATGGCTCTCGCCGTCCGCACGCCCCGCTTCCAACCGCGGCCGGCCTCCATTTCCTCGCCCGCCTCCACCTCCTCCCTCGCCGCCGCGGCCGCGAACGCGAGGCCCCGCGCCGGCGCCGGCGCCGCTGTCCGCGCATCCGCCGCCTCGCCCTTCACCGAGGCCACCTCCTCCTCGCGCTACCGCCGCGACGCCTGGTCCTACGCGGCCGATGGCTCCCCATCCTCATCGCCGTTCTCCTCCGACGCCGCCGCCGTCGCCGCGGCGGCGGCGGGGCGCCGGGACGACGAGATCGCGCTGCAGCTGCCGGAGCTGCGGAGGCTCCTGGACGCGCTGAGGGCGTCCAGGGGTAAGGGCGCCGAGGGGGAGGGCGGCGGCGGCGGGCCCGGGAGGGTGGCGCTGGTCGGGACGGGGCCCGGGGACCCCGAGCTGCTCACGCTCAAGGCCGTCCGCGCCATCGAGTCGGCGGACCTGGTGCTCTACGACCGCCTGGTGTCCAACGACGTCATGGACCTGGTCGGAGAGGGCGCCAGGCTTCTGTACGTCGGCAAGACCGCGGGGTACCACAGCCGCACCCAGGTGAGGAATACTGCTCTGTTGATTTGATTGCGATCGATTGACGTTTGTACACGCTGTTGGAAATTCTAAAATGGGTGTTCATTCGGCAATTAAGATTTTAAGTACATAATTTTTGTTATTCTTTTTTACAATGCATCCGACAACTTTCATGAAGCAAAACAGAGCATGCCATATTTCTGTCTAAATAAACAGTGAACTGAAGTGACCTGACTTGACTTTTGTACCATTTATTCGCCTTGTTGGTAATCTGTATGTGCGATGGCTGTTTGATACAATGCAGGAGGAGATTCACGAGCTGCTCCTCAGCTTTGCTGAGGCTGGTGCCAATGTCGTGCGGTTGAAAGGCGGTGATCCTCTGGTAACATGTCACCCCTTATTACCTAGTACTTAGCTCTTGGGGATTCATTTGACATTCCAGTTGTTAGCTTAGCTGAAACATTGAACTACTTAGGATATTTTGCTATTGATTCTATCATGTTCATCCACAATGAGGACTAAATTTTTCAGTAAAGACAGTAATCCAGTCTGCTTTGAATTATTTTCTAGTAATGAATTCATACAAACAGATGGTCTGACGCTAACCAGTACTGGCATCATCAGTATGTAGTAGTTGTACTTTGTAACTCGTCAAAGCAGAAAACCATCAAAGCTAACCTCTTTTTAGGTTACCGTGTGGCTTTTGACAAAAGTTCTTAAACTTGGAAATAAACTAGATAGGTAGGATGGAAAAAGATCGAGCGTCGTTTAAGCTTTTGGGCTTGCAGTTTTTACATTAATGTGGATGAACCTGGGCCTTAACTGACTTGTCCAGTTATCAATGCAGAAATACTTCTCATTGATATTCACCTTTACCTTGGAGTATATTTGAGCATAGATAGTGTTTACTGCATCAGAGAACTAATTGGCACTGCATACAGCATATCTAGCTTTACTTTGGAGTATATCTGTAGGCCCTAAATTCACTTGGTATTCCTTCCAGGTCTTTGGAAGAGGTGGAGAAGAGATGGATTTCCTACAGCAGCAAGGGATTAGAGTTGAAGTTATCCCAGGTATGATAAGCCCACTATGGAATCTTAGATAATTTGCAGTGTTGATTGGTTCCAGTTATGAATTGTTTGGATCAAAACTCTGCAGGAATTACTTCTGCTTCAGGAATTGCAGCGGAACTAGGCATTCCACTAACCCATCGAGGTGTTGCTACCAGGTAATCTTAGTATTTTGCACTTGCATCTCTACCAACACTCATAGGAGCTTCTGGTCATGCCAAAAGATTTTGATCATGCTTGTACTCAAGTGCTTGCTGTTTTCTTGATCATGCATGCATACGCTGCATAGTTAAAGTGTTCAATATCATTTTGCCGCATTTGATTCTCTTTGTTCTGATGTTCTATGACTAATAAGGTAGCATTTTTAAGGAAAAAATGCTTTACTGTGGCGAATGGCACTACTATGCCAAATGGCTATATGTTTGGTTCTGTCACCTCTTGCATTGATAAATGAGCAGAAAGACACTAGTTCATTTCTGATGTTGTATTGTATGTTTCAAAATTTGCAAAGTTCTTAGCAGGATATTCTTTGACATACAACCTTTCCTGCAGCGTCAGATTTTTAACTGGGCACTCTAGAAATGGTGGGACAGATCCTCTATATGTGGCAGGGAATGCAGCTGATCCAGACACTACATTAGTTGTGTACATGGGTTTGTCGACACTGCCATCTCTTGCTCCAAAGTTAATGAAGCACGGCCTTCCACCAGATACCCCTGCCGTTGCTGTAGAGCGCGGCACTACCCCTCAACAACGAACGGTACTGACTCATATGCCTTTGCCAACTAAACTATGTTTAACTGTACATTCTCAATATTTCTTGTTCTGTAGGTATTCGCATTGTTAAAGGATCTCGTGGATGAAGTCAAGTCCACCAATCTAGTTTCTCCCACTCTAATAATTATCGGAAAAGTGGTGGCCTTGTCACCCTTTTGGGGTGAGTCATCTGAACATGATGCTCTGAAGACTGAGAACTCATATGCAAGCGAGGCCAGATGATAATGGTCTTTCCTGAATTAAGTGCTTGGGCAATCCTTGACTGATGCAATATTCCAGATATGAGCAATTCTAATTGAGATCTAAGCTGATCTGGTTCACCTTGATTCAGGAAGCATTAAGTCTGCATTATGGATGGAAGCTTTACACAAGAAACCCATAAAACAGCCTTGGAGCCGCAGAGCACTTGAATGGGTAGCGCTTGACAGTGTTGACTGACTACCTGACAGTGTGGACTAACTACAATAGTTGTGTGCTTCTGTATTACTTTGGTGGGAAGAGGTGTTGGTTTTCTGAAATTGTCATTCCTGGAGCAGCAGTAGATATATGTGGGTTTTCTTTTTGTCAAAGGGGTCATTGATGGAGCCGGTTTTCAATTCAGCGCCCCCACCATCCTGAATAACCTGAGGCCCATTTGGAGTGCAGGACTTTTACAGGAATTTCACAAGAAATAGTTCGATTGTTGTGGAAATCAGGAAAATTTCTGGTTCCTAACCGTGGATAATTGTGTGATTTGTTTGTCATTTTTTGAAATAAATGTATTGCCTTTACATGTTCTGTCCCTCCGTGTAACCTCTGTACAACAGAACCTGAAGTAAGAACCTTTAAGCCAGTTGGTCTAACAAATCTGGTGAGCAACCGTTTACGGTCTCTTTGCTCAAAACTAAAAAGAAACTTTGTACAAGCCATGACCATCTCTTAAAGAAACGCAAACAGTTGCAGCTTCTACATTCTGTTTCGCTGTTGGTAAATGAAGTCAGTAACTGTACGCGTGCGGTAGTACTCCCTCCGGTTTGGTAAAAGAAGTCGTTTAGGACAGCAACACGGTCTCCAAAGTAGAACTTTAACTTCTTATTTTGATAAAAATATTTATTAAAAACTAACATATGTGTATTCTTTTATGAAAGTATTTTTTATTCTTTTATGAAAGTATTTTGCAAGACAAATCTATTCATGTAGTTTTCACATTTCCAAACTCAAAGATTTAAAAGTTATTCATGATTTATATTCTCAATGTTTGACTCAAATCTTGTCCGAAACGACTTCTTTTACCAAACCGGAGGGAGTACATTTTTAATTAGACAACGTAATTAAAAGCAACTGTGTCTAATTAAAAAAAGTAGACTGCAACTAATTAAAAATGTGCCAATTCATTTGTTGGAGAAAAGGCAAGACACACGCAATAACCCATTTGTTTGGTAAGGCCCATAAAAGCTCGTAACAGCCTGGAGCAGCAGCGCGCACTTGAATGGGGAATGGGCCACATGAGGCGCAATAACCCCAATTTGTTTGGTTTTAGGCCCATACGCCGGAGCAGCAGCGCACTTGAATAGGGGAGTGACTGGCGGTTTGGCTTAATCTACCTAAATGCTAAAATCTTCGGCTTAATTAGTTGGGTTCGCTCAATTTATATTGCTTTTTGTGGAAGGAGGTGTTTGTTTCGTCCCCAATTTTTCTATTCAAATGGTCATCCCTGGGCTCCAGTAGATGTATGATAGAGCGTACACTCCTTGTAATCTAGTACTAGTCGACTGAAGGCTTATTTGACAAAGCCAATACTAGTTAATATATATATTAGTATAAAGCAAAGGATAAAATATAAATTACATAACATGAAGAAAAAAATGTAATTAACAAAATATCAAAACTAGACAACTCGTCTAGCCATTAGGAAATTCGTGGGAACTACTTTTTTTTTAGACAATTTCGTGGGAACTACTTTTTTATGTACCTGGAGAACCATGACAGACTCGTTCTAGAATTTTCTCTTGAAATTAAGCTTCATTTGATGATTACAAACGGGGATGTTCCCGCTTACAAAGAAAATTACAAAGAAACATGATTGAAGGAAGAATAAAGACTAATGAAGCTGATAAGTAAATGGCCTTGTAGGGTCTCAATCCTTGTCAATCATTATCATCTCCGGGAGAAATATAGTTATGTATTTTTACATCAATTCAATCAATTATCAATCATCTTTGGAAGAAACATTGTTGTGCGTTTATATCCTGATCATTGTTTGAAATTAGTAACTATGCATGTGCAAGCTTCATTTTTAAATTATTTCGCAATAAAGGGCTAGAAATAATTGTGATATATGAGGGATTTTTAGTAACTATCCTGATATTTCAAATGCAAGCATATGAGGGATTTTTTTTGCATTTTCCATTTATTTATGTCTAGAAAGAGTAATTCACCGTAAAACGTCTTGGTATCCTATGTCTTATGCTACGTAACGGGCATAGATGGAAAACGTGTTAACAACGTCAAATCTCCCAACTAGACTCTTGGTAAGATCTTGAGCCTAGTGACAAGCATATTATTATTTATTACACATAGTGACAGACATATTATTTCCATTAAAGACTTGGTAAGATCTTGAGCCTAGTGACAAGCATATTATTACACATACTCCGTAGTGCACAGTGTCCACATTGGTGTGCTGGTACAGGAAGAAAAGCGTATACAGTACGAGGTCCATTCGTATCCAGTTGGACCCTGATTCAGGGATAACTTCTCGACACTGACGAAGTTGTGCAGCGGAGACGATGAGAGACATAGAGGGGACGACGGGCGGCGACCGAAGTAATGGGCCTCCCGGCGAGCGGCGGCGCGCGGCTGATCACACAATGGTCAACGCGGAGTTCCGATCCGGACCTGGCGAAGGCCGGCCTTGGCTCGCCCCGATAGAAGTGGATGCCCCGCCGGGGCTCACATTGGGTGATCTGCTAGCTTGTCCACTATGGTCAGCTATGGTTGGATGTTTCATAAGTGTAACCTGCTTGTCACGCGGACATTTGATAATGTCAACAGTGGTGTTGTTGGTACAAAGGAAGAAAAAGGCCAAGGAGGAGTGGAGGACCAAATCCAGCGAGCATATATCCCTTGTGATTTGCACAGTGTAGCAGGCACTCCATTTACGTCGTAGGTAAAATGAAATGAAATCCTAGAGAGCCCAGGCGGAGAAGGAAATGAACATGTATAAAAACTGAAAAAGCGAAAAAGGAATTATTTTAACCGGCGAACCGCGGAACGGATCCTCACCCACTTGACGGATCCTCACCCACTTGACACGTACGCTGACGAAGACACACGATGTTGCGCAGCGGAGAAGATGAGAAAGAGAACGACAGCGGCGACCGGAGTAATGAGGCTCCCGGCGGCTGCTGGTCGGCATGTAATATTATGCTCGACGGCGCAGGCAAAGGCCTGGCCCGATTGGGATGGATGATGGCGCCCGGGCCACATTGGGCTACCATCCTGTAGCTTACCTAGGCCTTGTTTAGTTCCACATAACATCTTATCTATAAAATCATATTTCTTCTTTCTATGCACACATTTCATCCAATGTATAAATGTTTCATTCTTTTTTACCGAACTAAAAAGGGCCCTAATGAAAAAAACTGCTGCCGGGTCTTATAGCGATTTGCGGCGACCATTTGCACCGGGTTTGTCAGGCTGCTTTACGCCGAATGTTGTTGAGACTTAGAGCCTGCTGCTGTGCTGCACCACCGGCGTCCCAGCACCCTGGACCGAGAGAGGCGTGCTGAAATTGTGGCTCCTCACTCCTCAGCATTAACACTGCCGCACATCACGTCGCAGCTGATAGGGACCATGAGCTGATGATCCCTTTTCTTGTAAAGATTGGGTTGGGGCCTCATAATCCAATCTCTAATTAACGATGATTAGTCGACCATTGGGAGACCGAAATAATTGAAGGCAGTGCTACACGACGGAAACAACTAATCGTGTGAAACGAGAATGCAGTTGGGAGCGTGTGTGGTTTATAGCTCTGCGACCCGGACAGCAGGATGGGATTCTGCTTTGATGCGTGTAACAAGCCTGCTTTTCAAGCATTTAAAATATGAACTTCTTCTACAAACATTCAAAAATTATTTTGTGAATTAAATTATACATTCAATGTCCATGAGTGTTGCATTTGTTTGCCTTAGAAATTCTAAATCTAATATTCATCTTCCGATCAAAGCTCGCAAGGATCCTAATGACACCCTAGACACGGCTCAAACTTTCTAGATCTCAAAATCCTTTCAAAATGTTCTATCCCAGCTCCACATCGAACTTCTCTTCAAATTTGAAAAAAAGATTTCAAATTTGAAATACAAAAGCCATCTCAAATAAATGAGAAACAACTAAAACACTTAACAAGGCCGCCAACCTCATTTTGGCCACTTTTAGTCCAGTCGTCACCCACCTTTTTCCCGCCTCCCTCCCGACCCACTCGGCCACGCGTTTGCGGCCCTCTTCTTTCCCCCTATTGGCCCAACGGCCCACGACACCACCTTCCCCTTCCCCTTCCTCTCTTCCACTTAACCGACAGGTCTCTTCCCTTAACCCGACAGGCGGGCCCCATGTCGACGTTGTCTGGCTTCCCCGTTAAACCCCTACCCCTCCTTCCCCTACACCCGGTCTAGTGGACCGCTGAACCATCCGCGCCCCCAGTCCACCGAGTCAGTCGATGGGTCCACAAAACAGTAAGCCGCAGACCCGCTGCTTACGCCAGTTGCTCCCTAATTGCTAGATATACCCGGCTTGTGTACCCCAAATCCAACTTCTAGCCCTTCCCTAGCTCCACAAATTCCCCAAAAATACCCAAAAACCTCAAAAAATAGTCTAGACCCAACCATGCCCTCCAATTTTATTTGTTCCAAGGTTCTAGAGCGCCCAACTTGTTAGGAGCACATTGCCATAAAAAGTCACCATAGCCGGTACGCCAGTGTAAATCCGGTCCGCCACCCCATCTAAAAGACACAGCTAGCTTGGTTATGATGGTATAAAAGTGTTGCGTGGCTCTAGCCACTTGAGAACATGGTGATGCATGTGATGCCTTGGGCCACAACTTGCCCTACACATAGGACAGGTCCATCGCCCATCTGACATGAGACTCGGTCCTGCATAGATGGTTTCAAGGCGTTGTGCAGCCTTAAACAACTCCTACCACCGAGATGTTGTGATGCCTTGGGCCACACTCGCAACAGCTCGACGGTCACTAAACCCATCGCTGCTACTACTACACAATACCCCGATCTCAAAATATTGTCGGGATGCTGCCCTATTAAAATCTCGCCACCTGCCCACCCTAGCCGTCGTAATGCTTGCCTGAAACTCTGATCCTAGCCTCACCTATCAGTTATGCTACACATTCAAAAACCCCAGATATCATCCCGACCTAGCCGTTATGTTGTCCAATCTAACCCTAGATATTCTTAAGAAATTATTTATTAATTCCCTAATCTTATTAGAAATCCAAGCCCATACCCCCTATCCATTAATTTTTAGTAATTTATTTCTAAATAATTCAAAAAATTATTAATCAATTATCCTAGAATTATTATTTAGATATTAAATAATTCCCAAATACCTAACCCCCACCCTTCAACACAACCATAGGGAATCATCTTAGTCATGAAACACCTAGATCCACCCTGAATCCTATCCATCCTATTCATTAAATTAATGAATCCTTCATCGGAAATCCTGAATATCAATCAACCCTAGACGTTATGCTGTCGGGAGTTTCCACCGTCCTATCCATTAGCATTTTATAAATATTTGCCCATCCATTATTCAGGAATTATTCCATAGAAATTGATATAATTCTCGGAGCACCATTATCCAATCCATTGGTTATTTTATATAATCCCCATGGATTATCCATCAAATATCCGTACATTCTTTCTTAATTATCAGGTAATCCTCAAAATATCCATTCTCCTTCTTCCATTCTTTATGTATCGATTGATGTATTGTTTATTAATTGTTATTTTGGTTGCTTTCTATCAATTATTAGCATGACTGGGCTCCGACGCTCCAGAAGACCCATAGATTAAGCCTGGTCAACCTAGATGACGCGCAAACGATAAGGATTATCAAAGAGGCAAGTCCCAACTCCTTGCCCATACTTTGTCCTGTTGAGCGGAGAATAATAACTGGACCAACTAATTAAATTATTGCATTCTTTTCAAAAAGCTTTTCTTTTAAATACAAGCTTGCTAGTACTCCCTCTTTTTGAAATACTGCATGCCACAAATACTCTAGGTAACCGATTTACACCACGAGTCGTCCTATATAGATGTGCTAAGTAGTCAAGTCACACCCCGAATTTAGAGGAAAAATCACTCTTTATAAAATATAATGCTTTTACTAAATGAAGGATTTAAGGGAACTTCTCTTTGGAAAAGCGTGAGTAAAAGAATAAAAGGATAGTGATGGAACCCTAGCGTGTCTTTTTGGACTGGGGGAGTAAGGGGATATCCTCAGTGTAGGATTGCTATGTCCCAGAGCTTATTTTGGTCGTATAAGGACCGGTTTATTGTGCGAGTCTTTCTAGCGACAAGTACAGTCGTACGTGCCAAAAAGGTACGGCCTTTGGGAATACCTAAATATGTGAAGTGTTGATCCAAACCCCACTAGCTAACCCTAACAATCTATCTCAAGGGGCCAAGGTGGGCAACAGATATGCTGGAAACAGACTGTGGTAGAGCCGTTCAAACTAATCCGGCTTAAGTGCGCTAACCTTTCATTGATCATCATGCAATTAAAACGGAGTAAGATGACAGTCTGTCGGGTCAAGCCAGATGCAACCACTAACAGTTACCTCGATCGAAACCAGTATGCAAGCACCCACTTGAAAGCGAGTTCCAGAGATTGCAACAGAAGTCCATAATTCATTAAGCACATCCCACAAGAGGTACTTTATTACAAACCAAATGTATAAATGAAATAAAGATTCTCAGAGTACATAATGCAGCGGAAATTTTAAAATACGATTAACTTATTCGAAACATAACACCATGTGAAGCCTTCACGATGTTACTCAGCATCAGCAGTGTCCCAATCGATAGTCCAACCAAGAGGAAGAGTGGTTGGCCAAGTGAAATCAGCTACCATTTCCTCGAGGGAACTCCCTGAAAACATTTAACAAAGCAAGGCTGAGTATACTAATACTCAGCAAGACTTACCCGTCGGGTTTGTTCTGCCAAAAAGCGACCAAGAGTGGATCCTTACTTTCAATATTTTAGCAGCAAGTTTTAGTTCGAGTTAACCATTCTAGGTAAGCAATTAGTTCTAAACAAGCATGTTGAGCAAGCAATTAACCAAACATCAAGTTTATCATCATCGTCATGTTTCACTTTCTTACTCAATGTGGCAGCGCGGTCAAGTAGTCTCATTAGCTGCGAGAAACAAATAGTTTGTATTGATTTTATTAACCTTGCAAGGTGGACCTAAGCACACAGATCCTCGCACCTGACCAAAGGCAGTTCCAAATATCAAAGATTCAATTTGGAGCAAAATCCATGAAATGTTATACATGAAATTTCAAATGGCAAGCCTCAACTTTTAGGAAGAACCTCAACTGTCCAGACTTAGAAATTTTTCCAAGTCTTTGGCTGAAAACAAGTTTGACTGTTGTTTGACCAAGATTTAGAGTATCTTCCACTCAGAAATTTGAAAATCACCAATGGACAAAGTTGTTCCTTATAAAATTTGGGACAACTTTCATATTGACATATCTTCAGGTTATTAAGTGAAATTTTGAATTCAAATCAATTCAAGATCCAAAGGTTTAGTTCATGGAATTTAAATCATTGTTTCATGTGTTGACTTTGGTCATAATCACAAGTTTAGTTATCCTTAAGCCTTAATGAGGTGATTAGACATCAGAGATGTCACACAGACCTTTGCATAGTGAAGGTCCGGTCGGCACGGGTTGACTGTGAAAGGGTTAGAGACCCTGAGGACTTGAAGCCCAGCTGTTTATGCACACTTTCCTGGGATGAGATCCGCGAGGCGGATGTTAGTGGCCCCTATTTAGGCCACGGTGGTCTACGGAACCACATATTCTACACATCTATAATGAAGGCAAGTGTGAGTAAAACCGCTCTTTCCTAAAATTGTGTGGATAGAACCGCTCTTTCCTAAAATATAAGGATTTCCTCTAGCCTTCACCTACCCAAAATCTAGCAATCAAGATGACGATTCAAAAATGAAGTAAAATTTTGGAAAGTAACTCTAGAAGTTCAACATGGAATACGGGTTTGAATCCCCTTAAGTGGGATAGATTTCAGAATAAGTAAAATACTAAGCTTGGAGACAGCAGAAATGACTAAACATGGACCCATAACCCACAAGGTCCTAGGAATAATACGGAAAATCACGTGAATGGTATAGAACGAGTCATAATGGCATAGTATCATGGGAAAGTTATTGGAAAATATAAATGGAATCTCTGAAAGCTGAGGAAACCAATAAATAGGGAAAAAAAGGTTCCACTAGAAACAAAATAGGGAACCCCGACCAGCATTCACAGACATGCACTGCCTCGTACGGCCTACCCCTACCCTCTTGCGTCCCTCATCCAGCAAAAGTTTTCCCCACCGCTGCTACACGTACCCCATATGCACATTGCATGCTCATATCAAGCGCCGTCATCATGCAACCCGCACACTGACGCATGCCTGTCAACGCTACCGCTACACGCTCCCATCCCACACTACTCTAGTTCATCGCACCACAAATCGCCACGCCCTGTACCACACACAAAGTCATCAGAGGAATCGTCATACCAAATTTCTCGATGAGAAACAACTACACAACTTCACCCTCTCAAACCCGACAAGACAACACCAAGCAAATAGAAACCTAAGAAAAGAACTTTGAGAGGTACCTTGCAAAAGGTACATCTGAGAAACCCAAAAGAATCATCATACCACACAGTCGGGGTCATAGCTTAACGCAGTCGGTCGTATTTATATGTTCTCACAAATTGAGCAGTAAAGAAAAGTTAAAGTCAATGATGAAGTATGAAGTGATATACTACAAAATTATAAAACTGTAGAGATGTAAATCGATATGTTTATCGATAAGACCAGTCTCAGTGACTCTCATTTAAATAACGTTGTTATTGGATACAGTATACAATACTTTAGTGTAATGTCTAGTCGAGGGGAGTAGCCATGTTACCTCCACACTATCGTAGACATTTGGTAATAGTACATGCAGTAACAAAACAAAACAAAACGCAACAAATCTCTAGAATTGGTTCCATACAAAATATGCTCTAAAAGAGCATGATGCAAAGATATCGTCGACGCAATGGACATCTCTTCTCTAGAGCTCCTTCGACGCTGAACCATAGCCAAAATCCCCTCCGCCTCCAGATGACTTGCTAGCTCCAGCTTCAGCGCTAGCCTTGCCTCCACCAGAAGCACCTGCAGCAGCATTACCACCGATATTTGTGCTACCCTTTGCGCCTATTCCAGCGCCTATGCCAGCCTCGATGCTTTTGGAGACACCAACACCAGCACCCACATTAGCACCTCCAGATCCACCAACACCAGCACCGGCACCTGTTCCAGCATAAGCATCACCACTTCCTCCCGCACTTCCTCCGACACCACCACCAACCTTAGCACCTCCAGAGACACCAGCACCAACGGTAGCACCAACACCGGCTTTGGCGCCGGCGTTCACATTGCCACTCCCACTGGCACTTCCACTCCCACCAACATTTCCTCCAATGCCACCACCAACACCTCCACCAACTTTAGCACCTCCTGAGACTCCGATACTTGCACCTGCACCGATTCCAGCACCAGCATTTGCACCAATTCCGGCACCAGCATTGGCGCTACCACTCCCACCAGCATTGCCGCCAATACCACCACCAACAGCGGCATTACCACCAACATTTCCTCCTACAGAACCACCAATTGTTGCACCGACTCCGGCATTAGCATTCCCGCCAATGTCCCCACCAACTTCAGCAGTTTTTGCGACATTGCCGCCTGCACCAACTCCCGCACCAGCACCGGCATTGGCACTACCGCCAACAGTTCCCCCAATACCACCACCAATCTTAGCGCCTCCAGATATACCAACGCCAGCACCAATGTTAGCGTTGGCATCAGCGCCAGCACCGGCGCCGGCGCCAGCACCGACACCAGCACCAGTATAGGCTTTTCCACTTCCACTAAGGCTTCCTCCTACTCCAGCACCAACTTTAGCTCCTCCAGAGATACCGACACCGGCACCAATACCTGCACCGGCACCCGCACCAGCTCCAGCACCAGTATAAGCTTTTCCACTCCCACCAACGTTTCCTCCAACTCCAGTACCAATGTTAGCTCCTCCAGAGATACCAACACCAGCCCCAATACCAGCACCAGCACCTGCGCCAACATTGGCACCAGCACCAGCGCCAGCACCAGTATAGGCTTTACCACTCTCACCAACATTTCCTCCAACTCCAGCACCAATGTTAGCTCCTCCAGAGATACCAGCACCAGCGCCAACATTGGCACCAGCACCAGCGTCAGCACCAGCACCAGTATAGGCTTTACCGCTCCCACCAACATTTCCTCCTACTCCAGCGCCAATGTTAGCTCCTCCAGAGATACCAGCGCCAGCACCAATGTTAGCGCCGGCACCAACATCGGCACCAGCACCAGCACCAGTATAGGCTTTACCACTCCCACCAACGTTTCCTCCTACTCCAGCACCAATGTTAGCTCCTCCAGAGATACCAGCGCCAGCACCGGCACCAATGTTAGCACCAGCACCAGCACCCGCACCGGCACCAGCACCAGCACCGGCGTTGGCTTTACCACTCGCACCAACGTTTGCACCTATTCCAGCACCGATTTTAGCTCCTCCAGAGATACCAACACCGGCACCAATGTTAGCGCCCGCACCAGCACCGGCACCGGCGCCTGCGCCTGCACCAGCATTGGCTTTACCACTCCCACTAACACTTCCTCCTACTCCGGCACCAATTTTAGCTCCTCCAGAGATACCAGCGCCAATTTTAGCGCCTCCAGAGATACCAGCACCAACATCGGCACCAACATTGGCATCAGCTTTACCACCTACGTTTCCTCCAACGCCACCACCTACCTTGGCGCCTCCAGAAACAGCTGCATCGCCACCGACTCCAGCACCGGCATCAGCACTACCGCTTGTGTATCCTCCTGCACCGCCACCAACACTGGCGCTCTTACTTACAGCTCCCGAAACACCTGCATCAGCACCAGCGTTTCCACCTGCATCGCCTCCTGCACTGATACTGGCGCCCTTGCTTGCTTCAACTGCCCCTCCAGCCCCACCGCTAACTTGAGCCCCAGCGTGAGCAGCAGCGGCGGCATTAGCTTTGGCACCAACGTGAGCGTTAATACCAGCACGGAAGTTGATGTTGCCGTGTACGCCAACACCAATTGATACCTCACCGGCCACTCCTACAATATAAGCAAAGCCATTATGTTACGTGTTTCATATATGTGGTAGAGGTAAATAACCTCGAAGTTGTTGATTGACAAAAGGTTTGATAATAATTTAGCATTCTTACGTACCAGCTGCAGCCTCAGCCATGATTCTCATGCTGGCGGCAATGTCTCCTGCAGCTTTAACAAGGTCGTGCGCCACGCCCTTGAGCATCTCCTGCCTCGCCTTGTGCGTAGCCTTAACATCGTCGGAGATGTGCTTGCATCTTTCGGAGGCCTTCTTCAGGATCTCCTGCTGAGTCTTGAGCGCCGCCACGCAGTCGGCCGCGGCGACCTGGGCGTGCGCGTGGGCGACCTTGGTGAGGTGCATCGAGACCTCGCCGGCCATGACGCTCATGAGCTCCGCCGACTTGATCAGCAGCGCCGCCTTCAGCTGGACCACGAGCTTCACGCTGTTGATGATGATCTCTATGTGCTTCACCATGCGCTTCGCCATCTCTTCCTTGGCCCTGAGCAGGACCGCGGCGTCAGCGGCAGCCTGGTTGCTGGCATGAACCTTTCCACCTCCGCTCTTGCTAACTGCCGCTTTCGGTGCCGGCTTCGGCTTCGCCCTATAATTGACAGGAAGAAAAAGATTAAGTGCTGAAATCCTCATGCATGGCAATGGAAATGGAGACCGGATCGAGGAGAGCATGCATGCCGTCGTACCCGGGGGCGGGCCCGTAATCCAGCTCCGGCTTGGCATGGGAATGCACCGGCGTCGTCCTCCACGCTGCGATGAGCATCATTAGGAGAACCACGGAAGTATTAGAAACCCTCGCCATTGCTGAGCTCTCTCTTTCTCTCACTCGCCTCGAAGAGGATTTGATCTGGAATGAATGAACATGAACACGAGCACGCGCATTTATATAGGACGGGGACTCCCCTCCTAGGCTCTTATTTTTAGTTCTCCTTGACCAAGATGAGCGGCTGGAACGGTTGTGGACGAGAATATTGCTCGGAACAAGGTATAGAGTGAAATGCGGAGAGACAGAGCCCCTCCATTCATCTGCTATTTTTGCGTAATAAAAACAAAGATTATCGAAGCCGTGGCACACAAGATAGCTATATGAATATATGATGCATGCGTCTGCATATTGTTAATTTACATGGGCAGCTATATTTGGTAGTAGAACGATTGTTCTACGTATATACGGAAGCAAATGGTAAAAATAAATAGCCGCACAATTCACACTCAACTACACTCAGTTATACAAGCAAAGCTTCAGAGAGACGATTGCAAACGCTGGCGGTGACTTGCACTCCCGCTGGCCAAGACGACCATGCCAGCGACCTCCGTTCCTGCCTCTCCCACCACCCAACTTGTCCCACACACTGCCATGTCACCGTCGCCGCCCCGTGCCGGCGTGTCTTCGTCATAGAACGCCTCGAAAACCTTGGGGATCAGTTTGCCGGCGAGCATCTCCCTCGCCTCGCCCCGCCGCAGCTTCCCCGACGTAGTCTTCGGCACGGCGCCGCGTTCGGCCAGCACGACGTGCCCGACCTTCACGCCTTCCTCTTCCCACACGGCTCGTCGTATGCCGTCGCAGATGCTGCGCGGATGCACATTATTATTGTTGCCCATTCCCATCTGCAGCTCTGCCACGACCGTCACGGACGACGACGTGGCGGAGAAGGCGGCGACGCAGCCACCTCTCAGCGAATCCGGCGAGCTGCCGAGCGCCGCCGTCTCGACGTAATGCGCGTGCACGCGCCGCTGCCCCCGGTGACCCCCGTCAGAGGCGGCGACGACGGCGTCCGCGCTCCGGCCGAGCACGTAGAGATACCGCTCCGTCCCGCGCACCACCACGCCGCAATCCCCCGTGCGCACGAAGCTCGCCGTGGCGCGCCCTGGCTGGATCCAGGCGCGGACGAACACATCGCGGGTCGCCGACGGGTGCCCGAGGTAGCCCGACGCGTTGCTCGGCGACGACACCCATATCTCCCCCTCCACGCCGTCTTCCACGGGCTCTCCGGTCTGCTCGTCGACAACGACGATGTCAATCTCCGGCGCCACCTCGCCGGAATACGCCGTCGTGGACGGTAGCCTTGCTGACGGCAGCAGCTTCTTGTACGACGGGAGGCCGCTCCGAAGTTTCGCTTCCTCTCGGCGCCACGCGGTGGAGACGAACGTGCAGTTCTCGGCGAGCCCGTAGGACGGCGAGACGGACGCCGCGTCGAGCCCGGCGGTGCCGCCGAACTCTTCCACGAACGCGTCCACGGATGCCTTGTATATGGGCTCGTTTACAAGGATAAGGTTGCGCAGGCTGGCGAGGTCGAGCGGCCGCGTCCCGTGCTCCGGGCGGCCTCGCTTGAGCACAAGCGGCAGCGCGAAGGAGGGCACCGGCGTGCACGTGGCCCTGAACTCGGCGACGAGCTCGAGCCAGAGGCGAGGGCGGCGGAGGAAGGCCGCCGGCGAGGCGAGCACGCAGGTGGCGCCGGAGACGACGGTCAGGAGGAGGAACATGAGGCCGCAGTCGTGGTGCGGCGGCAGCCACGACACCACCACGCTTCCCGGGCCCAGGTCGTAGGCCTTCCTCGCCGCCCGCACGTTGTGCGCCGCCGCGCCGGCCGTGACCACCACGGGCCTTGGCGGGCCGGTCGCCCCCGACGTGTACTGGATCAGGTACGTCTCGCCCGGCCCGCAGCCCATGTAGCCCGCCCGCCCCGCCGGCCCGTCGCCATCGGCGACCGCCGCGTCACCCGAGCCCAAGTGGAGGTCCATTTCCAAGTGACCGACCGGCACCCACCGCAGGTGCTTCAGCGCGGCAGCCGGGGAGTTCCTGACGGCGTCAATGTACCGGTCATCAGCGACGGCGGCGGATGGCCTCGTCTGCGAGACGGCGCGGAGGAGGTGGCGGTGGGCCGGGCTCAGGGTGCCGAGCTTGGACGGGTCGGGCGGGACGATGGGCACGCCGACGAGCCCGGCGCGCTGGCACGCGAAGATGAGCTTGACGAGGCGGAGGCCCGGCGGGGCGAGCAGGAGGACGGTGTCGCCCCGGCGCACAGTCTCGAGGAGGCCCCGAGCCATGCGTTGCGCGGCGGCGTTCAGCTCGGAGTACGTCAGCGCGGCGTACGACGGCGCGCCGCCACGCCGGTCGTCGGCCCAGATGAAGGCGGGCTTGTGGGCAAATGCCGGCTGCTTGGCCCATACCGGGAGGTACTGGTCGACCACCGGCTGGTCGGGGTAGTAAGGGTCGTAGTTCTCGGTGGACATTGCTCGCGTCGTCGTGCCGCGCTAGCTGCCGTGGCGTGCTTGTTGCTCGGGAGCACGCATGCGTCATGTCTGTATGTATTGGCCCTGTATTTATAGAGCTCATGGGGGTGGACGGGGTAGTTGCTGAGCGAACGTGTACGTGACATGTTCGTCTAATTCTGGAACCTAATTGGTGTGCTGCTTGCATTTGCAAATTGCAGTCATGTACGTCTAATTCCGTGGACGGCATCCCCCAACATGATCGAGGAGGAAGGCTGCATCGGAACTGCCGCCATTTGTGGAGTCACCCAAAATTATGAGCTACTAGTAGCTGCTTTAAAAAATAGGGAGAAAGTATTAGAACTGGGTTATATATATATATAAAAGATTCGAGAACGTCACTCCTGATTGCACTTTGAGTGCAGCTGTGTTCAGCACAGCAAAAGGTCAGGTGGTTGGTAACCTGGCAACTGTAAAATTTCTCAAACCCCAAAAATTACACTCCGCTACTTGCTCTTTTACTGACGTGGAGGAAAGCGAAAGCGAGGGTAACGAAATTGACCTGCGTGGGACGAGGCAAAAAGCAGTGGCTTCTCGTCCTCGTGCCGAACGAAGCCACCGGTGGACATTGAGGCGAATATCCAAGAGATGCCATCCAGGCTCGCGTGATCGGGACTCACTCGGCAGCTCAGGGTTGAACAGCAGTTGCCATTGGTGTCTGCTTTTGTTGCAGAGATTATCTTTGAGCAGCGGGAACGAACTTGCCATTCCACAGAGATAACGGATTAGTTAATTGGGCGTGCTCTGGACCGGTGATATTCGTGATGCGCTTTGGTGGCTAGCGTTTGAAAAGACATGTCGCCGTTGATGCCGAGGAAAAGGTGGTTTAAATTAGTGCCCAAAAACGCTGGAATATTACTGATGCCGGGAATCTAATACAGTATTAAGATGGAGTCATGTATGTGCAAAGACAAATACCCCAATACTCGCCGTTACAAAACCTCTTGTCCTGAGTATATTCCTCATGTACAGCCTAGGTACGGCCATTTATTCTGATCGAGTTTGCGAGTATTTTATGGCAGAAAACAAACACGCTGTGTGTGTGCGTGGGAATGCGTCACCATGTCAGGCGGGCCGCCAGCCCATCTGCCGCGCGCACCTGAGCGAATAATTCAGGCCTCAACCATCCTTTCTGGGCCTCATTTCCGGTCCAACTCGTCACACAAATCCAACTCGTCTCTATCTATAGAATTCTAGTTGAGCGACCAACTCCAATTTCATCCTCTTAAAAAAAAAAAGAACTTCAATTTCACGGTACCAAGCTACCGGCAGAGCACACTGATCCTTGCAATTTCAATGCAATTCTGTTTGAAGAGTAGTATGTTCATCTTGAACAACAAATCAACAATTAATCAAACTCAACTAGTACAAGGGGTGAAGCGTCTATTCTTAGACTCAAGCTCACAAGTCGTCTAAAAAACAACAATAATAATACAACAGATATTGCGTGCTGCCGATCTCTACATATTTTTTTTTCAGACAATGTTACCGTCGGCATCGATCGTCATTCTTGGCTAGTTTCCAACATAGGCGGCCAAACAATCAGACTCCAGATCCTTCCGGCTCCCTGGCCATGTCGTCACTGCTTGGGGTTGGGGGTTTCGGTGGCAGTGACGGACGCCAGGAACTCCTTGAGGCGTTGGTTGTAGACGCAGGGCCTCTCCAGGTGCACGAGATGCCCTGCCTTGCTGATGCTCTGCAGCACCGTCTTCTCGCCCAGCTGCCTGGAGGTGCAAATCCAAAGTCGTCTCAGTTAAGATGCTGATTTGCGAATGATCAATTCAGGTTCAGGTTTCAGACTTACTCTTTCATTGTTTTGGCGAGCTCGATGTTGAAGATGTTGTCATTCTCTCCCCACAGCAGAAGTATTTTCTGCAAAAATTAGCGTTTCAGCTTTGTCAGGGCGAAGCGAACCGAAACATTGAATTCAAGTATGGCACGATAGTAGGGACGGGCTATCCTATACGGGATCATTAACTTCTACTTCATGGCACGGCAGGCAGAGACCGATTTGGTGACAGGTGAGCCATTCCCGGCCTCTCTGATCGGATCGATGCCCATACGTCAAACAAGGCGGCTGGTTTCCGTTCCTGTGGCTGGCACAGCCAGCCAGCCAGGGCCGCTGCAGTCACTTCACTTGGGCCCTTGGCTACAGCTCAGGAAGGAAAGAAGAAGCATTGACGCCGCAGGCTGCACCGTGCACTTGCTGAGGAATGCTCGTATTCAGTTCGCGCGTGCAGGTGCACTGGTGCAGGGGTTTGTTGAAGGCCATCAATGCTTAAGTACTGATGGCCCTAGGCCATCAATGTTTCGTGTGGAAGATGTATGGACCAGACCAGGCCGGCGAAATGGCTAACCTACGATGGCGGCATGCCGGCGATGTGCAACTACGCACGAGTCGTCAACGGGAGCGGTGGCCAAACCGTACCTGCGGCAAGACGGGCACGGTGGCGTCTTTGTTGCTGACCACCAAACCTTCCAGCAGCTCCGCCCTCTCCTTGCGGTTGGTGAACATCACCTGCGAGACACGCGTGCACGAACCACCACACACACCAATCCGTCATGTTCGCTGCTCCATCGAATCCCATTGCAAAGCAAGTGCAGTATACTACTAGTAAGCACAAGACGATTCTTATTAGTTACCTCGAGGTAGTCCCTGTGGAGGCGGTCGGGGAACCATAGCTTCCTGTGTGTGGCAATGGAGAGCAGCGCCTTGAGCCCCTTGACGGACTCCGGCAGCAGCAGCTCCGCCGACGACGCGACGCCGATCCGCTCCAGCGACGCCTCGCTGATGGAGTCGGTCATGGCGAGGACGGAGCCCGAGACGACGAGCCACCGCACCAGGTCCGGGTGCGCCTCCGCCATCTTGAACGACACCATCCCGCCGTAGCTGAACCCGACCACCGCGCAGGGCCCCACGCCCAGCTTCCGGAGCGCCGCCGCCAGGCACTCCGCCTGGAACCCCGGCGACCGGTCCGTCGACGGCGACGTCGAGCCCCCGAAGTAGAGCAGGTCCGGCACGTACACGTCGTAGTGCTTCGCCAGCGCGCCCACCTGCACGCACGACATATATGAGTGGACAAGAAGAAATTAAAGCAACATGAGCATGCAGGGCTGGATGGCGAACCTGGAACTGCCAGGTGACGATGCCCTCGGCGGCGAAGCCGTGGACGAGCACGACGGCGGGCCTGTCATTCTTCTTGGCCGGCGGCAGCGGTGGTAGCTTCTTGTCGGTGGTGGCCTCGGCAGCAGGTGCCCCGGGCGTGACGTCCCGGACGGTGGGCTTCTCCTTGGGCACCTTGTCCTTGGGCACCCAGAAGGTGATGACGGTGCCGGCGCCGTCGACGTCGACGGTGTGCTGCCGCAGCCCGGCCCTCCGGACAAGGAAGTGCAGCAGCGGCTTCTGCGCCTCCACCAGGTTCACCATCCTTGCTTGTGCTTGCCGAGTTAACAAACGGGAGAGAGACAAATAATGCTAGCACTTGGATTCTGGCAAAATGTTTGGGCTGTGGTGAGGGAGCCGAGCCTGGGTGGTCTGACCTTATATAGGGGTGCACGTGCACGTATCGATCGACCAGGGAATGGTACGCTGCCTAGGATGATGGACCTAGGGAAGCACTCCTATTGAATTGTTCCGGGTGGTAGTTGCGAGTTGTTGAGCACAGCTCTTCTACCGTTCCGTTTCGGCTGGAGGATAAACTTTTTTTTTTTTTGCGCGCGCGGGGAATGTGACAATGCCTAGCACTAGCAGGCCTAGCACAGGTACCGATCAATAGCGTGCTTTGACCGCTTTAAGGCCTACTCCAATGGTAAATGGTAGGAGCTAGTACCTAGCTCTAAGCACTCTAAGAGAAACCCTTCCAATAGTCTAGCTCTTCACACATGGCTCATAATATAAATAACCCCACACGTCATCCTCACATAATCTTGAAGTGCGTGTATGAGACTATCTCTTGATCAAGAGATAACTCTTCTCTCCTATTAAAATATAAAAAATATTTTATGAGCTAGCTAAGAGCTAACCATTAGAGGAGGCGCAGTGCGCGGCGCACGGCTGGCCTGTCTGCGTGCAAAAAATTCGGTATGGGCCAGTTCTATCGATATATCCATGGCGCATATATACTGGCACGAGAGTGGTACGTCCGCGTCTCGGCAATTGGCGTGGCCTTCGTTCCAGCTCGTGTATCAAATGATGAATATGGTGGTTACCTGTAACAACAAAAAGAAACAGAAAAGAGGGAGACGGAATTGGTAGCCCTGCCCACCAAGCAGAATGATCGATGAAACGAGTATGTATCAAGTGGTTAGCTAGTCCACCATGTGTGCATCTCCGATTCTACCAGGGTACTCATAGTTACCGATACTACAAAAAATATTTTAGGAGACACTGTCAAAACATTTTCCGAGACACTTGCGAAATGCTTGCGTCTCTGTTAATGCCCACCATTTTCAGAGACGGTTAGGATTGATTAACGGAGGCGGAGAAAAATAACTGTCTCTGTTAATAAATTAACGGAGGCGGTTTTTTAACGCAACCGCCTCCGTTAATACTACATTAACAGAGACGGTTTTTATAAGGCAACCGCCTCCGTGCACACAAAAGTTCTCGTCCCTCCGTCCGTCCCGCAACTCCCAGGGACCCAACTCTCATACGCCCACGCCGCACGCCGTCGCCCCCTTCTCTTCTCGATGCCTCCGCATCTCCTCTTCCTCGCCGCGTCCTCCTCCCCGTCGCGCCCGCCCCTCCCCACCTCGCCGCCGCCTCACCCCGTCGTAGCCTCACCCCGCCGCCGCTGCCGCACACGGCTCCCTCGTCTGTGGGCTCCTCCCCAGTCCTCCTACCATCCACCGAGGCGGAGGGCGCGGGGGCAAGGCGAAATCGAGATCCATGGCCGTCGCCGTGCTCCTCAACTTCTCGATCTTCGCGCGACCGTCCGACCTCCCCTCCCCCGTGACCTCCCTCAAATCCCAACTCACAGCCGGGGATATCATCACCGAGCTCGCCACACGGGGCCAGCGGATAGAGCACGCCACCGGGCGCCGCCGGCTGGAGCAGCCCGCAGCAACGGCAGGGAGCTAGGAGCCTGCATCCTCCACAGGTGCCTCCTCCCCCCACGCGCGTCCCCCAATCGTATGCTCCCTCCCCTCTTCACCCGGATCTGAGTCATCCCCATCCATGGTTCCCCTTTCTAGATCCGCAAGTGTCAGGTCGCGATGGGTGGTGGCGGCGCCCTCCTGGCGTGGTCACGCATGCGCCCTCCTGCCTCAGGTAATCACCATTGCCAATAGGTTGCCATCGATAGCAGCTTCACCTCATGAGGTCTTTTGATTTATTATTCCTCTGTTTGGCATGCAATGCGATGAATTCTGTTGGCTAAATCTAATAGCATTTGAGTTGGTAGGGAATTTTGTCTTTCAAGTAATAATTTTCTGTCAGATGTGAATCCAAACCCTGATCTGACCCAATTACCCGTATTAGAATCCAAACCGTCAAATCGCGATGTGAATGCCAGAGGATCATAGTCTGCAAGGATTTATATTGCTCCTAGCTGTGACCAGAAAATTTAGAATAAGTTTTCAGAGAACCCACTTGACAGCTGATTCTCAGTTGTTTGGAAAAAGCAGCACTTAATCTACTGTATTGTTACAGGATCGCTAAAAGAAGCTCAGGTCAGAGCATGGAAAGGTCCAGCTTGGGAACATAAATGTGGTTATGGTATGGATATATTACTATCAAATGCCTATGGATGCTTCTGGTTCTTTTCTAGAATGTATATTAACATATTATATGAAATTCTTGAAAAATGTTCCTGCAGGTCCTTAGTGGAATGAGAGGGATGATTGGCTTGATGCTGGGGAGGGAAAGGATCTAGACCTTATTGAGTGTCCAAGAAATTGAAACATAGTTGATATTTGCTTCTAATTCCTGAGATATGTTCAGCTGCTTCATCACTGGTGACTTGGTGAGTGTTGTTCGCTTCAATATATCCCCCTCTCAACGTACGGTTCCCTCTTGTGATTACACAATTAG
Source organism: Urochloa ruziziensis (assembly GCA_015476505.1). Lineage (NCBI taxonomy): Eukaryota > Viridiplantae > Streptophyta > Magnoliopsida > Poales > Poaceae > Urochloa > Urochloa ruziziensis. The sequence goes on from CM027122.1 coordinate 43,685,831, forward strand.
AATGCTGAATCAGAATATATCTCACTTTACTCTTCATTCATGTCTAAACTGAACCTTATTATTAGTATCTTCCTCCCAATTGTCTGCCTAGCTAGAAAACAATTACACAGTCATGAGATAGCTTAAAATTAATTACAGTAGCTTAAAGCATTTGATTATGATATAGCCTAAAGCAAGTAAGCAACACATTATAGTTACATCTGGACATATCTGTGAGAATAATTCTTTGAATCCTGAATTGCTAAGTAATTACTATTTTTAACTAACATCCGAACGTTTTCAGATTTTGCTTTAGAGATAAACAAGCTTATTTGGAATTGTAAGTAGAGATTATTACAGCTCATCCATTTCTGAACTATCACATTTGCAGTGATTCGGCAAACATGCTTAATTAGTTAGCAACTGATTACATGGCAGTTTTGTTAATTGCTCAGCATACTAAATTAGGACATGCCTATCTGCTATTCTGCTCCTTTCTATTGACAAATACACTTGCCCGAATAAAAATGTAGGAAAACAGATTTATTAGCTATACTTTCCATTGTAATCTCAGATCAGATGTTAACACGATCTGTTATATACTTTTAGCTACTCTACACACTGCAGCTTGCCCCAGATATTTAATTTTAAAATAATTCGGAGTATCTTGGTCTGATGACTTTCTATTGAGATATCAATGTATGAACTATTAGAAACAAGTTCACTTCTTGCAGAGATATATACCCTCAACCTGGCATTCTTTGCAAATTATATGCACTCTTGATTACCTTCCCAACGTAATGCTCCTGCAGCATATGATGCCATGGCTGTTCAGGTGGTGGATCTTTATTCATGGCTCATTTTGATTTTGATTTAGTGCTGGCTCGCTTTTGTTTCAGTAATGGAATCGAGTCAAATTTTTGCTTGTGTCCGAACACTGGTGCTTGCAATTTGGATGTTAGTATGTACTGTGGCTCCATGTTCGTATGTACTGCGACTTAATCTACTGTAAATAGACAATGTATGGAGCTAAATGTAATAAGATCTCTTTCAGATGCTAATGTTTGTATCATTGTATGGAGCTAAAAGTTTGTCATGGATTCAAAATTATTTTTTTTTAATTTGTAAAATCATTAACAGAGACGGTTTTGTTACAAAAACCGTCTCTGTTAGACCATTATAATGTGTTGTGTTAATCATCGATTAACAGAGACCCCTGCTTAGAGACGGTTGCCAAAACCGCCTCCGTTAATGTAAAAAAACCGTCTCCGTTAATGTTTTTTGTAGTAGTGTACGGCTAACTAGTAGCCGAGCATGTCTGGCACACACGTGCAAAATCTTGACGTTGCACATAGTGAGCGACATTGTTAAAATTGGTACAATTTGCTAGCATGTTGTTTAGAAAATAGGGGGGGAAAATCCTTCTATGCTTAGTTACAAAATCCAGTAGCCGTCAGAGGGGATCATATCAACAGGAGAGAGTTGAGGGAGAGACCTCCAGCGCCGCCGCCCCCGCACCCACCGCCCTGATCTCCCTGCTCCGGCCCCCTCCGCCCAAGCCGGTTGCAGATTCGAGCCCTTCTCCACACGCTCTCTCCATTCATCCCATTAGCAGCTCATCTAGTTGTGTGAGGAAGGAGATCAGGAAGCGCTGTGCAGCTGCCGCCGCCGGAGACGCGATGTGAACAGGAACCGCCGCCTCCTCCTCCCGGGAGGCCCGTTGTTGGGGCCAACCGGAACCTCCAGCCTGCAGCAGCTACAAGGGTATACAGAGGAGGACCACGAAGCAGCGCCGTCGCCGACCCCGCCTCTTGTAACCGGTGTACTATTCCACTGCTCTACAGCCAGCGCAGAGTAGCCCCCTCCGGTTCCGGTTGCCTGTGGCCTGCTGACATCTCCGCGTCGAGTCGAGCTGCTCTGGTGCCGGCAGCCACGTCCACTCCACGTCGCACAACGGCCATCCTCCCCGTCAAGCACTACAGCTGCTGCTTGCTCCCTTGCTCGGTTGCCGCCTCGTGCTTCACCACCGGTCATCGCTCATCCCCTGCAGCACCAACCTCATCACCTTGCTGAGATGTGAAGACAACCTCATGCCATCCTCCTCTTCAGTGGGCTCCCCCCGTGCGGGGTCTTGGGTGAAAGATCGCCCTCCTGGGAACTCGCCATCGCGCCGCACTGAGCGCCCATCGCCACCATCGTTGAAGACCCAGATGGAGCAGAGCCTCGCCTTCAAGAGGTGGGCTCGTGGTCGCTGTTACCGATGCCTTGCCTATGGCCATCAAGTGGGCTCCTGTAAGGATTTCTTCCGTTGCATCTGTTGTCGTCGTTCTGGACATAGGGAGCGACATTGCCCCTTCCAGTTTCCTGCTGCTACCCCGAGTTGTCATCAACCTCCAATTCAAGCTTGCCGCTCTCAGCATACTCACACATGGGCGGATGTTGTGTCGATGTCTCCACCAAATGAGCTACATGGCACATTGCCGGCTTCAACTTTGGGCAACACGAATGGCGTCGCTTGTGCCGTAAAAGGTTCGCATGCCTCAATTGAGCCGCTATTGGAATCGCTTCGCTCTGACCTCAAAGAGTTCATTGGTTCTCGACTTGAGGAGGCGTTACGTCCACTCACGTTTGAGGCCTCCACCATCGAGCTGTGGCTGGCACGAGTCGCCAACCATTTAGAACATGTGGAGCCGCATTGTGAGGATTCTTTAGTTGGCCTTTTTGGTCCTTGTTCCCCAGTTTGATGCTCTCCGAGTTCAACTTTATTCACTTCACTATCGCTGCGCAGACACCTGCTCAAGATTCCTTGCAACACGATGGGATTTCTGTGATCATTGAAGACCTTGGCAGCCAAAAGCTTCCTGAGGCCAACTTGATGGATGTGATGCCCACAACAATGGAGGAGACGCATGTCGTTGATTCCATCTTTGAATGTGTAGCTGTTGAAGATCTCACCAACACGTTGGATGCAATGCCCCCATTGCCCTCTAAAGTAAAGGAGTACAAGGAGTCCTCTTTGGAGCACACACTGCTTCAAGTTGGCACTGATGTAGTCAGCAAGGATTGTGTTCTTCCTAATTATCCTATCATCAAGGAGACAGTTGTGGTGGCAACACTTTCAGCCACAACCATTGCAGGTTGCGAGCAGACTAAGGAGACCCTTTTGGACATGACGATGGAGCGAGTGACACAGCAAGTGGACACCTCTTTTGAGGGTGTTGTCATGGTGGAAGATGCTTCCGACGGTGAGGAAACTATCTTGGGTATTGGTACGCCAGTGGAGGACCTCATCTATCTCATCACCATTGAGGATTACCCTATCCATTCTATGGATGAGGTCAAGGCAGAAGAAGTTCAACTAGCAGAGGATCCATCATTAGAGGTAGTGTCGCCTTTGGCCACCACATCTACATATGGCGAGTACCTTGGATGTCCTCCAATACATCCCCCCTCACCACCATCCATGCCAGCAAGACGTCAACGCAAGTCCTATGATAGATCATCGCTTCACCGAAGTGCCCGCCTTGCTCAACGTAGTGTGTTAAAAGATTTGGGTGTTCTTGGGATGACGGGAATCTCAATGAGGATGTCATCCAAGACTATGCAGACTGCCTTAAAAAATTATTGCCACCGGACAGCCTTAAGCCACTTAAGAGTTTGAAAAGTCGAGCCTTCTTGGACCTGCTGGTAGAGGCTTCTTGTTTTCTTTGACGATGATGTTGTGTTGTCGTTGCTCATGTTGTGAGTGAAATTATTTGTTGGCACCTTTGTTTTTAGTTGCAATTAGTTGTTGTAGGCTTGCAGTAGTTTTACTTCCGTTGTTAGCCCCTTTGGGGGTTGTTGTTTGCTCAGTCTGAGCCTTCTTCTTTATTAATATAATCGGCAGCTCTCCTGCTTGGTTCATTTCAAAAAAAAAGGTTACAAAATCCATTGTATTTTAAATGAAGCGCAGATTTTCTAGTTAATAGATCGTAATCGATTGCCTACAAAACCAAATACATGGTTTTTTTGCAAATTTCTAGCCACGTTATTTTCGCCACATAGGCGAAAAGTGCCATCGTGTGCGACTTTGGAGTTTGGACCTCGATAACAGCTCTTTAATGAATTGTGGACCTAAACGGTCGTTTTTTCAGTTAGTTGGCACTAGATGAGGCTTTGGGAAAAGTTTATGAACTTACGGTGAAATTTACTCTTTTTAAAAATATAATTTCTTGATTCCTTTATAGTTTTTTAGATTACTTCTTTTAGGGGTAGGCGATAGCGCTAAATTTGTCAAGTTCATGTTTTTTGAACCAATCTCTCAGCTATGATGTAAAGAGGGAGTAGAATGTACATGTGTGCACTTAGGTATGTTCGTGCATGTCTGTACATGAAAGTCTATGTATCATGTATGCTTGTTTTCTTGGGAAAAAGAAAAGAATTTGAGGCCGAACAATGGGGAGGTGAGGTCGGCTTCAAACCTACGTCATGGGCTCATGGCTTGAGATCGATCGCTGCACCAACATGGCATGCCTAATATAGCAGTGCTTTATGGACTGATAAAAGGAGCAGCTTGGATGCATATGTTACTGTACATCCTTGTAGAAAGCGAAAAGAAATTGTTCATCTTTGTTATCACGGCAAGATCCATGATCTCAGCGTGGGGAGATTCTGACAGATGGATCGGTAAACCAACCACGCGCTCATGTCCCCATGAGCTCATTCTCCGTGAGACCGCGACCGGATTGTACTCAAATTCTGTGGGGGCTGCTGCCGGAGAAAGGAACAGGCAACTTGTCCGTCCTCAAATTCCCGATCGATATTTCTAATCCACGGAGCATAACGGGATTGGAGTATCATTGGACATGGACTGTGAACTTGACCGCTGAAAAAAAAAATTTAGCAGTATTCGTACTGCTATTATCTGGCAGGTCAATCGGTAGCAGTCACAATCACAATCAGGCAAGTCGTCTGCATGAGCCGTTTGGCGCAGTGCTAATTTAATCGGTGTGCGTGGAGTTAGATGAGCAGCTCCCGCCTACCCGAAACAACCGAGGAACGGATCGAATACGCCACCTTTTGGTAGCTTTTTGCGTGCACTGCTGGAATACAAGTGCCTGTTTTCCAACCGCGGAGACGACAAATCGCTAGCTTGTAGCTTCTCGAATCCAAGAATGACGGCGACTTCCGCCGCAGCGCAAGCAGAGTTCTTCCTCGCGCTCGGCTCGTGCCACCCGCGCGCGGTGGTCGGTGGCACACAGACCCGCCGTGCCCCGGCGTGTCACGTCCCTACCCGGCTACCCATACCACCACCCGGCATGCGAAGCTGTCCGGCAGCTTGGGGGGGCCTGCAGGGGCTAGGCGAGTACTCCGTACATACTGTAGTTGGGATGACGGCGTCGCTTCACGTTTACCATGCATGTCGTCGCAGGGTTGGGAAGAACGTGGCACAGCGCGGCATGGCGCTAGTTAGCTACGCTGACCACGTCACCACGGACAATAGCAAATGCCTTGTCCCCTGTGGCGGTACTCTGTAATCTCGGGCTCTGACCGCGCCGGAAAACTATCTGGACCTACACGAGCCTTTGCGGATGAAGAATGGGAGGCAGTCGCACACACAAGAGTCCCAAGTATAGACAGCTCCATCAATCGCTGCCTCACCGGTGCGGTGCACACTAGCAAAGTCAACCTCTGCGGCAGTAGTGTTGAGCGAGTAGGTTTGCATTAAGATCGATCGGTGTCCGAATTCTGTGCTGCAGCTCGATTTGCATGCACAAGGAAGTGGTCTTACTGCTATTTTTAGGACGTCTGAATCTGATCGATGATGATGGAGAACTTCTTTTTTTCCTTTGAGAAAGAATTTGACGAAACTACCCCGTGTTGCCGTGCATATACACGAATTGTTTTTTTTTTTAAAAAAAAACATTGGGAGGGATAATGGGGTTCTCCGGCCCAATTATTCGGTGGTAAAAAGAAGATCGGCCCGGGCGGATGCTGCTTCCAGCCCATCAGTTAATTGGACCCTCTTTCTCGTGGGTTCTTTATTTTTGCGTTGGGCCTTCTTGCACATCCAAGATTTTAAGGCTAGCAGATCTTTAACTTGTCGGACCATCATATCGGGCACCCCGGGTTGCAAATCGAAAATGCAGCCAACCAAAGTAGCCGATGCAAATGACAAAGGAAATCAACATGACTCGGATCTCACCCAGTGGAATCAGCAGATATAGCTCCATTGATCATTATACCAAGAACCAATCAATAAAGTTCTGTCATTCCGTGTTCACATATCATAGAACAAAAGCCATCTTGATCGCAGCTACTACGGACCTGAGAATCCTCATCGATCTGTGCTCCCACCCATTTAAAAAACAAAAAATGTCTAAAGTTACTACTGCTCCAGTCTCCAGGAGTATTAAGCTAATCGAGATCACGCATACCCATCACTGGCATCGCACAAACGAGTTAGCACTTGACAACACCGCCAACTCCAGTCGTGCAGCCAAGCATACCGCCACAGCCACAGGCGAAATCAGTGTGCCGAGCGCGAAGGCCGGGCCAGGACGGGTGCGAACCGGACGGATCCGAGCAGGGAGTTAGCTGCAGCTTGGTGGCGTGGGGGAGGGTGTCGAGTTCACGAGCGTCCCTCTCGCGGTTCACGAGCGCGCGCAAGCGGACAGCGCTACCTATATAGGTGGAGCCGTGTGGAGGCTTTGCCTTGCATTGCCGCTAGAGCTAGACCCCTTGCGCCGCCCGAGAGCCTCCTTTTCTATCACCCACATCCCTCAAAGCAGTAGCGAACCGTATCGGCATACCGCTGTATCGAACGACGAACGCCATTTGCATGCGTATTCTTGTAGCTTTGGCAAAGCATATGCACCAACCGCAGCAGCCCCACACGGGATCCAACGAACGCCTGCGCAGTAGTACGTGTCGTCTTGGCCTGCGACTTTTGGGGTTGGGAGGAGGGGGGTGACTGGAGTAAGAAAGCTTTTGTGGTATGCTCATCACTCAACACAGTGAGTGGCGGTACGGTGGTTGACACTTGACACTGTCACTCTGTGCAGCATGAAGCTATCACTACTGGAAACTGGAATTCTCGTGAGGCTTCCTTTCTTTAATTTGAGCCTATCCTATCATATGTATGAGGACATTAATTGTACTCATTGTCCTGTAGTGCAATGAGGCTGTGCGTGATCATACCATGCATATATACACCATAAGAGATAAGCATGCTGATCATTTGCTCTTGACATGATAGCCACGCTGCACCATATGCTTCGATCGTATATATGGTTCCAAATACCACAAGCAGGCAATGTCAACGTCTAACATGGCTTTTATTCAATTTAGAGCAGGTGGGACAATACCTCTGTCCCTACAACCGAAGATGATAGAGGGCTTTACAGAAAAGAAAAAAAAACTTCTGGAGAAAACAAATGTAACCACTGCCATAGGCACATATCATCTCTTTAATTAACACCATCAGCAACATGAAAACATTCTTTCTTTTTTTTGAACGGAACGGCAAAAGAATTGCCGTAATTTTTATTAGAAGAAGAAAAAGGCTCCAACAAAAAACCAGAAACAAAAAACCAAAAGAAAAAAAACACAACTATGGGAAAGGGCCAACTACTTAAGGCTCCAAAACCGACTCAGCTCAACTAAGCAAACAAAAAAAAGCTACTCTAAGAACTAAGGTCCAAACAGATTTCAGTACCGTCAAAAAAGCTACTCAGAGTTGGTGGTCTGAACCGGGGATGAAGATGAAGGATGTTTTGCCAAAGCAGCCTGGTGCAATTGACGTCGTGTCTGATCATAGCCGCCACTTCACCTTCTTGCAAAGAGGCATGTTGAAAAACTCTTCTATTCCGTTCCTTCCAGATGTTCCACCAGAAATAAACAACTAGTGCCTGGCGCAACATGAAATCATTCTCGCTAGGTATTAACCATCTCTGCTACTTTGCCTATTATCAAGCTAGGCTGGTTGTTTTGATAGGAAAAAAAAGATAGCAGGCACTAATCGAGGCACGCACCTGCTGACCTGCCCAGCGCCCATCTAGAATTGCATGCCGTAGTGCTGTCAAAGAGCCAGAACACGACGGCACACGCGTGTGCAAATGGACAAAGCCGGCGAGGCTGGCTGTCGCCTTATATGATCTCTCTGAATTAATTCGCACATAACTAGGAGTCACATGCTAAAGCTGGTTCCATACCCCCATGCTAATATAAGGACCAATTGATATACGTATTCCGTAACCACCACATATTTTACGACCTAGATTTAGGGCCCCAAGCGATCTACCCGGCCGGCCGGCCAGCCGGACAGACAGACTGACTGACAACACAATGACGGGATTGGAGTCGCATCTGCGTGCATGCTTTGCCTAGTTGTATCTCACGACTGTTGTCAGGTTGATCCAGTTGGACGCATACGCTCGTGAGCCCTTTGACAGCTACTGAATGAAAGAAACAACAAAGCGTAGATGCGTACGTACGTGGCGTCAGTACTGGCGACTCTTGCAGGAGGCTGGCAGGGTCGTATATATACATACGTAGCATTATTATATGTACGTTTCCAGCTGCGTTTTGTAGGCTTACTGCCTGCTAGCAAAATGTTTCTATCTGGCCCCTCGATTAATTAATCTTCGAACGGCTTGTCGGTGCACTTGTTGTCTTTCAGAGAGGGTGCTACATGCCGCGACCATGACGTGTATCGTTGAACTTTGCAGGGATGGATCTCTCATTCCATCTCGTGAGTGAAAGAGCACACACGCGGCCAATTTGTTGGTGGCATGAGGCCTCATTATCAGACATTCAGACCCACACTAGGTTCCTGTGCTGAATGACTTCGATGCAAATTCAGAACCCTATCCTATCTGTGTACCGGCGACCAAGTAGCTGCGCGGAGCATGCATGTGATATATCCGCCCGCGCAGGAAAGATAAGCTACGACGTAGCGCAGGCTCATCTCATCAGCACGTACGTGTCGTCCTCTGCGACCGCGAGAGCATAGTACCTCACTGCAGCGCTGGTGCGTTGGGTTATCTCTGACCTCGACATGTGGAAGGAACCAACGTACAGCCAGTTGGGTTCAGGGCCTCTTGATTTGGTCCCTGTCTCCTACCGTCACAAGACATGCAACACCCTCCGTGCCTCGGTTCTGCTCCAGCTAGCGTCCAACAATTCACCGCCGTAAAAAAAAAAAACACCTTCACTCAAACACACAATAATTCTCCGTGTGCCTTTTATAAGTGGGACTTCACGAGAGGTAGTAGCAGTAGATCCTAGGAGCCTGGAATAAAGCTCCGCTAGGATCTGCATCGATCCGCCCTCGATCTCCGGCGCAGCACCCGTGTCTTGCGAGCCGTGACCTATGGAGCCAGAACCTCGCGATCGAGCGCCCCTGATCTGGAAGGGCGGTGACGACGGCGCGTGCAGGCAGGGGCGCAGCGCGTGGGCAACCGGGCGCCTCTCATGTCTCGCTCTCGTCTCGTGGACGGACGGGGCCACAGGCCACAGCCACGAGCCACGGAGAGAGGTCGATGGATTGGAGGCGGATGGACGGATGATTGGATGAGGAGTGGAGGACGCAGGCTCGCTGCAGAGCGTGGGGTGGCTGCGTGTGATCTTGGCTGCCTTTCGCGTGGCTGCGTGGGGGACCCGGCCGGTTGCGGCAGTTGGGGTCCGCCGGCCGAGGTGCGGACAAGCACGACGCTTCCGCCCGTGACCGTTGCCATGTGACCCGGGGAGAGCACATGTACATGCGTGATGCCCTCCGATCCCATGGACGGCCGGCCCGGCCGGACCCCGCGCGTGGACGCTTGCTGGCTTTTGGCAAAATGACCGCCTGCCGGCTGCCAGCACTGACGGGGAACGCACGCATGCGACACGCCGCGGCGGCCTCCCGTGCAGCGTCCGGTCATTCCTGCCCACGTATGGCCGGGCCGGCCGGCCGGCTTGCCGCCGGTGTTGTGTTCCACACCACCGCCGTCATTTCCAGCCACATGACCCAACAGCTACGACTCCCATGGATTACCTAGGTCATTCGGAGCGACACACACATGGGCAATTCCAGTGGCAGCGCCTAAAAGCTAGGAGTAAACAGAGCTCAGCCTTGGTGTGTCACGGGCAGTGAATGCGAATCGGTCGCCCACTCACCCACGTATGCCCGCCTTCGGCTTCTGCAGCCAATTTGTGAGCTGGCCACGTACGCATGGCTGTACAGTAGCCATGGCACGATGGCAGAAGCGCAGTAATGCTCCTTGAGAAAAGGGAGCGCAGGATGACCCATCTTGGGATCAAATGTACGGAGAACCGGGCACGTATTGGGACATTGGCACATGCCAAGGATGCCAAGTCGAGGCAACATTCGTCATGAGCTAGAAACCATTTTAGTATATGAAATCTGTTGAGTTTTGGCTCTCCTTTGTGGTGCATTCTACAAACCCCTGTAGGAGGTAAGTACTCCGTAGTAATCGCCTTGCTCTCAGCAAAGTTGCTGCAGATACCTCGTTCTATAGTTCTATACAAGGTCAAACTTCAGGCATACTCAGCACACTAATTGTACGCCATGTACGGGATATTTTGTTCTAAAAACAAATCAAAACCATAAAGATTCTCCACTTTTGGTAAATCAATCCATTTCGCCTAATCTTTAGTGCTCTAAATGACTAGTGAAAGACAAGATCAACGCTATAATAACAGGAGTGAACTAAAAAACATGTCGGGTTAATCACTCGCCTAAAGATAAATATAAACGTCAGATTAATAGCACGAGAATGGAAATCAAACGCCACAAATGACTATGGTGTGGTGATGAAATAGTAACAAGGGGGCGTTAGCTACAAGTCTACAACTTCACTGTGCAGACATAAGACTGAAGCAAATGTCGCCCTTGCGTGCACGTGAGTTAGGGTCCCATTTCCCAATCATTTTCCATTTCATTTTCATCTAAAATCCTGACAAACGAGAACATGGCCTCTGAGGTTTGCTATTTAAACCACTCTTTCCCTCCGCACGGGCCTCTCGCTCTGTGCTCTCGATCTACTTACCCAGCAAATACACACACCAACCATCAGAGTCCACACAGCCAACAGATACAGACAGGAGGATGAAGCTGAGAGCAAAAGGTCTAGGCCTCCTGCTTCTCCTTGTCTTGCTTGCTCTTTGCTCCACCATTGATGTCAGCGAAGCGAGAAGAGGCAAGCATTGGAGGCCTAGGAGCTCACCAAGCTCCTCGCAGCTTAAGAAAGGCAAAGGGAAGAAGAGTACCTCCCACCGGCAGCATGGCAGCAACCGGCCAAGCTCGAAGCCACCAGTCAGCTCGACACCAAGTCCTGGTGCCGGCAAAGGAAATCAGAATCCGTACCAACCAAGCCCAAGTCCAACTCCAAGTGTCCCCGTCAACCCCAGTCCAAGCCCTGCCAATGGCAGTAGGCATTCAAGCCCCAAGCCGCCTCCTAGCTGTGGAAAGGGTCATCAACAGCCGTCGCAGCCACCGCCACCGCCACCAGCCACACAGGGTGCAGTCTTCAACGTGGTTGATTTTGGAGCCAAGGGTGATGGAGTTACAGATGATACTAAGGTCGACAGCTTTGCCTCCAAATGCTCTGTTTCAAACCAAAATTTATAAAATTATCAGCATCATGCATTCTCTGAGTCTAAAATTCTCAACACCAATTCCTTTTCTACAGTTTGCCTTTCAAATGATTTGTTTCAAACTCGCCATATGACTTGCATGAGAACTCCATGTTGAAATGTGATACCAAAGACTCTTGAGATTAGAATTTATCATGCATATATTTCTTACTATCACCTCAATGCTTTGAAATGTGCATTTAGCCCGAATGCTTTTGGCCAGAATTCATTTGCCAGCACGGCCACAACCTATGATGGTGGGCGTTTCAATGTTTGCTACGAACATACATAGTACTACCAGTTTACTCTCACTACCTCACATGGTTTCTAGTGCAGAGCCCAAGAAAGTTGTCACTGGCGCTATATTTTTTTCTGGGGTCCTTTTCGCGTGTCTTCATGTGTTGCCAGCAATTTGATTTGTTCCCTAGTTTGGCTTCTTCTTTCCTTCTCACATGATTGTTGCATCTAATGCATAACCAGATCCTTTCTATAAAAAAAACATAAATAGATGCATTTACACAAGTTTTTTTACATATATTTGTAGCCATGGAGTAGAACAAAGGTTACGCCAAGCAAGACTTTTCTGTGTGCAGAGGAAACAACCAAAAAATATTCTCTTGAGATTCCCCAGGCTTTAACAAACTCCTTTTTTTCTTTTTTGCAAAAAAAAAACACTGCATGGACCAATAATACATTTTGTATTTTAATTATAAAACAAAAAAGACAATGGGAAATTTGTAGAGAATTCACAAGAAAAATAAACCTCATTTAAAAAGTTTGAGATGCACTGAGCATTGTTTGAAAGCTCTATCAATTCTATGGATTTCTTTTATATTCTCAGTAAAAAGAACTTAGATTTTCAAATTTCTTTTCGCAAACTGCTTCTTTTTCCAGCATGGCGACTAGAAAAATAAGATGCACAGTGCAACTGCTGACTATCTAGTTTAGGGATCTGGGCTTTACAGAGTGTTTACCCCCCTGCTCAGTTGTTTCTGTGATGCTAGATTCCAGAGGACTGTCTTTTCAGAAGAAGCTAGAGCTAATAATTGTTCATGCATTTGCATACAGGCTTTTGAAGGAGCGTGGGCTGCTGCCTGCAAGCAAGGGGCATCTACAGTTCTTGTACCACCAGAACTAGAGTTCCTTGTTGGGCCAATCTCGTTCTCTGGGCCTTACTGCAAACCGAACATTATCTTCCAGGTAAATTATGCTCTTATTCCCCCAAATAAGATACTCAAAAAAGTCTTCCTGATAACTTTTGTAGCCTAAACTGATCATTAAAAGGAGCTACAGGACTGTATTTCGTCTAGTTTGATAAGCATACAAATGGAAGAATAAGTGCAACAACCAATTCTGTTTAATGATGTGGTCACTTTGCAGCTGGAAGGAACAATCCTAGCTCCAACCAGTGCTAAAGCTTGGGGTTCTGGCTTGCTCCAGTGGCTTGAGTTCACCAAACTAAATGGAATAGTAATTCAAGGCAATGGCATCATAAATGGTAGAGGGCAACAATGGTGGACCTACGCAAACCCAGAGGATGAGGATGATGATGACACAGTAAGAGCTAGCCGCCAAGTGTAACATCGTCTATAAATTACTCAAATGAAAAGTTGATCGTGTTAATTGCTCACCTTGGATACTCTCCTGCAGTATGATGTGGAGCTCGAGAGAATGCCACAGATTAAACCTACAGTAAGAATACCACTTTCCTTTTGCACATTATGATCACATATAGAAACGAAGTAATCACAAATCTGATTTCATACCTGATGCAGGCATTGAGGTTTTATGGTAGTTTCAATGTTGTAGTCGCTGGCATCACTATTGTCAACAGCTCACAGTGCCATCTCAAGTTTGACAACTGTCAAGGAGTGATGGTCCACGACATGACTATATCCTCCCCTGAGAACAGTCTCAACACTGACGGAATACACCTGCAGAACTCCAAAGATGTCAGCATTCATCATACAAACATGGCTTGTGGTAATTCCTTATTGCATCTAAATTCAAGAGGCATCTAGATTCTAGTCTATACTCAGCTGAAAAGTTTTGTTTTTCCCAGCTTTAGCACAAAGAAATTTTCAACAACAAAAATAATTCATATGTTCTAAATATATAAGGCCTTATCTACAAAAGAATTACCTAATAGGGTCAACTGAAAGCCTGCACCACAGTTCTATTACTCCTGTATTTTCTGCATGCCAACGGACAGATTTCAGAGTTAAGGGTACACAAAAAGAACTGTTCCAGAGAGTACTTGAAACTTCCAAATGCCTTTCACAGTTAATCCAAAGTAGATAACATAAGGTGGCCTATTTGTCTTATTCAATGCAGGTGACGACTGTATCTCCATCCAGACAGGATGCAGCAACATAAATATACACAACGTGAATTGTGGACCAGGACATGGAATCAGCATAGGTGGACTGGGCCGGGACAACACAAAAGCATGTGTATCAAATGTTACAGTAAGAGATGTTAACATGCTCAGAACCATGAACGGTGTCAGGATCAAAACCTGGCAGGTAAGCTTGGGCGCATACATACAAACAAAATCCTACATTAACAGCAGATACTAGTACATGATAGTGTCACAGAAGAAAAACTAATGGAAATAACATGTCATCTTTGATAACTACACAGGCAGCAACCTTGTAAGGTTCTAAGAAGAAAAAAAAATTGATGGCGCCAAGCAAAACCATAATACTTATAGTTAAATAAATTGAACTTTGTTTCTTGCAGGGTGGTGTAGGATTGGTTCAAGACATAAGGTTCTCAAATATACAAGTCTCAGAGGTTCAAACACCTATTATTATAGATCAGTTTTATTGTGACAAAAGCACTTGCAGAAATCAAACATCAGCAGTGGCAGTATCAGGGGTCCAGTATGAGAACATCAGAGGGACATTTACAATCAAACCTGTCCACTTTGCATGCAGTGACAGCTTACCTTGTTCAGGGATCTCTCTTACCGGCGTGCAACTCAGACCAGTGCAAGTACCCCACTACCACCTGAACAACCCATTCTGCTGGCAAGCTTTCGGGGAGCTCTACACTCCAACTGTCCCTCCCATAGCTTGCTTGCAGATTGGAAAACCTGCTGGGAACAACTTACAGACATATAACGATATATGTTGAGACACTTTTAGTGCCTTCATCTGTTGATTGGTGCTTCTCCATGAGTGGTCGTTGTGATACATCCGACCCCTTTGCACCATTGCTTGGTTATGTGCATATATACAGTTATTTTGAGGTCATGTTATTAAAACATCTTAACCTTTTCATGAAAGAAAACATACATATAATCATTTGAATGGTCATACAGCAAAAGTATGTACTTGAGTTTTCCAAAAATGAGTAAACATGATGACAAAGATTGTTTACTTCAGTGTAAACAGAGCTACAGCAAAGGGTTCAAAGGAAATTGGTAAATATATAACCTTAAGAACCTTAAATGAATACCTAGAAGTCGATTGCTAACATACATAAAAAGCAATCGCTGCATGTACCAAATATCAAAAAGAAAATGACTGATCAAGGATACTAAAAATGGTTAGAAAAAGAGGATTATAATATAGCCAGCTTCTGGCTGACAAATACCACCTGCTAATTGCACATTGCAGTATGATACACCATATGACCATAGACATAACACTTAGGAAAGGGGATATGAATGGTTCAGCTGCAATTATTTTGAAAAAATGGTGGCAAACAGTGCTCCAAAGATATCAAACTAGTTGCATAATAATGCACAGAAAGAGGATGGTCGATTAATTTATATTAATAAATTATCAAAAGAATATGGCATACAAAGTGCCATTTATAAGTCAGATACATACAAAATACCTATGCATAAATACTCATTTGCTGTGGTTTCTAGAACGGTAAAACCTCATTTGCTCTTACCATGAACTGCTTGATAAGACATGAAAATGGAACTGCTTGGTAAGACACGAAAATGGAACTGCTTGATAAGCCATGATTCTGTGATGCTAGAAGTGTTAGTTTCACAAGGAACATCACTACTACTTGCAGCCCATAATCAAATAGGTGATAGTGATACTGTCATGGGTAGTCGGCTGGGCCTATTGGGCCAGGTCTGTTAGGGTTAGGTTTAAGTGTCTTACTTAGAGATTAAGTAATTCTCTCTATTATGAGAGAAGATGTGGTTCAGGTTCATCCGGATTTCTGTACGTGACAGATACACTATCTTATGATGTTTTCCAAATATGGTGAACAAATGATACATATACATGTTGTAATGCCAGCGATAGGCTTATCTCATAGTTAAAAAAAAATGTAGTTCTCTATGGTATGTTTATTAATAAGACATTTAAGAGACAAAAAACTCATTGCATAAATAATTTCAGGGAAAACCGGCTCTACAATATCTCCTGATCCTAAGACTAAGAGTCATAAATACACTGCCAAAACATTAATACAAACATAAGCATTGAAATAAAAACCCTCATTCTTAAGTAGTGAATTTGCTGGGTCTAGTTTAACTGATACTGCAGAAAATTAGACATAACAAGACTGCACACTGCAACTAAAGTAGTGTTTGTATGTGAGCTGTCCCAGAACTCTTCAGGCTAAAGCTCAGCTTGATGGTGCATTTGCAAAATTTCCATGTCTGTCCATAAAATGGAAAACAAAATTTTCTTAGAATCACCAGAAGACAGAATGAGAAGGTAGCCAAATTGGAGAGATGTTGAGATGAAACAGACCTGATATAACCCTTCATCTTGAAAAACTAAAGACATCCTTTGTACCCTTGTAGTTATCAACAGTTTCAGGACTTGTTAGTCCTGTTGTTTCCTCATATTTCTTCTCTAGGTTCTTTTAGAAAAAAAAAATAACAAGGAAAGAAGTATGAGTTCATGTACCAAAATTGTAAAATATTAACCACTACATGACTAATTATACACTGACACATCCCTGGAGAAATGTTTACGCAATTATACATGAAAGGCGACTTAAGCTGGCATCATTCTGAGAAAATTTTCTGACTAATCTAAGATTATAAATCATGTAACTACGGCCAATGAGAATGATATATGCCAAAAATAAATTAAAATCCACAGTGATTGCTACTAATACCAAATAAGAATTTTCAACATAATTCTCCATGGTGTAGTCAAAAACATATTGTACTAACCTTCAGTTCCTCACGTACACTTTCAAGAACATCCATCGTCATTCTATCAAAGAAAAGAATCCCCTGCAAATTCCCAAACAATTATGAGCATCACAGTGATAAGCCATTGGTCACATGAGCTTGATGATGTATTCACTTCTTTTTTTAATCACTTTGCAACTGCAGTATTGGCACCGTATGCTAATTACAACTTTAACCAGTAATTTATATTATATTAGAATTTAAAAACACAATAAAATATTAAATTACGGTAATATCAATCCTGCGTGTCCAATCTACTCCGTACACATCTTTTATGTAATGATGGCCAAATCTGGAAGTACCTGACAAGCACACACTCCAGGATGACTTGGATTTGCAACCAGAGAGAGTGTATGTGACAGAAAATAAAACAGAAATAGCATATATGTATATGAAATTATGAATAGACAAAATTGAGTAGCTTGATAATGGTCATTGAAACAGAACCAATGCATCTCTCCATCATGAGAATTAACATATCCGAGTCATCAATTTGTTTTGTGGACAATTGCACATGTTAAGAGACAAAAGGAGATACAACTCAAATAATTGCTAGAAAACTTATGCAGATGGATCTAATGGATAATGGTTAAATACGTACCAGCAAATGATCAAACTCATGTTGAAAAACTCTTGCAGGTAGACCAGATAACTTTACTTTGATCTTTGCCCCTGTAATGTCTTGAGCTTCAATTTTCACACTTTCTGGTCTCTGCAAGGAAACAATGGCTGCAGAGTTAGTTTTATTTATCAACGGTGCAAATTTTCAGCTGACATACAAGCAGAGGCTGATTTGTTTCAAAAAAGAGAAGGCACAGGCCGATAATTGGAATATGAATTTTCAAAATTACATATTCAAAGCCATGTAACATATTCAAAACCATAAATGTGACATTATATAAATATCCAATGCGCACTAAGGTCAGATAAAGGACAGCTGAGATCTTTTGCAAGGTAACAAAATTGGTATGGTAAACTATTCTCACCATCACGTTGGCATATATTCCAGGAAATGATAAGCATCCTTCTTCAAATGGAAGCAATCGTTTCGCAGACTTGTATACCACTGGGTTGACAAGGACAATTTCCTCTCCTTCCCCCTTCACCCCAGCTGGATTGAATACCATAAGCTGCACATTCACTCCGACTTGTGGTGCTGAGAGACCCATGCCATCAGTCCTGTACAAAAACCAACTATCATACTAAGTAATTGACCATTACCGTTCCTAATAAGTCTGGCGTGGTTCTATCTCCGAGCAGCAGGCAGGCATATGGTGGATATTGTGCTCGCATTTGAAACATGTCTAGTGCAATCGGCTTTTATCTCCTCAAGCTTGTGCTAATATAAGAACTACCGTCTTCATACAAAACAAATGTCATCTCAATTCAACAGTCATACGAAGAATTTCGTGAAAATAAACACTAGCTAAAGTGAACTATTACACGCACCCAATCAAGCTATACACGCAAATTTCTTTGAAACAGCAGCAAATCTAATTGGTACCTATTAGCAAGACATCGTATTGCGTGTTTTCATCAAACAGTTGCGGTGCACACAACTTACAAAACTCTGAAAACGAAAATTGCGCAGGGCTCCGAGCCCAGACTACCTGTACATAACGTCGAACATCTCGTCGGCCAGGGTGCGGAGGTTGGCGTCGAATGTGTTGACGCGCTTGTTGCGCGCGCGCAGGATGGGGTCCGGGTACTTCACGACCTGGAGCGGCGGCTCGAACCGGAGGTCGGCAGCTGCACACCGTGAACACAAACAACATCAACGAAGTGATAAGCCGAGAGCGAGCGAGTGAGAATCCGCCTAGTGGCCGGAGGGCTTTTGGAGGAGGAGGACGAGGTGGAGGCTGACCTGTGGCGAAGTCGTCGTCCTCAGGCGGGAGGGGCAGCGGCGGTGGAGGAGCTTAAGCCGCGGCGTGCGCGGGCGGCGAGGGGCATGGCCGGGCCGGCGCGGCGCAGGGGCAGGGGGATGGCTCCAGAGTGAGCGGTGGCGAACAGCGGGCGAGAGGCGGCGGCGAAGGCGCGGAGGCGCGGGCAGAGGTGGAGACGGAGGCCCGCGGCCATCGGAGCGGAGCGGCGCCTTCTCACTTCCGCTTTGATTTTTTTTTTCTTTTTCCCTTGTTCCTCCTCCTGGCGATTTGTCCGGCGACGGCGTGGAGACGTGGAGTGACCAACTGACCACACTGACGCCGTGCCGCTCGCGTGGGTCGCGGCCTATCAGGTGATTTGGGCCGAATCTATTTTTTCAAAGCCTTTGCAGCCCAGTAAGATATCTTGATTGGGCCCAATAAATAGCCAATGTTCTTTGTTTCTTTGAAAAAAGAAGAGTACTTCCTTGAAAAATTGAAGGATAGCCCAAACAATGGTCTAGAACTGGAAGAAGAACATGTCTCCAATCTCCATGTTCAGTTCGAGTGTTCAACCGAGCAGCTCAGCTGTCCTCGCAAGTGAAAGCGCTCAGATCTCTTCTCCCACCAAGAAAACGTGCCCTGCGCAACGATATAGCACGGGCCCGGCCACGTTCCTCGTCGCACGTCACAATCAGCATCCATTGCTCGGCGATCGATCGATCGATCCTTGGAGATCGAACCCCTCTCCAGATCGGGCGCGTAGCCAAAACAACCAGTAACCAGTTCCATGAGTAGGCGAGGTATGTGGCATCACTTCCATTTCCAGAAGGCCATCGCAGAGGCAGATTCGTAATAAACCGTCAAGTGGAGATCGATCATATCAGCCGGATCCGGATGAGAGACGTGAGATCAAGCGACGCGGTCGAGGGTGACATCGGTTAGGAGAGCTACGCGTGTATGCGTGGCCGGCCTATGCACGTGATGGAAACCCGAGTCGTCGCCGTCGATCCGTCGGGCACCGAAAGCGAGAGCCCACGCGTACTGCACTACTCGCCCGGAGATGCATGATCGTCACTGCATGCTCTGCTGCACGCGATAAGATTACAGCTGTGTTGCAGATTCGCAGTGTTCTTCTTCCACTGGTGGCAAAGCTGCGAGAAGGGAAATATTCGCTGGGCATGATCGCGTGGTATAGTAGTTTCGAGCCGTGGTAGACTTGTACGCGTGCTTCCGGAAATGGAAGCGGCTCGCTGGCTCAGCCGAAAGCAGCCATTCTCCTTGCCCAAACGAGGCAAAAGGTTGGAGGCTGGAAGCCATGCCAGCCACAGAAAAGCATGTGGCTCCAGCACAAATGTTAACATGTGCGCGCTCGATAACGTACACGCACCGATATGACCTCCCGACGTCTTGCCTTGCGTATATAACGACCAACTAATAACAACTGTACATTCCCCTCGAGCACACTAGCAAGTGCGGCAGTTCAGTTCGATTCCACAATCCACGCAGCCCATTCTTCACAAAGAGCTTGCGAGAATGGGCAAGGTGTGCGACCGTGCCGGCGAGCCGGCGGTGCGCAAGGGGCCGTGGACGCTGGAGGAGGACATCGTCCTCGTCGGCTACATCTCCCAGCACGGGGAAGGATCCTGGGACAACCTCGCGCGCGCAGCTGGTAAGCAGCCTCGATCGTGCGTTAGTTCTTGGCGTTGGAATTAAACGATGTTATTGCTCGATCTTGCGTGAACTGAATTATCATGTTTCTGATGCGTACGTTGGTTTCCAATAATCAGGGCTTAACCGGAACGGGAAGAGCTGCAGGCTGCGGTGGCTCAACTACCTACGTCCGGGGGTGCGGCGCGGCAGCATCACGCCGGCGGAGGACGCCGTCATCCGGGAGCTCCACGCGGCGCTGGGCAACAAGTGGTCCAAGATCGCCACGCACCTCCCCGGCCGCACCGACAACGAGATCAAGAACTACTGGAGGACCAGGATCCAGAGGAAGACGCCGCCGCCGGCCGCCAAGGCCCGCATCAGCGGCCGTACCGCGCGCCTGCGACGACGAGGGCCATGGCAGCCAGCGAGGGTGCGTCGTCGTCGTCGTCTTCAAGCCATGACGGCTCCGCCGCCGGGGACTACTACTGGTGCGCGAAGCCGAACCGCGACCAGCAGCAAGCGTGCTTCTACCAGGAAGCCGTGGCGGTCAGCGACGGCGCGTCGGCGGCGAGCGAGAGCCAGGCCAACTCCGCCGCCGGGGACTGCTGGTACATGGAGGCAAACCCCGATCAGGGAGCGCGCTACTCCCAGAAGAGCGTGGCTGCGAAGAAGGCCGTGGGCCTCGACGGCTGGAGCGCGTCGACGAGGCAGGACAGTTCCACCACCGCCGCCGGCGATTACAGCTACCCCTACTGCTCCGAGCTGGATTCTGTCGCCGACGCCGTCAAAATGGTCGACGCAGACAGCTTTTGGAATGTCGTCGACAACTTCTGGGGGACTTTACCGGTTCCAGACAGCTACATTCTGAACGAAAATGTCTCCTAGGAGTGGGATGTACGTACGATCCTCAGGATTGACATTCTGAAGTGAAACATGCAGCGTGCTTCCGAGGCTATAGCTAGCTGTAGAACGGACAGTTAAAGGAGCATAATATAGCAACATGAACGCTGCTCGAGGCGTGAACGTGTAGTACATAGTTTTTGACACAAGCGAACCCTTCGTTTGGTTTCAATGTCGCACTTTATTTTTGGCGAAGTTGAGCTCCGCACTTTGTAAGGTCCGATCTGGTGTTTGAGATTCAGTGTTAAAAGTAGTCAGAGCTCCTCAGAACTCGGCTGCAGCAGCTCGAGGCTCGCTCCCGGCGACGCGTTCGATCGCGAGACGGTAGCCGAACCCGCTTTTGCCGTGACAGCAGCGTGATCCCCAAAATCGGTCTGGCTCCTCCGTTGACCGCTCTCGCACGCCCGCCGCCGCCTGCTCCCCGGGTCCCTCTCCTCCGTCCACCCGGCGGCCTCGCCGGCAGGCGGAGGCAGTGCTGGCCCTAGGATTTTGAAGGCCCTCTGGCGAACTCGTCACGATGGCCCCACTAAAGTGTAGACCATATATAAAATCTTATAATATATATACACACGTCATTTTTCTTACAAAGCGAAAACAAATATATCGATATCTTTCTAATTTAACATATTTGATAATTATTGTGGAACAATGTAGACAAAAACAATAGTATATTTGTACTTCTAGAATTAATTTGATTACCTTATATTTCATATGTAACATTGTTAAATTCTAGCACCTAAATTATAAAAAAAGCATGATCATATGAGTACTACAAAATTATAATACAAAATTACAAATAAAATTAAACTGGTCACGGTACTAAACCTGAACGGCTGAACCGCTTAACTCTAATATGAGTTTAGAGATTCGCTGGAGCCTGGAGTCCTGGAGAGTGGAGACTGATCGACGATGGTCGATGGAGGCGAGCGTCCTGGTCTCCTCGAGACGGCGGCGAGCGTGACCGCTATCTGCTTCCGCCTTCCGTGATCGTGCGATACCGCGATGACCTAGACCGAACTGATTGCGAGTCAGCCGCGAGCGGTCTGCCTTCCGTCGTTCCGCGGCCTCCATCCATGCTTTCTATTTTTCTCCGTGACATAGGCCAACGATGTCTCGCATTATTTCCTGTTGGGCTGCCTAATGATACATACGCACACATAGGCATACATACATGATACATGAGCTTGGGCCTCTCCCCGGCTTGGGCCCTCGGCCGTCGCACCCGATGCCCTACCCCTAGGGCCGACCCTGGGCGGAGGAGGGGATCCATCCTCTTTGTAGGTCTAGTTTTTGTCCTTTTCATTTAGGGTTTGGTCTCCAGCGGCATCGACGATGGTGGCGGCGACGATGACGCTATGGAATAACTAATAAGGTCTCTCCGGCCTTCCCCTACCTCGACGACGTCCGATCCGGCGCCGACGAAGGGCCAGTGAGAGTAGGTTCTGCAGGATATGTAGGTTCCCTCCAGATCTTTGCAGTTTGTGTGTCTATCAGGAGATGCAGTTGGCTATTATTTGGTGTGGTTACCATGATCTCTTCCTCCGGTTTGTTCTGCGATATGCTATAGTAGTGAAGGATTGCAAGTCTGCGCTACGTTGGGTGTTCCCCCAACCGATGTTCTTCCAGCGGTTGCTAGATCTCGTTGTAAGCAGCGAGTGGTTTATGCGGTCTTCAAAGCCTTTTGGCGATGGCGTTTGCAGGTGCCCCCTTTCCCTTGCTGCCGTTTTAGTGCATTTTTCAAGTCCCGGCGGTTGAAGAACATTCGAAGGAATAAGACGACTACAGAGTTGTTCGCTGTAATTTTAATTTTGTTTTGTTCCTTTGTACCGCTTGTTCTTTTTATATGAATCAGATATGAGACGTTTTTTGTGCCTTTCGCAAAAAAAAAGAAATCCCTGTTAAAAACGAACCAAATTAAAAACCGTTTTGATTGGGCTTTTACTGCCTAATAAACATGCGCACGTACACACGGCTGGATTCATACACAACTTTCGGCCCACTTCATTTAACTTTTTCAGCTGCAAGTCAGTATAAGCATTTGAGTCCAACTGCAGTACAATTGAAAATTGCATTTGAGTTTCTTTAAAATGGTGGTTGCACTTAGTTCTTTCCCCCTAGTACAGTTGCACGCGAAGAAATCCAAATTAAAGCCCGAACGCCGAACAGAAAGCAGACCTTTTTTTCGATATAGGGAGACCCCCTGCTTTCTGGAAGCAAAATAAGGTTTTGGTACAGACTCCGACACAGGCTGGGAACACCAGCTTACATGCAGAGAGAAAACCCAAAAGAAATGTCTAACACAGACAATTGGCTACGCCTCGCCACAGCAGGAAACAACGACACTAAAGGCTACAGGAAAGATTCATCGTCGCAGTTCCTTCTTCTTTCTTCCCTGAAGCGCTCCCCCCACGCCTTGAGAATGCCCTCGAAGACCTCCATCTTGGGTTTATCCGCAGCTTTCAATAGCACCCGCCATTTCTGAAAGTAAGATGTAATTGTATAGAAAGTTTCATCAGGGTTCTTGAGAAAGATCTTGTCTATGGCCATCTTATTTCGAATGGTCCACAGGGACCACATCGTCACTGCAAAAATGAAAAGTTTCAGATTATAGTACCTGCCCCCCATTGGCAGCCAGTTTTCCATGAAGTCGTCCATGCTGACTGGAGCTCGTTCCCAACCTAAGGCTTCTTTGAAGCTGGCCCATATAAACCTGGCCAGGTGGCAGTTAAAGAATATGTGGTCCACATCCTCCGGTTGTCTACACAAAACACAGTTTCTATCCCCCTTTCATTGTTTTCTTTTCAGAGCTACCCCTGTCTGAACTCTGAAGCCTGTCCTGGAGAGCCTGCCATAAGAAGATCTTGAGTTTTAGTGGCATCTGGCTTTTCCAGAGTTTTTGTAACCTCTTATTGAGTACCCCTCTTCCAGCCAGAAACTTGTACATTGATTTTGTTGAGTATTTGCCAGATTGCTCAAAGGCCCAATTAATTTCGTCCTGTTGGCTATTTAGCTTAATTGGACGCAGAAGCCTGAGCAGTTCCTCCCATTCCTGCATCTCCTCCAGGCCAAAGGTTCTGCAGAAATCGAAAGCCCAGTCTCCTTCCCAGCATTCCTTCACTAGAGCATTCTTATTTCTGATACACCTGTATACTCGGGGGAAAGCCACTGTGAGTGGAACTGCTAGAGCCCATACATCTTTCCAGAAGAGGATGCTCTCCCCATTATTAACTTTGAAAATTAGACCCCATCTGATATCCTTCTTTACCTTTTGGACACCCTTCCAGAATTGAGAAACTCTCCCCCCCTCCTTGCACCTAGCTAGAGGATTGTTTCTGAGGTATTTATTCTTTAGCAGTTGGCAGCATTGGTCTTGTTGATTGTTTTTCAGAATCCTCCAGACCCATTTTAGCAGCAAAGCTTTGTTCATCAGCCTTGTGTTTATCACCCTCAAACCACCATATTCTTTCGGTAAGCAGATGTTTTCTCACTTAACCATATGATATTTGTTCTTGTCGTGCTCATCTCCCCAAAAGAATCTAGACCTTATTGAGTCCATTTTCTGGTGGTTTCCTTCAAACAACTGAAACATCCCCATTAAGTATATTGGAAGGCTACTGAGGGATGTGTTTGTCAAGGTCAGCCTCCCTCCTGAGGACATGAGTCTCCCTTTCCATGGCTGCAGTTTTTTCCTCAATTTTGAAGTCACCCCGTCAAAAACAGTGGCCATTACCTTGTTGTCACTAATTGGCAGGCCCAAATACTTCATTGGTAGTTCACCTACATTGCAATTTAGGATGTTTGCTATCCTTTGCTGCTCTCCCTCAGTCATCCCAAAGGTTATCACTTCACTTTTATGGTAGTTTATTTTTAGCCCCGACATCCACTCAAAGCAGTACAATAGGAATTTCATGTTCCTCAAAGTTGTGTCGTCTCCCTCCATTAATAGGACTGTATCATCAGCATAATGAAGGTGAGAGATCCCCCCTGGCATCAAGTGTGGTGTCACCCCTTTGATCAGACCACTTTCTTTTGCTTTTTCCAGGATCAGAGCTAAAGCATCAGCAGCTAGGTTAAAGAGAAGGGGGAGAGTGGGTCCCCCTGTCTCAGACCTCTTGAATTTTTGAAATATGGTCCATTTACATCATTTATGTTTATGCAAACTTTCCCTCCCCTCACTGTGCTCATAATCCAGCCAATTAGCTTATCATTAAACCCCTTCCTTTGCAAAACTTCCTCCACGAAACTCCACTTGATGCTGTCATATGCTTTCTCGAAATCAATTTTAAATACCACCCCTTTCATCTTTTTCACCCTGAGTTCATGCATGATTTCGTGCAGCATAACTGCTCCATCCAGGATATACCTGCCTTTGATAAAAGTTGTTTGTTGTGTACTGATTAGTTTTTGTGGGAAATTAGCTAGTTTGTCCATCAAGAGTTTGGTAAAAATCTTGAAGCTAACATTGAGTAAGCAAATAGGTCTGAATTGCTTGACATTATTTGGCTCGGCTACCTAAGGCACGAGGGTGATCATCCCATAGTTTAATCTCTCCAGGTCAAGGTTGCCCAGGTAGAAGTCGTTTATCATCCCCATCAGTTCCTCTTTAATTATTTCCCAGCAATGCTTGTAGAAAGTCACACTGAAACCATCTGGACCCGGTGCACTTTCTGTTTTCATGTCAAAAATGCATCCCTTGACTTCTTCGGTGAAAGGCTGAGTTAGGTCTTCATTGTCGGCCGCATCTAGCCTCCCCTGGCTCCCCCATGTTGTCCTTTTTAGTCTTACATTGTTCTCTGGCTGTGACCCGAACAAGGTTTTATAGAAATTGTATATTATCTCCTGGATATGTTTCCCATCAGTTACCTCCAGTCCTTCATGTTCCAGGGACAATATCAGCTTCCTCCTTCTCCTACCATTGGCAACCAGATGGAAGAAGCCTGAGTTTGAGTCTCCTTCCAGAACCCATCTTTCCCTTCCCCTCTGTTGCCAATAGAGTTCTTCTTCTGCCATCAGCATTTCCATCTCTTCCTCCAGTTTGTTTCTTCTTTCAGTGAGCTCTACTTGTAGGCCATGCTGTTCCAGCTGTTCATCCAATGTTTTAATCTCTTGCAACAGATGTTCTTTCCTTTTCCTGTATTCTCCTCCGATGTTTGCTCCCCAACCTTTCAGAAATTGCCTTAGAGCCACTATCTCCCCATGCCATTTTTCTAATGAGTATGCTGATTCTGGGCATTTCTCTCTAGCTTGCAGCCATTTATTTTTGATGCAATCCAGGAAGCCTTCTTGTTTTGTCCATTGCTTTTTGAAAAGAATTGTCTTCCTCTCTTCGCCAAGTTTTCCCCGGTGTTGAGCAATAGAGGATTGTGATCTGAACCTATCCTGGTTAAGCCCATCAGAGTACTCAGAGGAAAATGTTGCTCCCACTCAGTTGTCATGAAGACTCTGTCTATGTTGCTTTGTATTGGAATTGCTTGCTTGTTTGTCCAGGTGTATCTGGAACCTGTTCTTCTCAGCTCCCTCAAACTTATCTCTGCAATACATTCATTGAAAGCTTCTATGAGGCCCTTATCTCCCACTCCTGAACTTTTGTCTCTCAGTGATCTGATTAGATTGAAGTCACCCCCTATCAGGAGTGGGATCACTGAGCTGAGGCACTTGTTCTTAATTTCTGCCAGGAAATCTCTCGATCTATCATGGTGTGTTGGTCCATAGACATTTATCATTTGCCATCTGAAATTGGTGAGCCTTTGTCTGATGCTGACACTCAGGAAAAATTCCCCTTTATCCCAACCTTCAATCTCAAAGATATCGTTAGACACCCCTAGTAGCATCCCCCGACTTTCCTTGGGCTGGCACCCAGTCCCAGTTAAAATTTCTCCCTGGTGTGAGTGCTTGCAACTCCCAGTCTCTGAAATCCACCTTGATGGTTTCCTGTAGACAAACCATATCAATATGCTCTTGTGCCAGCTTCTCCTTCAATTGCCTCAACCTTGCAACTTTCCCCATCCCCCTTATATTCCATATAAGGATCTTCATTGATAACTAAGTCTTTTCATTTCCCTGCTCAATCTGCTCCCTTCTTTTTTATTCTTCCTAGCCCCCCCATCTTGCTCAGTGAAGCCTCTTTTGTCATTATCCACCCCACACAGGCCCAAATTTTCCCCTTCCAGAGAGTGGTTTATCTGGCTTATCAAATCCTGCCTTGCCTTGTAGTTTGCCTCGGCCATTGCTGCTCTACATTTTTCCTCTAGCCTCATAGCATTAAGGGTCTCACTACTCTCTACTGGGTTGTTTCCCAATTTTATTTCACAGATGTTAGCTATGTTTTCTAGGTCATCATCCTCACAGGTATCTAGAATAGTAAAAGGGTTTGGGTTGCTGGGCATACCTCGAAGAGAAGGTCCTTAGTGTAGATTGCTTCCAGTCACCCTTCTCCTGATGTTCTTCCTCATCGCCACAATTGGTCCCCTTCTCTGTCCCGGATTTGTTTTAGTGGTGGATTTGAGCACCTCCCATTCCTCCCTCTCTTCATCAACTGATATCATCTCTTCTTCATATTCTTCTTTGTCATTATTTCAAACTCTATGAAAGGTCCTGCAGAGCATTCCCCTTTTTCAGTTGCTCCCTTCTCTTTTTCCTCTACTAGTTTTGGCCACTTATCTCTCTGCATCAAGATCACCCCACTGGCAGTGTGCACCTTGTAGTGGTTAGATGCCTCATTTTCTTGCCCACCCCCCTCTTGTGGATCAAGTGCTTTGGCTGAGATTTGTTCTGGCAGTTCCCCCACTGGCGATTCTTGTTTCTCCTCTGTGCCCTTGTTCAGTTCCTGCCAAATAGACTCTACCACCTGGTCATCTGAGCATTCCTCCATTCTTCCTTGCGTTTCCTTTTCCTCCTGTTTCCCTGGTGTTATCTCAGCAGCTTCAGCCTTTTTTGAGTCATTGAGCCCCCCCCCCCCCCACCCATATCTTGCTGTCTCCCCTTATAGCTCGAACTCTTGGATGTATTAGACGTACCCCCACTTTTTTTCCCTGAGTGTTTTGCATGGCGGCCCTCCTTGTCATCACTATCCATTCTGTCTTCTTTCTGCTCCCCATCGGATGAGTCTCCCTTCCTTGGCTGGGTTGTCTTGGGGCTATATTTAGTGTCCTTGAAGTTTTCTGAAACAAATCTCACTTCATATCCAACTTTATTGATGAAGAATTCCACAATGCCCCTAAGGTTGTCAATGTCTCTGCAATTCATCTTCACTCTCACAGGTCCATCCCTGATTAGTGAAAGCTCATCAACCACTACCACTTCTCCAGCTAATTCTGCAATAAGTTTAACAGCTTCCACGTTCCTTGCTTCATCTGGGACATCAAAGAGTTTTACCCATCCAGTTTGCAGCATTGAAGTAGCTCTAGGATCCATATCAGAAACAGTAACTCTTGCCTCTATGTTATATATGGCAAAATTGATCCCCTTGGATTTAGAGAACGCCTCTAGTAATTCCTTGTTAGGGAACACAGCTAGGTACTTTT
Source organism: Urochloa ruziziensis (assembly GCA_015476505.1). Taxonomy (NCBI): domain Eukaryota; kingdom Viridiplantae; phylum Streptophyta; class Magnoliopsida; order Poales; family Poaceae; genus Urochloa; species Urochloa ruziziensis. The sequence goes on from CM027122.1 coordinate 43,714,540, forward strand.
TATCTCCAATTTTCTTCACTTTCCATTTCCACTTCTCATCAATCATGTGCCTTAATTCTTCTGTTACCCTTTCCACAGAATCCTGCCCACTGATGATCTGAAGGAGACCTATATTCTCATTGGGTTTCTGTACTTCCACTCCTGGTAACTTCAAGCTATAGAATCCTTGGCCAGGGAAGCCAAATCCACACATGTGCATGGAATAGCTCTTGGATTGCGGGCAATTGACTGCAATATACCCCTCCTCTTTGCATCGGTAGCAGAAAGGTAGGTTGGTACATGTAGCCTGATGATGTCCCTCTCTACCACACCAGTAGCAGATCCCCAGATCCTTGTTCCTGAAGCGCTCTCTCTCTGCCCCTCTCCAAAATAAGGTCTCTCTCTGTACTCCTCAGGACTAGCGCGCTGTGTTCCTTCGTTGCCTCCTCTCCCCAAGCGATCATGTACTGAGATATGATGTGTACCTTGGTCACGAATCTCTGCTGGTTTCTGGCCGCTTTCCACTCCCCTCCCTTCAGTTGCTCTCTGTTTCTCTTCAACCGCACCCTCCCTTTGGAATCTGATGTCTCCTCCCTGCTGATTCCCCCAATCTCTGCCAATTCGATCTCTCAGCTGGTACTCGCTGCGGATCTCTGCTCGCTTAGATTGTTCCTGAAGCCTCCCCCAAGCTCTATCTCCTTGCCGGTCTTCATCGAACCTTCGCTTCAAGCCTCCTCTGTAGTCGCCCCTGGGCTTGAATCTCGACATCGCCCCTTCCCGAGCTGCTTCCGCAAACGATTTGGAGAGTGGTGTTGGAGGACGAACTCTAATCAATTCACGAGCACGCCAGCCCTCTCTACGGATTTCCTCCGGCCTGGCAGGATATCCTGGCTCCCCTAGTGTTGCTAGTTTCGGGATCCAGATCCACTTCTTCACGGGTTTCGGGCGCCAAGAGTGGGCGAAAATGTCTGATATCGATCGCCCATAGGGAATATTCTTCAGCTGATTCGGCCCCTCTGTCAGCCTCACCTTCGTTGGTTCGAAATCCTTCCGCGCTGAGATGGATCCACGCCATGGCGTCTTCCAGTTCCTGGAAAGCTTGATCCATACCCCATCCCTCAGAATTCTCAGCGCTTGGGCTTGATTCCTCTCCAAATTGCAAGCGAGATTCCTCTGGTCCTTCGGAACGGAACAGCGCACGTTTGATTTCCAGCGCGATTCGGGCTCGCTCCGCTGCTCTGTCCCAATCCAGACCAGCGTGTCTTCGGTGATCCCCACCTTCTTCACTGGCGATCCTCCTCCCCATCTCGAGCCTCCCCCTCTGGTTGAGATGGAAGCTAGGGTTCGTGAGGGTACTGCCCTCTGCTTCCTTGACGTTCTTCCGCCTCCATTCGTCTCTCCGTCGGATTGCGAGCGCCTCCTCGCTCTCCCAGCACGGCTGATGCGCCCCTGGATGGGGATCTCGACGGCCGGAGGGGACGTCCTCGCCGTCTCCCGTCGCCCCCGTCGCCGCTCTTCTATCCGCCATGTCTCTGTTTCATGAACGGTGCAGGCTAATCAGAAAGCAGACCTTTCTATCTCTGTTCTGAATTGGCTTGTCCATGTGACTATGGCTAGCAAAGTAGCAAGTGATCAAGATCGACTCCTCCCTCCCACAAACAAAACGTGCCCTCCAGCGCATGCAAAACAGCGCGGGCCCACACGCTCGGTCCCTAGCTCGTCGCATGTCTCAATCAGCGTCGATCCACGGTGACCCGTCGCCGCCGGCGACTGTACTTGATCGGTCCGATCCTCCCCGGATCGGGCAGGTGGCCTAACCATTTTCCGAGTAGGCGAGACGGCATCTCTTCCGTTTCAGGCATATGCTACGGCACGACGACGCGCCCGCTAGCTAGTACTAACATGCACAGATGAAGCGCGACGCCAGTGTTCCAGCAAAGCTAAAGATGTGATCGGTCGACAGCGACGCCGGAGGCTAATGATTGGCTGGGAGAGGTACGCGTGTCTACGGCTACGGGCTAGATAGCTAGGGCTAGGGCTATGCACGTGGTGGTGTGCGAACTGAGCTGAGCTGACTCGTCGCCGGCGAGCGCCGAAAGCGAGAGCCTGGGCGTGCTACTGGACTAGTACTACTCTCGGATAGTACGACGCCCAAAGATTATACAGCTGTGTTTCTTTAGCTGGCAAGCTGCGGGAAGACGCGGCGGACACTAGCAGTTCAGCCAGAACCAGATGAGCCTTCTCTTCTCCCCCGACTCAACAACACAACAGCGTACGTAGTCACTGTACGTACACAGCACACGGATGCTGCTTGACAAGCAAGCGTCATCTCTTCACAAAGATTTTGGAAGACCCTCGGGTGAAAAAAGTAAAATGAATTGGGGGAGCCGACTACATACAGTATATATATGACAACTTGACATTTTTCGTCACATGACAAAATCAAATTCTTCCTATAAGGACTACTTGAGCTCTGGCTGCTAACTCCAGCTGGTAGCTAGCGCACACAGCTGCAGGGCCTGCAGAGAGCTTTGTGGTGGCCAATTTCAGTTCAAGTTTTTTTTTTCTGCAGCTGATCTGAAAAAGACCATGGGTCGGGACTTGGGATAGATCTTGTACAGCTGTACTTCTTCCAATGATCCAATCTGATCCGTGGTTTGTGGTTGGTTTAGACTTGTACTCCTGCTCTCCCGAAATGGAAGCGCCTCAAACGAAAGCAGCCTCCCCCCTTTCCCAATCGATCCAAAGGCGCAGCAGGCCGCAAGCCAGCCACAAAAAGGGCCATGTGGCTCTCCAACAAGAACGTGCGCGCACACGCGTGATGACGTACACGTCCCGATAGATAGGACCCCGCCACCTGTCGGCTGGCGCGCGCCTATATATAACGACCGGCGCTGATGAACGATCTCCGCAGCGCACCAATCGGTGGTCACTCCATCTCATCAACCCGGCCCTCCTCGAGCAAACTACTACTAGCACACTAGCAAGTGCGGCCACACGATCCACGCACAAAGAGCTAGCTAGGAGATGGCTACCAAGGTGGCCATGGCGTGCGGCCGCGGCGGCGATCAGCCGGCGGTGCGCAAGGGCCCGTGGACGCTGGAGGAGGACCTCATCCTCGTCGGCTACATCTCCGAGCACGGCGAGGGTTCCTGGGACTGCCTCGCGCGCGCAGCTGGTACGTAAGCATGGAGTCCTGGACCGATCACTCTGCTTTTCTTGCATGCCTTTTTTCTCCGAGCGTGTTCGATGCATTTGTTGATGATCGAGGGTTCAATTTGCATGGAATTGGCTAGTTGATCGATTTTTGATGTGTCATTAATCGATATGGGCAGGTCTGAACCGGAACGGGAAGAGCTGCAGGCTGCGGTGGCTCAACTACCTGCGTCCGGGGGTGCGGCACGGCAGCATCACGCCGGCGGAGGACGCCGTCATCCGGGAGCTCCACGCGGCGCTGGGAAACAAGTGGTCCAAGATCTCCAAGCACCTCCCCGGCCGCACCGACAACGAGATCAAGAACTACTGGAGGACCAGGATCCAGAGGAAGCCGGCGGCGGCAGCCAAGGCCGCCCCGGCGCCGCCGCAACCGCCGGCCGCCGCCGGGGACTTCTGGTGCGCGACAGCCGACCCCGGTCAGCAAGCGCGCTGCCTGGCTGCGGCCGCGGGAGTCGGCGGCGGCGAGGGCGGCGCGTCGTCGTCCGTGCTGACGACGACGAGCCAGGACAGCGACCCTGCCGCCGGAGACTCCTGCTGGCGCACGCAGCAGACGAGTGGTGTCCCCTACTACTCGGATCTGATGATGAGCTCCGTCGCCGGCCACGGCGAGGCGGTCGGCGGGGATGCTCTGACGTCGCAGTTCCTCTCGTCCCAGTTCGGCGACAGCTTCTTGTGGAATGCCGTGGAGAATTTCTGGGAGACGAAACCTGTTGCAGGTGCATTCTGAAGTGCTCACAGGAGCGTTCCATACTTCCATAGTGGTGGCAGAATTGGAAGAGTGCATGGCAGTATACAAGTGCAATACCTTAGGAGGCATATGCTTCAAGAAATCTGTACTACTAGCTAGTTGAATGACACTCCATATATGATAGATATACCAATGCTCATCGGTTCATCAGACTGCAAATGATTGGTCTTGTTGCCGTACCTCTGTTGAGTGAACATTATCTTTTTTTTTTTTTTTGCGGGTAAGAGTGAACATTATCTGAACATGGTTAATCTACACATATGCACGTGGAAGGAATCTTCGATTTCTGACCAGCTCAACGGGTTGCGCTCACTGAAATCGGCAAGCAGGCGATCGACATCCTCGCCGCGCCCTCGTGCTCGCGCCCGGCCCAGTGTCTCGTCGTGCCAGCTAAATGAAGATAGAGCTAGCTAGCGCCCCCGAACAGTCAGTCGATCGCTCGCTGCTGCCTTGGTTGTTAGGCGAGACGCATCATGCTCATCTGATCCATCTTTCCTTGTCAAAGTGTCACGTCACGTACTCCTTCTATATCCCGATGCAGGTTTCGCATTTGATGATGATGCAATGCACGGGGCATCCAACATTTCGGGACCGTGTGTTCAACTGGCTTATTTTTTAATTTTACACGTTCAGGACCGCAAGAAATAAAAACAAGGGGGGATAAAGTAAAACTCTGTTCCGCCTACTAGGGTGTACTGTGTGTATACATGTTATGCTCTGGAAGCTAGGAATAATATGGAATATTCTGCCCCGGGTAAAAGTGCTACAGTATGCAGGTTTTGCTATGGCGTTTCTATGCAAATGTAAATGATAAGTCGTTTAACTTTACAAAAACGATCAGCCGTCACAAAAATTTGCAAATGAATCACAAATAGTACTTATAACATTTGCCAGCCCAGTCAGTTGATCCATCAAAGTATCCGATAGGCGGGCCTGTACGGAACCAGCTCATCTAAAAAATATTCCCTTCACGGCCCAAGAGGTAGCTGGACCGGACGGACGCGCAGTGCACACCGCAGAAGTGTTAAAAGGCCTCCCTAGGTACCAAACGCAGCCCAAAACCACAACAAAATGCATTGTACTACTGAGCGTTTGTGGAGAGTAAAACTATTTTATGTGACTGGTTACAACAATTAAAAAGGATTCTCATACGTCACCGAATCCGCAGTTTCACTCTTGACATGCTTCCACGTTCCACCACCAATCAGACGTTGACGGGGCTCCTGCGAGCCATCAGCTCCTCCATCAGCCGTCCGAGATCGTCGTACGAGGACCCGCCCTTCTCCACGGCGCGCCTGGCCTTCTCCCCGAGCACCCTGGCCCTCTCCCTTGTCGCCTCCGCCTCCTCGCCGTCGCCCATCACTTTCCCGATGGCCTCCGCGACCACCTCCCCACCGATCACGCGCCGGGCCTCCAGCTTGGACGCGTAGTCCGTGGACCCGACGCCGACCCCGACCTCGAGCAGCTCCACGACCAGCTTCTCGTTGTAGAACTGGTCGGCGTACCGCGGCCACGTCACCATCGGCACGCCGGCGCTCACGGCCTCCAGCGTCGAGTTCCACCCGCAGTGCGTCACGAACCCGCCCACCGCCGCGTGGTTCAGGATCAGCATCTGCGGCGCCCAGCCACGGATGACCACCCCGCGCTCGCCGCGCGCCAGCAGGTCCGCGAACCCGTCTGGCATCCACTCCGACTCAGAGTCCTCGGTGCCCGCGCCGCCGCCGCCGACGACCCAGACGAAGTTCTTGCCGGACATGTCGAGGCCGCGCGCGAGCTCGCGCAGCTCGGGCGGCGAGAAATGGGACAGCGTGCCGAACGACACGTACACCACCGACCCCGCCGGCCTCGCGTCGAGCCACCGCAGGCAGCCGTCGGCGTCGGGCGAGAGCCCGTTGTTGCCCTTGTCCGCGGCGCCTCTCGTGGCCAGTTCCTTGCTGGCGAGCGCCACGGGCCCGACGAGCCACGCGCGGCGGCCGAGCACCGTTTCGTAGTGCTCCAGGTAGTCCGGCTCCAGGTCGCGGAAGCTGTTGAACACCTCGCCGTAGCTCCTGTCAGTCGGCGGCGTTTATGCGCTGGAAGAAAGCCCAGTGCTCCGGCCGCTTCTTGGGATCCATCATCTGGCTCCGCCTCAGCTCGACGCGGTGCGGCAGGCCAGGGAGCACCACGGGCGCGTCTGGTTCGTCCTCGGGTACGGCCTCCACGGGATTGTGGCGGACCATGCTGCTGCCGCAGGCCCGCGCGAACATGCTGCTGCCCAGGAACGCCAGCCGCGGGACGCCGTGCTCCGCCGCGGCGTCCGCGGACCAGTCGAAGAAGCTGTCGGACACCACGGCGTCGGGACGGTGCTCCGTCAGGAACCGGTCGAAGGGCTCCCGGAGAAGCTGGATCCCGCGGAAGAACTTCTCGCGGTCGGCCTCGGAGCTGAGCGCCGGCCCGCTCTCGACGCCGGGGGGAAGCCCGACGTCGGGGAACGGCACGACGGCGATGTCGATGGCCGGGGCGCGCTCGGCGCCGCCGGAGGCCGCGGAGGCGTCGTTGGCGCGGTCCACCGCGGAGCGGATGACGGCGGCGTTCAGGGGGGTGGTGAGGATGCTGCACTTGACGCCGCGGGCGGCGAATAGCGCGGCCATGTCGGCGGTCGGGATGAGGTGCCCCGGCGCCAGGAACGGGAAGAAGAGGATGTGCAGCGGCTGGTGCTCGCCTTTGATCGCCATGGCTTGGCTAGCTGGCTGCGAGCCCGAGCCGGCGGCGGCGCTCTTGGGAACAGATCAGGTGCGCACTCTTTACTTTCTGTTTGGAATTTTGCGAGGCGGGCGCGGAGGAAGCGGAGTGGCAAGAAAGACGAGGACTTTGGAGCGGAAGATAGATACCCATGCATTTATAGGCTCCAGATGATTGGAACTTTAATATTTTCGATTCTTCCTGTGACGGAATCATCGAGGAAAGAACACTGGTAGCCGTCTCTGACTTGGTTATGCACATCCCTGCCACTGCGAACCTCTCCTTCAATAATGATGCAATTGCTTGGGGTGGCCTCCAAGTGTGTGGCTTCACCAGCAAGAATTCGAACAGAAATTTGCCTGCCTTGTACGGTGCTTCTAGACACCAGTCTCTGCAAGTGGTAGATTGTATGCGATCCCATTCGTAAGACGTAGACTTTTACCAGCTGAATAGTTCGTTCCCAGTACGAATGGAATGCTTCAGATAAGCGAGGAAAATTGGCCCGAGTCCGCCGTGATCTCCCCCCACCAAGCACCAAGTTTGCTTCGTTACTTTGCTTCGTCCGAGGCCAAAAAAAGGGACCAAACGGTACAAGAATCTACCCGTTAAACTCGATTCATCGTCTCATCAAGGTGGCAATTATCTCTGTCCGTCTGGCAAAGGTGCTCTTGCAACGTCCAGCGCGATTCCTAGCTGTACCTAGCGCAGCTTTATTAATTTCACGTGAAGTGAAATTAAAACCAGAGCACCTTGTGACCGTTGCAGACGAGACGATACCCAATGTCAAAGCTACCGACAACCGAGAAGCCGTGCACAAACGTGTCTTGCGATGCTAAACGAAGCGGTGTTATGGTGAGCGTTTGACGCTGCAAGCGGCGGCCGGTTCCCCAAACACATACTCGTGTGCTTCGTCATTGCTTACGTAGCTTGTCACATCTCGAATGTTCCTGCCAGTTCGACTATTTGAGTAGATATTGCGGATCTCCTAAACCTGCAACTGCCGCTATTCATATAATAGTTTCTCTTTTTTTTAAAAAACAATAGTTTCTCTTTTTTTTGAAAAACAATAGTTTCTCTTTTCCTTGCACACATTTTTATTCATTCTTTATTTTTGAAGATTGTAGAAGATCACAAAATGTAACTATTTTACATGCATTTCTATACACGTTTAAAGGTGCATTCGCGGATTAGAAGCACGGTAACACACTAACCCGAGTACCTAAATCGCTCTCGCCGTACGGTATCCCCCGTGCGTGTTCATAGTGGCGCCTTTTTTTTTTCCTTTTCAGAACACAACCTTTCGCACAATGAAATTAAAGTAGGACCGAGCTCTAAATAGAGTCACGATAGGCGGATCTTACATTCTGCACCTATTGCAACCTTTTTCCCGAAATACAGTCCACGAGTAGACCCTCCCAAATACATAAACACACTCATGGCAATAACTATAAACATGCGATGCGACTCTACATGAACACTTTCAAAAGAGATTTGTGACTCCATTTTTTTTAATTCCTAAATTCACGAAGGCGCCTCGCTAGTGACTTCATCTTTCTTTTCAAAACGCATAGCAGATGCATGCACTCACAAACATGCACACCAGAGAAATGAGCTACTCTTAGTTTGATTTTTTTTTTCGAATCACACGTACAGATGCACACATAAACATACGCACATACGGCTCTACGAACACGTGGACGTAACCCTACCTCTATGAGCACATCCGAAAACTAAACCGGTAATTTTTTGAGATTGACGAAGTTACCGCTGGAGCCTCGCTGTCGACGAGCACGTTGCCTACCACAAAAAGAATAACGCCGGTTAAATCTTAAAATAAATCTAGAAAAATATGAGCACAAATGCGAGTAGAGCACTCAAACCCTAGTGCACTTAGATACTTTATTGATGATGACATGTCCCTATGTAAAGTCGAGAAAATTGCAAATTTGGGTCTCTAAACATCGCGTTTCGCAGTTTCGCCATTTCAAATGTTGACTTCGTAAAAACGGGCCTCGAAACGTTGGTCACTCGTTTTTCATGCCATTAGGTGTATTTCCTCACAATTCTTATACATTCCCTTGTATTTTGCACTTGAACTGACCAAATTGCCCCTTGGCCTTTTCTATTGGAGAACACGCACGTACGTTTTGTTGAGGATTACCGTGAACCCTAGACCTAGACCGAGCCATGGAGAACCATGTCGTGCCGCCGGTGCCCGCCGGACAGACCTCGCCGCCCGTCCTCGCCGGCCAGGCCACGCCGCCCGCCTCCGCCGGCCATGGCGTACTGCTGCCCGTGCCCTTCGGCCAGAACGTGCCGCCGTCCGTGCTCGTCGGCCAGGGCACGCCGCCCATGCCCGGCGTCCAGGCTGTGCGTTGCCCATGCCCGTCCACCATGGCGCGCCGCCGTCCGTGCTCGTCAGCAGGGCACGCCGGCCATCCCGGCGTCCGCCTCCGCTGGCCATGGCGTGCCGCTGCCGTGCCCTTTGGCCAGAGCGCGCCGCCGGCCATCACACGCACGTACTGGAGGAGACACATGTACTGGAGGACCCCCTCATGCTGAGCGAAGCTATCGTCTTCTGGCAGTCTGCCAGTTTCCCTGCAGCTTTGGCTAGCTCGCTCTCCTGCAAAAGGGGTTGACTTTTCATGAGTAACAACACCACTAAAAGTTCTGAAACTAGTGCAAACACTACCCCAATTTATCATGGTTAAAATTATAATTAGTTCTGTAGAATTTACCTTTCTGATCTGAAGATCTTTGATTGCCGTAGACTTCACTGGTTGGTGACTCAGAGATCTGCTTGGCACTTGTTCTTCTGTCTTCAGACATTTTGCTTCGAATTCTGACGATCGTGCCTTCTCGCTGGAAATCTGTTCCTCCAGCAAACTCATGTTCCTGAGTAATTCCTCGGCTTCTTTCTCTTTGAGTTCAAACCGAGTATGGTACGCCATGGCCCCCCATGGCTCCTTCTTCTGGTCGGGTAGGGTTCACGGGGTTCTTCTGGTCGGCGCTCGGCGGCAGCGTTATTTTGTAAGGATCGATCGTGCGTCAACCCTGAAAGAAAAAGGGGAAAAAATGGTCCATTTAAGTTCCAAATACAAAGGGAAGTATAAGAATTGAGGGAAAATACACCTAACGGCATAGAAAACGAGTGACCAACGTTTCGAGGCCCGTTTTTACGAAGTCAACGTTTGGAATGGCGAAACTGCGAAGCGCGATGTTTACATGACAAAATTTGCAATTTTCTCTATAAAGTCACAGCTCGTGAGGGCACACATACACAGAGTCTTAGGACAAGCACAACGGGTCGTAGTCAGCCGTAGACATGCAATGATTTTTTTGCAACCCTCTCTCCCTCCGAGGCCTGCAGTTAATGCCCACCCGTCGCCTCGTTCATGGGCGCGTGCTTCAACGCGAGTCGTCAAGTCTCGGCACATGTTGTACGCTCGGCTACCAGTCATCGTCAGCAGTATGGATCCGATGCGCGGGTGATTTGATCATGAATCAGTTTGCTTCTTCTGATCATGGGATTTGAAAGAGGGTTGAGTGTAGGTTCCGTTTTGATCATCAATGGGTGCTAGTGCGATGTTGTAGCGCTCTAGAACGTGCTCCATGTGTCAGCAATGGTGGCTGAAGAGAAACTAGAAAGCTGAAGAAAGGTGAAGGAAGAGGACGAACATGTATGTCTCAATTATGGGTGTATTGGGCTTTTTTTACCTAGGCCTTGGAATGTAGTCTGCTGCTTGGTTCGTGCGTTCAAGGAAAAAGAAAGAAATGTTTTGGACCGGACATGATGGAAAAAGAAAGAGAAAAGATGAAAATTGTAAGTCTAAACTATTGTCAACTAGGTGGTTCCCCGCGTTACTGCGGGATGTTTGTTATACTTTTTAACAATTATTATAAGATGATATAAAAATAGCAAAAACTTAATAATTTTGTTTTTGATACGACATCAAATTATTTAATTAAGGGATACTTTAGTACAACATAATTATGATTATATATGAAATACAATTTAAAATTTTTAAGAAAATAAACGTTCCAATTACTTGGAGTTTTATTGAGAAATTTCTCTCATATGTGGTGCTTTCTAGTGGGTTGTGGATGGTTGAAGATGAAATTTGAGAGTAGAAACACTAAAGTGATTGCATCGCAACATTCATTTACAAACAACATTGTACATGACAAAATGTTCATTTTATTGAGAGAGTACAACTTGAGAATCATGCATGGAAGCTATTAGCCGCAGATTATCGGTAAAAGACATAAATTGATGGTTCTAGTGGATGGTGACATGGACAGGTTGCATGTTGAGACAAGTTTAGTGGATGGTGACTTGGACAATTTACATGCTGTGAGAAGACCCTTAGTGGGGTGCTTCTATATAGGTTATATAGATAAAAGTTGATAATTTATAAAATATTATTTTTATCTACTAAAATTTAGGCCTTACTCTAATTAATGTCTAGAAAATTTAAACTTTTGTGAAAACTAAAATTAGGGAGTTACATTATTTGGATATATTGTGCATTCTCTCATGTAATCACTAAATTGGCTACAAAGATCAAATTGTATACTAGATCACCATGATTTACGTGTCTAAATATGTATTAGAAATCTTGTAGACAACCAAATAAACGATCCATTGTACAAGTTGTCTACTGTTTGTAAAAAAAAGACAACAACCGTCTAAACTGACTTACCCTTAAGAGTTGAGTCCGTATATGGTGCTGGTGCCGCAACAGATAAGAGCAAGTATTTTGAAGCCTCGTCGGCCGGCAAGACTTGTACCACGTCACCAAAATCTGAGGTGGAAGACTGAGAAAACAAGAGAGAAGACAGTGGGCACACGGTGAGTCGCCAGCCTCAAGCCGGCTGAGACGCTCCACCCGAGAAAGAGTAGGAATTGTTAAGACTGTGGATCGACTAGGAGTACATCGAGTGGGGTTATTGTTCTGTGAAACATACCTTTAGTCGTTCCTACTATTGCCGGTCATGATTGTCGGCGTCGTCGCGTCGAGGTGGTCACGCGGATGCCGGTATAGCAGAGGCGGCGGCTGTGGACTTCCCGTCGCTCTCAGCGCCTCCTTCTAGATCGGACAGGGACCAGGTGGGAGAATAGTGGTGGCGGTGAACCTCGTAACCCTAACCACTGGTCCCCACCTCCTTTTTTATGGCACTGCGCAACGGGGGCCCACCAGCCTCACATTGGGCTGAGCGCCCCCGATCAGGACGCGAGTCAAAGGCCCAGTTGGTTGTTGGGCCAACCGGTGGAGATCAACCTAACATTCTCCCCACTGATCTCACCTTTCAAACTTTTCACTTTATATATTTTACTATCTTCATCCTTAGTTCTTTGTTTACCCATTCCAACATGGATTAGTGCATATGAGCTGCATCATCATCACGGTCTCTCGCCGATAGAATCAACAGCTACAATACACCTCTTTGTGCTGAAATAGATACTTTAACTTTGGACCCTTTATTGTCCGGAAATCATAGGCTATACCATGAACCCATGTCGACTGTGTGTTCTTTATACACACTGGGCGGCAAGTCTTTAATAAGCGGAACCAAAAGCTCTTTATCAATCACTTTTATGCTGTAAGCATTTCAACATGGTTCCGGACTTTCTCCTTTACAACGTATACCTTGTGTCAATGTGTTTGGCACCACACTTGACTCGTTGTCTTAGGAGTGATAATATTTAGATGGTTGTTGCTGTTGTCAACCATTATCAACTCCGGGTACAGGTTTCCTCAACCATTTTGACTGTCCCTCAACCTCATATCATGCAATATCAAATCTTTACATCACTTTAATGATAATTGTTTCAATCTTTGGAGCTTTTCGACACAAAAACTCCAAGTGTGAAAGTTAGCGACAATTGTGGATTTCGCTGCACATTCCACTACCTATGTACTCACAACCTTATGAGAGCACTGATTATTTCTTTCTCAATTTAGCATGAGGTCAATACACTTAACTCCATTCCAGTGATATATATCTGGACAGAACATTGCCAAAACAACCCGGATACAAAACTGTGTCAGGGTAATGCTATACTTTTGCATCTTTTGCATTCGTCAAGCTTCCAACAATTGAAGCATATGATACCATATTCTTTTAATATTTACTATACTGATTCTTGGAACGTTTCCAAAACCATTACCATTGACTAAAAGGACAGGCGTAATTTTCTCGCATGCATACTTTATTTCTTTTGAAATTTTCATAGTATGCCTATGCGATATCTCTAATAACCCTTTTCTTTTATCTTGGTGAATTTCACCAAGATTGAAACTTTGAGGACAACAACTTCATTGTTTTTATCGTAGACTGACATCACTGCTAGCAAGTGAGATGTCATCCACATGTACACGATTAGAAAAAGAATTCCCCATTCTATAACTTTACACAGATACAATAGTCCTCTCATTTTCTTTAACCCAAAACAACAATTGATTCTCTTAACTTTAAATACCATTGTCTAGAGACTTGCTCTAGTCTATACTTTAGGCAGTATCCCCTGTGTTCTTTTACTTTCACAACAAAACCTTCATGTCGTGTCATGTAATCATTTGAGAATGTTTTCTTTATTTTTATCTGATATTACTCAGATCATGATGTGCCACTAGTACTCAACGTAATCTATTTAATCTATTCGCGCAAAATCTTTCGATTTACGCTTTACATCTTTATATATTCCCTTTTGGAGTCACATTAACCGCAACCACGAGGCCCTTCGCCGGCGCGTATGCTCGCCCGAGGGTGAATGCGCCCGCCGTCGAGTGGCCTTGCGACGGTGTCCAGTGGCCGATCCCGCGGCGCCACATAGGCCATCACGGGACCGCCCGTGCTTTCCCGCGTGGAGGCGTCCCTCTGTGCGGTGAGCATGGGGACGACAGTGAGGAACCCGGTTGACCAGGTGAGTTCCTCTCATCTCCGCCCCTCTCTTCTTTGGTTTGAGACTCCATCTCAACTTCCATGGCATCTGGCCACTTCGATGAGTAAACGCTTCTCGTGGCACAAATTCTTTTATATGGGGTTGCTGATACTCTTCCTCATGTGCAACAATGGGTGAAGGTTGTATCGGCTCCTGAAGGATAGGTTCCAGATCTTCACTCATTTCTGCACGAGTGGAATCGCCGAAACAGCTCCTGAATCATTGAAGTGAGCACATACGCCCGCTTCTCCTCATGATCAACATCTCGATCCGCCATGCTCCCCCTCATCATCCGTTTACTTGTCTTTGTGGATAGTAGAAACGAAAACCATTTGATCTTTCATGTTAGCCAATAAAATGGCAACTCACTGTATTGGGTTAAAGACTTTTAGCCTCAGTTGAACTCCCCCAGACAGGAAGTGGTATTGTGATGGTACATTTTCTATTGAGAATATGAATGGAGTTTTTAATGCCTCCATCCACAATCCCAATGACAAGGTGGAGTAGCTCTGTTTTTCAGCAACTCCATTCTTCTGAGACTTGCCCAGTATAGCATACTGGGTGACTATAATGTCTTACTATTGGAAGCATTTTCTTTATTTTAAGGGTATCGATATTATGACTGTCGTACTCCCACGACAATCATATTTATCTTTTATAGATCATTCTTGTCTTCTATGGTGTTGAGGAATATCATATTTCTTAATTGTCTTTCATTCCTCCCCCTCGAAATGTGGCAAGGAACTTTCTGCCACAATTTCGAAAACCATTCAGAACATTTTTGTGAATGAGGAAAACTTTGATTACTTTCTTATATGGGAGTAACCTTTTCCGTATAGGAGTGCTTTTTCCTCATTTCACTTTGAGGACTAAAACGTGCCCTTTATCGGTAGTACTTTTTGCACGGTCAATACTAGGATAGCATAAGAGCTACTCTATACTTTTCCCATCGTGGGATACACTAATAAGCACATGAGTCATCACATCTTTCTCCCACCATGCAGGATGAGTCCTTTGCCAAACTTCTCCCGCCGTGCGGGATTGTCTGACATAAGTATTATGTCAACTTTACTCCGCCATGCGGGTAATTCTCAGACTTTTCTTTTCTATTGAGCGAGTACAGTCATTTACTTTCCCCCACCATGCTGGATAATTCCCTATAAGGTACACAAATGCCAGAATTGGCTCTCTTGTCTATTCAATCATCAAATTCAGAAATAAATACGAATACACTTAACACACATGCTTAATCCGACATTCGTCAAATTCAATATGTGTATCACTTATTACATCTCATATCATGATGATTAAAAATCAAAATACATTCTTTTCATAGAGAGTACATGAAAAACATTTCACAAGTAAAACTCTCAATGATCTATCTCCTTTTTGGATCAATATCCGAGAATTCTTTTCTTTTGAAGGTACTCATTAAAGAGAAGATTGTTCATCTTCTTGCAATTAAATATTGCACCTTTCAACTTTTGAGTCGCAAGTACCCAGCTCAATTTTTTTTATACCTTCAAAAAACATGAAGTTCTTTTGTCTGAGAAAATATTAGCCAATAATCAACAATAATGAGCATGAAAAAGACCCAAAAATTGTTTGATTAAAGACATGCACATCAACTTATATTCTAAGTTGTCGTTGGGCAGAAATAGAATAAAACGACATTCTTCTACATCAATTATAAATCACCGTTGGGTAGAAATGGAATTAATGTAGACAATCTCATAAACAATATCATGATATTGTTATTAAATAACTTTAAACAAAAATAACAATATCATCAGTTTCTTTGCAGCGGAAACGAGAAAAAAATATTTCTCTATATTAAGAACATCTCTTAATCTTTATCTATACTCTGAAATTTAATCACTTTGATGCAAAATTTCTCAGAGATTTTAAGACTTTAATCATAAACATCATGGAATTATAATATTGTTATCATCAACGTTGGTCAGAAAATAACAATACTATAATTTATCTTTGCACAAATATATTTCTTTTCGTAATTCTCCAATTAAATTATCTCGTTGGTTCAAAAATAATTGGAGAAGTAAAATTCTTTTCCTTTGCAGTGCAAACTTTTCTATTCAGAAGCATAACTGTTTTCTTTTCCATTTACATTGCAGCGGAAACTTTTCTATTCAGAAGCAATATCACTATTTTCTTTACTTTTCTCTAAGCAAATTAAAACCGATGGTTCAAATTTGAAGAGTTCAAACTGTACAAAAATTATCAAACTATTGCTTCTGAAAAGAACACTTTCAATTTCGCAAGGGTCATTTCAACTTCTCAGCCCTCGCTAACTCGGTCTGTGTGGCCTGAAACCCCGCACATAACCCATTCATGCTCTTAAAAAATTAATTTTCCTGTTGGCTCCAATTAAAATTAAAGAGCAAGAATATAATCCTTTCGCAGCGGAAACTAATAAATTCCATGCAAAATCAGAAGCAATATTACTTTAACTTTTCAACATATTCTTTTAATCTCTAGAACATTTATCTCGTTGGTTCAAAATGTAATAGGGATCAAAAGTATACGCAATTTATCATATATAAAAGCCTGTGAAAATGCAAAACCAAATTAAAAAAAACTTCACTTTCGGCCCATATCAGAAAATGACCCACAGTCAAAAGTCCACTTTTCCTCCTTGAACTGTGTCTTTGCGCAGCAGCGTTTCTCTCGGCCCGGCTCGCTCAGCGCAGCCCGACGGCCCATTTGCGCGCGCACAGCCTGCTCGCTCAGCACGGCCTGCGCCACGGCCCACTGGCTCACGTCCGCGACCTCTTGGGCCGTGATTTGGCCCAACACCGGCGACCGTCCCCGCCTCCATCTCCGCCGTCCGTTCGATCGGACGGTCGGGCGTGCTTTTCGCGCACATAAAAACCGGCGGACGGGGCTCTCCTAAACCCTAACCTTTCTTCTCTCCCGGCTGGATCCGCCGCTCCGCCGCCGGTGGCTCCTGCCGTCGCTGGCGTTCCGTCCACCAGCTCCATGGCCTGCGAACCGAGCGTCCCTTTATCTTTCTCTGAAAAACCCTAGCCATTCTGCTCTCTCTCCCCAACCCAATCTTTCTCGCAGTGCCGCCCGAAGGCGACAACGGCTACCACCCACAACGGCCGGAGAAGGTGACGGCGCCGCCGCCGGTCCCCTCGCCGGCGCGCGCGCTCGCCTGAGGGTGAGCGCGCCGCCGTCGAGTGGTCCTGCGACGGTGCGCCTCGAGCCCGTGCACGGAGCGACGAAGTGCCGCCGTGGCTTGGGCCCTTCTTTCGCGCTGAGTTCGAGGCTCGGGCTGGCTTCCCGCGAGGCGACGCTGTGTTGCCGGTGACGGTGATGACGACGGTGAGTGACCAGGTGAGTCCCTCCCCTCCGTCCTTCTCTTTTTGTGATCTAGGGTTAGGGGTTGTTCTTCCGATTCAGATCGAAATCGGATCTATTTCTTTTCTGTTCTTTGATTCTTTCTCGATCCGAGATCGACTACTTTCTGTTTTCCTTTTCAATTCCCTTACTCAGATCTACTCGCTAAACCTAAGGCTCTTGATGCCAATGTTAAGACTGTGGATCGACTAGGAGTAGATCGAGTTGGGTTTATGTGATCTGTGTGACATACCTTTGGTCGTTCCTACTGTTGCCGGTCATGATTGCCGGCGTCGTCGCGTCGAGGTGGTGACGCGGATGCCGGTGTAGCAGAGGCGGTGGCTGTGGACTTCCCCGTCGCTCTCAGCGCCTCCTTCTAGATCGGACAGGGACCAGGTGGGAGAATAGTGGTGACGGTGAACCTCGTAACCCTAACCACTGGTCCCACCTCCTCTTTATGACACTGCGCAACGGGGGCCCACCAGCCTCACATTGAGCTGAGCGCTCCCGATCAGAGCGCGAGTCAAAGGCCCAGTTAGCCGGTGGAGATCAACCAAACAGGAATCTCTGCCAATTACATGCAGATGAATTGCTATCTACGTATGTATTTAAATAGTCTAAAGAACAGGCGACTTAATAGTCCACTCACTGTACTGTACCTGTAGGCGAATAGTGCCGCTGCCAGATGACTTGGCTTGAGCATGCGCCGGCAGCCGGCAGCCCTGCTCTAAGTGACTCGCGGGAACATTCAAGGCGTGACACATTACGTCAGCGATGACGAACCGCACGGAACCTCGTTTAGCAATAGCAGCGCCACGTTTACATCCTATGCTGGCCCAAGCTACCTTGCTATATGGAATTATGGAGTGCCGTGTCTCGTCTGCCACAGTCACATGCTGCTGCTGGTTTTACTTCGCTTGAAAGCTGGCGCTAGAACCACTAGAGCACTTCGATAAATGAAGTATGCGGTGGCGGCAGGCCACTCAAGACAACCACTAGAGCCCTTCCATTTGCCAGACGCGGCCAGAGATAACCGGAGTTGGCATGAAAACACATACACGGGCCGCCAATGTTAAAATAATTAGGTTGTTAGTTCATTAACTAATTAATGAAATAAACGGCTCTTGAAAGTTGAAAAGTTAAGAAAGTCCTTAACCAACTTATAGAGAGCAGCCTGGCTGCACCTATACGTTAAGAAGTTGAAGAAGAGATGATTGGATGCCACATTCGCGTGTGCTCGCTTGCTGGGACAGGCCGCGCCAGTCAAGCTGCTTGTGTGGGTGACCTATTTAATCCTAAGAATATGAGCTCTGGTGGAAATCTGAGTTTTGCTAGGGTTGTCGACGTTGGGTTTGAGGGTTGCGTCGTGGGTGCCGGAGTCGGCCGATGCTTTTGGAAGGCATTGCAGTAAGCCCTCCTCTGCGGCCTCTACTTTGAGTTTGACTCCGGCGACGATTGGGAAGCGGTTTGGACGGCGGCGACGAACGGATCTCGAAGTCGTCGAGAAAGATGATTAGAGTTTTAAACTTCTTGTAATTTTCCATTTTCTGGGTTCTTGTTTGTATAAGAGCCGGTGTAATGTGCTAAAATCAATACATGTTCTTTAAAAAAAGCTTCTGTCCACTAATGCACAAATAACTAGTAACTAACTACTGCTAATGGCTGTTACCAGAAATTGTTGTTCGATTGCTGTATTAATGGGCGTCCAAAGGTCTGTTATAAAAGAGGCGCTACCTCTCATCCTCAACACACAACACACACCACTCAAGCTTTCTGTCCACTGATATGCTGCGTTTGCCCGCCCCCACCCCCCCCCCCCCCCCCCCCCCCCCGTTTGGGTGACGAGGGCGGGTCTAGGCCCTTTCATCGGGGTCAAAAAATGACCCCCGACGAATTGTGGCAATTAATTAATAAAATATTGTCCATCTTAAGTTATGACCACAACATGGCAATGGAGCTGACCCCGGCACCAGTTCCGGCTAGCTTCGGCCATGTTGGTGATTTGTGTGCACAGACCGCGTCGGAAGAGCGGGTCTCTGAAACTTCGGACTCTACACCTAAGGAGTAGGAGGTTGACCTTTGGGGAGCACTTTTGCACGATTGCTCGTTGCGCACATTTATTTTCTGGAGACGCATTTGCACTGCGAACACCTACGCGACATCAATATCTAATCGACTACATCGAGCAGGCTCGAGTAACAGCCTAACAATGCCGGATAACGGTTCATATGTTCAATGGTATCCTCTGCATGGTTTATGTTCATTAGCACAAAGGCACAAACACAATACATCGTGCTCCTGTTTATGCTTTTCTTTTATATGTCATGATTTATGTTTCAATTCAAATTAAAATATACATAAAATGTCTCTAATTTCAATAGCCAATCCGTCCACCAATTGGCCTACTTTCCCAGTGCTTTTGCTTCATGATTCTGGAGCCTATAAATGTATGGATATGTTCCACTCGAGAGCTCTAGTCTTTCTTGTCACTCCGCTTTCTACGCTCTGCTTCGTAAAATCCATACAGAGCGTGCGGTGTGCCTCCACCTGATTTGTTCCCAGCAGCGCCGGCGTCGGTTCGCAGCCAGCCATGGCGATCAAAGATGAGCAGCAGCCGCTGCGTATCCTCTTCTTCCCGTCCCTCGCGCTGACATGGCCGCTCGATCTCCTCGCAGCCCGCGGCTGCCGTCATCCGCTCGGCGGTGGACCGCGCCAACGACGCCTCCGGCTTCCTTTGTTGGGCCCATAAGATTGGCGCTCTCTGGCAAACAGAACGAGGCCCAAGTCTCAAAACCTTCACCAAATGCGCAAGCCCTAGCCCATCCCTTAAATTGTTTGGGTCTGGACAATTTCCAATGATGGACTGGGCAAGAATGAGGCTTTTGTACCGCCCAATTGCACTACTTACGCGGCCCGGCCCGGCCCGGCAAGGCAATACCGGGCGGCCCGGCAAGGCAATACCCGGCCCGGCAAGGCAATACCGGCCCAATTGCACTACTTCCGCTCAAATGGGGAAAAAATCGGAACAGTTGCTCAGTTGACACGAAACAGTCCAACCTCCCTATAAACAGGGAGACGGTGAACAGAACCGAAGCAGTCGTGCCACCAGATCATCATCCGTAGAACCCTCGTCTATCTCCCCAGTTTCCACAGGGTCTACTCCGCCTCGATCGGAGCCTTTCCGTTCGATACCTTCTCATTCAATCCCATCCCCTTCCGCCGATCAACACTGCACTCTCCTCTCTTGCGGTTGCGGAGTCGGCTGCCCGGTGGCTCCTCCGGGGTCTTGGGATCAGCGCCGTCATCTTCCGCCGCCTGCCGCCCGGCGTGATCGCGGGAGCCGCGGCCGGCGAAGCGAGGGGGCCTCTGATCCGCGGCTTCCTTACCCCGGGTACGCGCCGTCCGTTTCTTCTCCGCGCGATCTTTGATCGTGCGTGCTTTAACTGCTTTCCCTATCATGGAACTTCTTGGTGGGTAATCGCAATGCTAGGAATGCTCTAGTCTCCACGCATGTGTGCCGTTTCGGAACTGCTGCAGTGCCGTCGTTTCGACCGATCCGTATACCTTATAATTTCTCAGGAGATGAGCGGTGGAGGGATTCGTAGGGACGGCCGGGCTGTTTTGTCATCGCTAAAAGAAAGGGAAGAAACGGCAAAGCAACAAATGCTTGGCATTGCCATTGTTCGATCTTGGAAATGTGCCGTGGATCCAAGTAGTAGTCAGGAATCAGGATTAATCCTTTGTTTGACTTGGATTTGGGATTAGCGTTCTCTATCTGCTTCCCTATATTTTTGGCGACATGGTGCTGTTTATAGGCTGGAGCCAGCCGTCGTAGACTCGTAGCAGGTGCAGCAGCTCTGCATAACAAAATGCAATGGCAGGGCTGACGTTGTATATGCTGGATTAAAAGTTTGGTAATGATATTCCAAGATCATGACCATTTCCATTTGCGTCGGTTCGGTCAGTAGTAGTACAGTACAGCCTAAAAAGGGATCCACAGTAAAATGTACCGTTACATACGGGAATTTGGAAGACAGTACGTGGAGTGCTATTTTGTACACTAGCTAAATATCTAGTAATTCCCTTTCGAAATTCTTCCATAAAGTTCGTACAGAACGAACAATGGTAAGGTCAAACATCCGTTTGTAGTGCTCAAAATAGAAATGAGATTCGCAGCCGTTTGATCACCGTTTTGAAGTGTGGTTGGTCAGCATAAGACCTGTCTCTTCTGACGTGCGCGCCTTAACTTTGGCTACAGCACATACATACGGAGTACCTGCTAGTAGAACAGAGAACCCATAAATCAACAAGATAAAATGCATCCCCACTAAAACTGAATTTAGCCGGGTATTATCCACAAAACCATTTCGTCACTGAATCCTGGTTTACTGATGATTCTTTCGACAGGCAGAGCCGCAGAGGAGCTTTGGCACCGGCAGCGATCGAGTTTTCGAGCTTACGCACGGAGTCCCGCGTTCTCTAGCGCATCAGACGGCGGGCGATCGATGGCAACGCCGCCGGCGCGCCCGTACCGCTTCCCCGCGCTGCCGGAGAAGGACAAGGACGACGACGATGACGACCAGGTGGCCACGCGTTGCAGCAGGCAGTCGTGCGGGACGTGCAGCGCGTCGGCGGTGGCGAGCTGCGTGGCGCTGTGCCTGTGCCCGTGCGCCGTGCTCAGCTGCCTGACGCTGGCGCTCGTCAAAGCGCCCTACGCCGCGGGCCGGCGGTGCGTGGCGAGGCTCGCGCGGAGGCGGCTGCGGAAGGCGAGCGCGAGGCGCGTCCGTGACCTGGACGACGAGCAGCACCACCAGCAGCAGAAGCAGTGCCCGCGGCGGAGCAAGCAGCAGGACTGGGGCGAGCTGGCTCGCGCGGCGGCCGTCGGCGGCGGCGCCGAGGCCAGGGCGAAGGTGAGCTCCAGGATGGACGCGTCGGAGGAGGCGTGGGCGGACATGTACCAGGTTGGCCTCTGGGGGTTCGGCCGGCTGTCCTTCTCGGCGCCGGTGGTCGCCGGGGGAGGAGGCACCGAATCCGAGGTGGACGGCGACGCTGCTTCCGAGTGAGACGTGCACTGGCTCACTCTAGAAGCTAGCGGCCGGCCGATTGGCTTTGGATGTGGTCTGTACAAAATTCGGTGGCGTGAAGCGGCGCGTGCATCTTGTGATGGTGTGCGTGCGGATCGTAGGCTTCTTGGCACGGGTGTTAGGGTTGTGCACTGCTTGGTGTGTCTTTGTGGTGGGTGAATCAACTTTATTGTTGCACCAGGATTCTGTGTACAAGATTGCACTCGGTACGTGATTGTACAAAACTGTTTGGCAAAGGCTTGTACAAACTTTTCGGGCCATGGCTAATCAACGTCCTTAGCCATGGTTCTTATGGCGTCGCCTAGGCGTCTCCTATGGCGATTTGTTTTGGCCTAAGGAGACGCCTTAGCCCGCCTAGGCGGCTGGAAGGTGGTGAGTCGGCTCGCCTCGCCTTACCGCTATAGGAACCATGGTCCTAGCACCGAGGACGTCAGAATCGAGTATGGTAGAGGATCTGGGTCCGACCGAAACCAATGCTGTTTCGGTGCCCCCTATCAGAACGCGACGTACATCAGAAAATTGCTGTGGGCCTACTTCAAATGACAATATGCCTGCGCCCTTACTAAAAAAAGACAATATGCTTGTTGTGCGGCTATAGAGGGAAAAAAATGGAGATGGTTCGTGCTCAGCGCGCTGGTGGTGTCTAATCGCTAATGGAGGCGGCCAACCGAACCAGAGCCCAGAGCGGAGCGAGATATTTCGATATTTGACATCAAGTTCGCACGCCTAACACGTCTTGACATCCAATTCGTAAGCCTTTCGAAATTTGACATCGGGCATGCGAATTACTTCGATCTGTAACATTTCGGATCAATTTTCTCTATTTTGCGATTTTCATCTCAGATTTCACTGTTTGGGCCATGTGAAGGGACGATCATGCCCCTGGCCTTGCCTTTAGATTGCATTGAACTCAATCTCCTCATCCGTTCCTGTGTCTCATTCTGCTTCTCTCTCAGTCAGCCTCAAGAACAGGCGGCTGGAGCAGCTAGGGTTTGACGTGGAGGTGTGGATTCGGACGCCCGAAGCCCGCTGAACGGATCCCATGATCCCGTTCGATCTTCCTCCCGGGTAAGGCCTCACCTTCCAACCCTAATCCCTCCCCTAATCCATGCAGTGACTGTATGTGTTTTTGTAGAAAGGGAGAAATAGATGTGTGAATGGGGCATACGATTTAGCTAGTAGCCGACTGATTCATGTGCTTGACCATTTTTCTTTGTACTCGGTAGGCTTGATCCGGATGGGGGCCTTTAGACTAAGCGTTCAAATCTCTCAGTTCACATCAATGCTTGATGATGGTAGCTCTGTTGTTGTGGGCCGAAGATGCTATGAATGGCTAGTGGACTGTCGATGCTATACTTTGAAGGACTTAGAAAATGACATTGCATCTAGGATGGATTGGGGCAGCCAGCAGATTGTAGTCTATGTAGCTGATGTAGGGAGTGGTGGGGAAAAGAAATTGATGGATGATAAAGATCTGTCACTTGCATTCTCTGAAAGAAAGAATGATAAGAAGTTGTTTCTGTTTGTTGAGGTGGAGGGCAAAGCTGCAGATCTGGTTTCAAACTCAGTTGTTACAGAAGTTGAGAGCAATATTTGTGATGCAGCAGTACAATCAAGCACTGAGCCACTTGATGCTCCACCTACAATTGTCGATGCACCTGCACCTGAAATTGTTGATGCACCTGCACCTGTAATTGATTGGGACAGTCTAGAGATACTTCCAATTGGGAATGACCAGATAGGCACTAGCTTTTCCTGTAATGGATGAAGATGCAATGTATGAATTTCTAGGCTTGAGGGCAGAGGATGAAAGAGCAGAGAAAGAAAAGGCAGCAGCTGAAAACGAGGAGGAACCTGTAATTGAACCAATAGACTTAGAGGGTGCAGAGTTGCCAGTTGATGATCATGTTCCTGGTGAAGAATCTGCTTTCTATGATAGGGAAGACCCTCCTATGGAAGTTGGAACCATTTATCCTTGTATGGATGAGTTTAGGGCAGCTGTGAGGCAGCATGCCATAAAAGAACAATTTGAACTAGCAACAGAGAGATCATGTAAATCTTTGTTCAGGGGCCATTGCAAAGCTGAGGGTTGTAAGTGGGCTATTATAGCAAGGTTGATGCAGGATAAGAAGCAAGTCAGGGTACATATTGCTAACTTATGCTAACCTCACCCATGTATATGCAAGTGTTAATTAATTGCTAACAAATCTGTTTTTGTTTTTTCAGATTACATTGAACAAGGGAGAACATTTTTGTGCATCAACTGGGAGAGTGAGGACTAAGATGGCCACCTACCATTGGGTAGCAGAGAAGGCCATACCCTATCTGAAGAAGGATCAAGACCTAGGGGCAACAAAATTGCAGAAAATTTTGCAGGATAAATATCAGGTAACAATTGGTTATTCAACTGTATGGCTTGGTAGACAAAAGGCTGCTGAGAAAATTTTTGGTACATGGGAAGACAGTTTTGGGTATTTGTACAATTTCAAGGCAGAGGTAGAGGAAAAAATGCCTGGAAGCGTTGTGGAGATAGATGTTGTACAGCATGAAGATGGAACCTATTTCCATAGATTCTTTTGTTGCTTGAAACCCAGCATTGATGGTTTTTTAAATGGTTGTAGACCATTCTTGAGTGTAGATTCGACTGCCCTCAATGGTAGGTGGAATGGCCACCTACCATCAGCGACTGCTCTAGATGGTCACAACTGGATGTTTCCAGTGGCCTTTGAATTTTTTGATGGTGAGACGAAAGATAATTGGACTTGGTTTATGAGGCAGCTGCGAAAGGCAATTGGGGAACCACCTCACTTAGCTATAAGTTCAGATGGTTGTAAGGGTCTACTTAGAGCTGTACAGAGGGTGTTTCCATGGGCAGAGCATAGAGAATGTTTTTTCCACTTGATGAAGAATTTTGTCAAGAAGTTTCAAGGGCCTGCATTCGGGAGAATGTACCCTGCAGCTAGGACTTTTCAGCCTCGTTATCATGAGTACCTCATGCAGAAGATGTATGCAGAAAATAAAGAGATGGAGCCATGGTTGAAGAAAAACCACCGTTTAAAATGGACGAGGAGCCAATTTTCAGAAGAAATTAAGTGTGATCATATTACTAGCAATGTTGCAGAGGTTTGGAACAGGTGGGTGAAGGACATTAAGGACCTTCCCTGTTGCTGATCTTGCAGATACAATTAGGTCTAAAGTTCATGGAGCTATATGCAAAAAGGAGGAGAATAGGTGAAAAATTGGAAGGCCATGTAATGCTTCCCATTGTAGTCCGCCAACTTAATGCATTGAGTAGGCAGTTGGGTCACTTGCATGTGAAAGAAGGTGGACAGGATGAAGCAGAGGTCACAGAAATCACTGCAAAACACAAGATCATCAGACATGTGGTGAATTTGCAGAACCATGTTTGCACTTGCAGAGAGTGGCAAGTCTCAGGGAAACCATGCCAACATGCTTTGGCACTATTAACCACAATAAGAAATCCCAATTTGGAAAACTATCTGCATCCTTACTACTCAGTGTATCATTTCAGGCAAGCCTATTCTGGGGTCATCAAACCATTGCCTGATAAGTCCCAGTGGCCTCGTGTGGATCTTGGTTTTAGGGTGTTGCCACCACTGAAAGACAGACCCGTTGGGAGACAGAGGAAGAATAGATATCCCAGCTGTCTAGAGAACAAGGGCAACAACAAAAAGCCAAGGAGCAAAGGGCTGTGGCAGGTGCAATGTCAGAATTGTTTCAAGTATGGCCATAGGACTACATCACCAAAGTGCCCTCTAAATGGAACTAAAAAAGGTATATGCTTCTCCAGCAACTACATTCAGATGTATTTTATATGCTAATGTATGGAAATTGCAGAAAGAGTCGTGCCAAAAGGGCCCTTTAGGGAGGCCACCAGGTTCTAGCAAGAAGCAAAAGGTTGCAGAGGAGGAAATGCCAGTTGCAGAGGAGGAAAGGCCAGTTGCAGAGGAGGAAAGCCATGCACCAATCACCACAAGGTCAATATTGCATCAAATTGTATTCTTATGTTTAATCTATATTTTTGTGCCATCTAACAATGTACAACTTCTCTTTTTGTAGCCAACTTGCATTGACCATGCCAGCTGAAATCATGGAAATTGACCAAGTTATCACCACTGCAGCTCCAAGTACTCCCCCCGCAAAGAAGAAGAAAGCTGTGAAGAAGAAGCTGACACCAAGGAAGCCACAAAATTGATGTCATGTCATGCCTGAGATGGTTTCTTTTGTATACAAGAAACTGTGAACCTGTATTTGTTGCTTTTGTTATTCCAGAACCTGAGACATGGTTTGTTTTTATTATTCCTGAACGTGAGACTTGATTTTCTATTGTAATTCCTGAACCTGAGACTTGGCAATTTACTTTTGTGATGTGATATGCATTGCTTCATCTCCCAAATCAATTATTATGGGACTTTCTGCCAAAATTTGAAAAATTAACAGATAAGATCACTTTGCTTGGAACATAAAACACGCAATTCATAGAAGATTCATCAGTACAGGGCACTTGGTCCATTACAACACTACTTTAGTACCATCCAACCTGTGAACAACACCACAAGACACACAACAAGAACACATGGACCTCCAACACATGAGCAATTCGTCTGCTTATTCTTCATCTCATCCATTCCCAGCTTGATCATGGACAACTCCTCCTTCACCTCATGCAATCCAAACTTCACTTGTTCAACTTCTTCTATAGCTGGTCAGGGAGGGCATCGAGTGTGGGTGTACCCAAATAACCCATCTTCTTCAACTTCTGAAGGTGCTGCTCATACTGACTCTGCACCATGATAATGCCACACTTCTTGCCCATCTGCAAAATTTGAGCCACATGAAAATTATTTCACACAATCAAAACTGGGCAATCACGAAATTGAATGAAACACTAACCAATTCATCATTCCTGGGGCACTTGAAGAACCTTTTACCACGATTTTTGGTCCATTGACAGGTGAATGCAATGAGCCTCACATCCTGACAATTTGGGCACATGACCAGCGGCAACCCAGTTGCTTCATCGAACGAAAGGGGGGCACCATCCAGTGGCGCAAGGGCTGCAGGGCCCGATGCTGACGAACTGCGCCAAACCCTACCTCCTGCAGACCGGTTCCACGCGGACGAGGAGGATGCGTGCGACATCGGCGCGGTATAGGGAGCGACAGCGGCAGCAACAGTGGCGGCGTGGGACAGGGGGCGGCGGCGGCAGCCAACGCAGGAGAGAGCAGCGGCGCGGTACAGGAGGAGGCGGCGACGGCAAGAGTAGCGGCGCGGGACGGGGGGGCGGTGGCGGCGGCAAGACCACCGGCGCGAGGGGATGCGACGGCGGGACTGCGGCTGTGTATGTCTCGATCTCCTCCTGAATCGATAAAGAAGGCAAAGCCAGGGGCATAATCGTCCCTTCACATGGCCCAAACAGTGAAATCTGAGATGAAAATCGCGAAATAGAGAAAATTGATCCGAAATGTTACAGATCGAAGCAATTCGCATGCCCGATGTCAAATTTCGAAAGGCTTACGAATTGGATGTCAAGACGCGTTAGGCGTGCGAACTTGATGTCAAATATCGAAATACCTGGAGCGGATAGGGTAACAAGCTTTCCGTTGAGCCTCTGATTAATCATTTACTAGATCGTTAATGTTTGTAATTCAGTCCTCCTATACAGGCATGCTATTTTTTAATTCAAAAGTAAATAGGAGTACCTCGAGAGAACCTAAAAGTTTGCAATACAGTCCTCCAATATAGGCATGCTATTTTTTAATTCAAAACTAAATTATACACACAATACGCATGCTTATACTGTACAAAAGTTGTACTATACAAACAATACAACGTTCAATGTTGATTTAGCAGCAACAGATGACATTTTGTACAGTAATTTGTGGCCAGAAGCCCAGAATATGCTTTAAAAACTTTCAAACCCTAATGAATGGTATAAACTTTGAAGGGATTAATGGAAAACAAACCAAAACATAGAAATAAGTGATGTATCATGTATTGTCCGGAGATGGAGAACCCATGCTGAAATCCATATATACAAAAGCTAATGACACAACCATTACACGTTTAGACATACTTGCAATGATTCAAAAAGGTAACAACGCAGAGCTAACATAATTCACCTGTGCTGATACGCGACATTGGTTATTGTCAGTTTGCTGCTCATCTACCACTAACCTAAGCCTCCAAAGAATCTAAGCAACAGCTTAGTTTTGTTAAGCTAAAAACCCGATTAGCAACGCAACCTCTTGGGGTTCAGTCCCAAAATATCCAATGTAGATGCCAAGCTAGATTGCCCCTGCCTGCGCCGTTTCTCATACTTGAACATCTTAAACTTTTGATGTTGCTTCAAGGTATATGAATAATCCTTACCTTCTTCACATTCAACAAAATCCTTTAGATCATCCCAGTCTCCGTTTTGTGGGTATTCGTGATGACACTCAAAAAAGGCCTGGCCATCAGTCTTTCTAATGGACATACAATTCTGAGGGGTGCCCAACCTGCAACACGATACCACAATTCAAACTCAATATTTATTAGCATTTTGCTAAGTTAACAGACACATGAATGATGAATTAGAGATCAAAAGACATACGAAACTAGTATTACTCCTACATGTTTACAATAGGTCTAAATATGATAACAACAAAACAGTCCATCAATATTTTGATCTATGGAAATTCACCTGATTTCAACATTCAGTACAAGATCTTGACTACATATCACGATACACAAAAACAAATAAAAGATTGCAGACAAACGCATCTGGTGCACACCAACATCTTTACTTGTCTTTCTGTCCTTCCCGTAGGAAGTATCTTAAAAGAGTATCATCTCGATGGAACCATATCCAGCATTGTGATACACTATCTTGCAATTGCCATACACCCACCAGCCACCAATAATAAACAGGAATCTGGGGTCCATGTGGTCAAGGAGACATTGGTCATGGGAGCTAAATCTGTTGGTCGATGTGGGCGGAGGGTAGTGTTCTTCAGGGTTTAGGGTCTATGACCGCAGTAAGTCCAAGTCAATAATACATGGTCCCAATTAAACTTTAGATAAAACCTAAATATCCATTTGGAAAAGGGACAGGGAAAAAAAAAATGATAACAAGGAGTTGGACATTGAATCATTGACAGATTCCTTGTGTACGAAATTGATGTCAGAAAGTACCGTGTCACACTTTTTACTATTATTACTACATTAACTACGCAAAAGTATAACGTCATGGGTGTAATTTGAAATCTAGTAATGCTGTTTCTGTCGAATAAATACAACTAGGCAACACATGCATAAGACATCCCTCTCACACATCCAATTAAGACTTCATTAATCTGCAAGGTTATGAAGACCTCCCTCCCTCCGTTATGAAAATGGCTGATGTGGCACCACTGTACTTGTACATGTCCTTGAATATTGTTGGTAAAATAGTTCAACAACTTGTATGAGTTAGTAACAGATGGAGCAATACCTTTGCCATCGAAATTTGTTTAACGCATTACTGTTCTTTTATCTACAAAGCTACTAAGATAAATACTAGAAGATATAGTTTTGACTTAATTTCCACATTTAACATACAAAACAAAGACAAGTTTTACAACTGTAGACCTAAGCAGCAGCAACTGAAAATATGGTGTCAGAGGCTACCTGGTTCCATCTCCATCACCGTGCCTGCCTTTATGAATTTTACGTATGGTTTCATACCGTGAAGCCATCGCTTTAATCCGTGGAGAAACCTGCATATGTGATGCTCAAATAAAGTGAAATTGCAGAAATAAAATAGAACCAAAAAAGCATGTAAATATTTGAAGTGCTACCTCCTCTAAGACTCTCGCCTGGGTATAGCAGATAATTGCACACTCTTTTGAAGAGGGCTGAAATGTACCCGGACCTTCCTCTTCAGCAATAAGATTCATGGACATTATCACCATGACAATGCAACCTTTCCACAGAAAGCCAAGCCTTTTTCTTGCACAACAAAGAGATAAGGTAGCAAAATGAGCCAACATTAGCATTGGGGCACTTTCCCTGTCCACAGGCATCCCAATAATATCAAGCAAGTCATATCTATGAAGCTCATTTGCTTCATGTTGCCCAAACAAACGGATACTTTCATGTATAAGATTGTACCCCATGCAGAGTGTTGCATAATTTACATTTTCTTTGTCACTAGCAGATGCCATTTGGCTGGAACAGTGCAGGATTTGTAGCAGTGAGGAACTCATTACCCTAAGTACTGCTGCAAGGCAAATGATCCCATCTGACACTGAAGTATCAGATTCCAGCACCTCCTTTTGCTTTCCACAGAACAGGATTTTTAACAATAGATCCTTCAGAACCATAGAATGTTCTTGCCTTAACTTTTCATGAAGGATATGCTGGTTCTCTTCAATTAGGCGATCAATGTCACCCTCATTAGTGGGCAGGTCATCACCAGAGTGCAATTGGCAAAACGAAAGCATCCCATTGATCTGACTTCTAAGCTTCTGATCAGTGGCATCTTTGATACAGCAGCTTAAAGGCATTTCCTTGCCAAAACGATTCCATGGGGTTTTCACGCCATCAGTTCTGTTGAAAACGTGCAGTGCCGGTAAATATCTCACATAAAGATTCATGGCATGCTCAAGCAAATGCAAGTCTGGATTTTGATCACTGATGCATCTTGACGCGAGCAGTAAAAGATGTGCCTCGACAACAGCTGGCAAAGAGAACAAGCGGGTGCTGAGAATCAGCGCAGAAGCCCCATGAAAGCTAATTTCTGGAGCCACCCTTGACTCATTCCCTGACCAAGAAAGTGCACATCGAAACACCTCAAATCCTCCCTCATCCTCCAATGATGAAATGAAATGGCGGCACAAGAGCTCCAGCATGAGGTGGTGATCACCCTGACATGGCATGGCCTCAGTGAAGATCCTTGACCCTTCTTGTGCAGCACAGTCCGCCATGGCCAAGCACTTCCTCAGTCCCCCACTATGAACAAGGATTTCAGCGAACACCTGCAATAACGTTCACCTATCAAAGTTCAAACAGTTCAATCGGAAGGGGCAATCAAACGGTTCAAACAAAATTCCTGAATCTTCCGTAAAGGAATCGATGCAACCAGCTACAGAGAGGGCAATGAACGAGTACCTCGAGAGCGGGAAGGATGGATGGGGACGGGTCGCGGGAGAGGATGGCGCTAAGGAAGTCGAGGAGGCCGTGGCAGTACCGAGCGGCTAGGATTGGGTCGCCGGCGTTGAGACGAGAAAGCAAATGGAAGCAGCGGCGGAGGAGAGCTGGAACGTCGGCGCAAGGCGGGGACGTCGAGGAGGAGACATCGTGCCGGGAAAGCTCCGCAAAAGCATGGCTCGCCAAGCGCCGGGCGGCTTCCAGCTCTTCGTCGTCGGGCATCGGCAGCGGATTGGGAGCGGAAACCCTAGAAGAGGAGGGGGATCGAGGAGAATCGGGAGGGGAGGAAGGGGTCCTTCACCAACGGCACTTACGCCGGCCGCTCCCTGAGCCCCGCCTGCAAGAATCACAAGCAGAAGAGCATCAATCGCCGCCTCCCACCAAGATTAATCACCTCAACGGCGAGAGATTTTGCCAGGATTTAGACGAGGGACGGACCTCGGAGACGCCGGCGCCATGAACATAGAGGGGCTCGCCATTCGCCAGCGTTAGGAACCAGGGGAAGAGGGAGATGCAGCGGCGTCGGGAGGCGGGCGGAGCGGATCTCGAAGGAAGTGGGGGAGCGGGGCCTTCTGCGGTGGCCGGAGACCGGCGGAGAGAGGAGAGGAGACGGGCGGCGGGGAAGGTAGTGCGAGAAAGATTGTTGACGGCGCTGACGACGCCGTGACGACGGTTGGGGCAATTTTTGGAAGAAAAAACGGCGCACAACACATTGGGGCAGAATTTGAACGTGCCGCCCGCGCAGACGGCTGGCCGGCTCGTGACAATGCCACTATTCCTTTTCAGCACACTTTGTAATTTTCAGACAAAAATATTTTACTCTCTTCATAAATGGATAATTAATAATGATTAGTACAATTTATTAAGTATTAAAGTATTTCTTTTGTTGAAACGGTCATTATATTGTGCAAAAATTCATTTGGCCCTGTTTAATTCTTACAGTGTTTGCAAAAAAGTTTTCACCTAGAAAATCAGTGTCAGTTCATTTCTTCTCTTGTGCACGCGACCCAATGTAAAAAGTTTTCACCACTTTCACTCTCTATTCTCGAATTAAACACCCTCTTGATTATTTATTCATTATAATTGGCATGATTAGAATTCAAATGGTCTTGTACAAAAACTATAGCTTCCTAAAGAAAGAACAATATATCATTTCAAATTTGTCTCGCAAAGAATGTAACTATGATTTTTTACTAGTTAGGGTAGGCGCTCACTTTGTTCGCTTGGCTTATCAGCCCAACCCTTCAGATTATTTCTCTCACATAATACTAATCAACTAAAATCAATAGACTTTTCAATCAAGTCCTGTCAAACGAACAGTCGCACTGCTTCTCCAACTCCCTCTTTTCATGTAACAATAAGCATTCTGCGTCATAGCTAGAATTCAGCTCAAGGTGGTCCAACTTCATATAAAAGTTTTTTAACACTACAAATCTAATATACTAGCATAACTCCTACTTGGAACAGGCAGACATGGAGATAAATGCCTTTTGGTTTTCTGAAAATTAGATGAAGGCAGGTGGGTACCGGACGCTAAGATCTCTGCCCCGCAAGCATTATGTGTACGTTTAAAATTGAGAAGTAAGCAAAATATAACACCCCGCTGCAATAAAATGAGTAAACTAGGGGTCATTTTCATCCGTTAATATTCTTCTAAGACTTGTACTTTAATCTGAGAACAAACACTATTAAGTTTTTTAGTAGTTCAAACCAGTTCGAATCCCACTCAAAGTTGATCCAAAATTTATTGAGAGAAACCGTAACGTCCCGCCTCCCTGAGGCCGGGCCCGCTTACCCTGACAGCTCTATATGACCTTTAGAATTCCCTCGCAGACCAACACATGTCTTTTCTGCGCACTTTGCCCTCATTCATGCGCATCTAGAAATCCGGGAAGGACTTCCCAGTCGGTCACCCATCCCGAGATGAGCTTCCGGAAAAAAGTTACAACTTGTTGATATGAGTATTCTATCAATCCTATTAAGCCTTGGGCTGTCACAATCTCACCCCTAGAAGACTGACGCCCTCGTCGGTCAACCCTAGGCCAGAAACATCTCCTCTTGGCCACGTCTGTGTGCCCAGTGCCAGCGCATGTGCCATGCTGTGTGACCACTCTGGGTCCACACGAGCCATGCGCACCATGCCTGCGCAACTGCGACCCCACGCGCTCGTGAAACCGCGAGAGTCGACTCTGATACCAGCTGTAACATCCCGCCTCCCTGAGGCCAGGCCCGCTTACCCTGGCAGCTCTATAGGACCTTTAGAATTTCCTCACAGACCAACACACGTCTTTTCTGCGCACTTTGTCCTCACTCATGCGCACCCGGGAAGGACTTCCCGGTCGGTCACCCATCTTGAAATTGCTTCGAGCCAAGCACGCTTAACCCCGGAGTTCTTTCGAGATGAGCTTCGGAAAAGAAGTTGCAGCTTGTTGATACGAGTATTCTATCAATTCCTATTAAGCCCTGTAGCTGTCACAGAAACCATCAGAAATTGAGTATGAAATATAAAAAATATCAAAATAACCCAGAGTTATTTTTTTGTATTTTCTCAAGAATTTTTAGAGCAAATGTTAAATGTTTTTCACATTCTTTTTAATCTCTAAATAAAATTAATTATTACATAAATGTGGTAAAAAATAACAGCTCTAAAAATCATAGAATCTAGTACCAAGATTATTGTTCAGCCATGTGTTTGAGATGACTTCCCCCATGTGGGATTATAACTTGATTCGGAATCCTATAAAAGTTTGGATCGGAACAACCCATACAGGACAAGCTTAAGTAGCTTTTCGTACTGTATCTACGGTAAGAGCTTCCACTCTGAGCAACTGATTTAGGGCTTGCATTTACTCTAGTCTAGAATTCTAGATAGATATGTGAAGTGGTGATCATTTTCTTAAACCCTTTACCCTTTTTCCTCACCAGCAAAGCGCATGGCCGAGGCGCGCCTACACACGACAACGTGTCAACGTCTGGAGGAGAGACGCCCCCTTGCCGAAAATAGCGACACTGGATCCATGTCCCCCACCCACCGTTTTATAACCAAGATCAAGTCCGGTGATGCGCGTACGACGACGTGTTGCTTCTGTTCCTTGGCCTGTTGGGTAACACCACCGTAACAAGCAGATTGTTCCATCATAACTGGCCTTTTTTATTGCTGCATCAAAACTATGTACAAGATTGCACTCAGGCCGCAGTACATCTTTGCGCGCGCACACACTCTCATCTGAGCTCTCTGCTCCTTCCCCATCCAGAGGGAAACTCAAGACTCGAAGATGAACGAGCTCTAGCTATTGGCTACATACGCTCATCAAGCAGCACGGACCACTGAATACAGGTCGGTGCGGTGCATCAGTCAACCCTTGCTGCGATCGTGGCTCGTCAGTACCGGGCCACCACCAGCGGCATCGCCCGTCCGTCAGGGCAAACGCAAACCCGAGAAATCTGCCTTCAGATGCATCAGCGCGCGGCTAGTCAAACGCGACGGAGTAGTAGGTGTCGTACGTGCACCTCCTCCTGGCGGACATGAGCCTGCCCAGCTTCCGCTTGCAGAGCTCGAACCTGGCCGGCCGGTCGTCGCCGGCGGCCGCGGCGGCTCCGGGCAGCCCCAGCTGGCGCTCCAGCTCGGCGAACTCCTCGGGCCGCTGCACCACGTGGTCGTAGCAGATGTACCGCCCGCCCGCGGTGTTGTCCCCCATCGCCTCGTACGCGCGGACGTGCGCCTCCGCCACCGTCTCCACGTTCGCCGTCGCCAGCAGGCCGTCGGCGAGCATGGCGCGAGCGCCTGCATGCAGCCCGGATGCAAAGCGAGTCGGTCAGAAAGCGAGGAACAACGCATATGGTGCTTACGAGTTTGTGCGTTCCACACAGAAGAGGCATACTGGGGGAGGGGCACGGACGGACCTTTGAGGTAGGCGATGGACGCGGTGGAGTTGCGGCGTCGGAATCCCGGGCCGGTGACGAGCGCCGGGCAGATGGTGACCAGCTTCAGGTCTCGCCCACGGGCTGCCCTCCACGCTGCCTTCTCCGCCTGCCGTCTTGCCAAGTGCAAACCACAGCTGAAACCATGCATTACCAACGACATCAGATTTGTTCAGTTTTCAGAAGAAGAAAAAAAAAAGTACTATTGCTCGGTGCCTCGGTGTTAATTGTTTGCGATCGCTCACCTTGTTGTCGCGGCAGAAGCTCTCGTCGCTCCAGCAGTTCTCGTCGATGATGGTGGGGAACCGCCGGTCATGAGGGTAGTTCTGCCTCCACACGCATGCCAGCAACGAAGAGGTGAAGACGCATTTCCTGACCGACTCTGTACTCACGCACGCTTCGATCACCCGCTCCGCTGCTTGGGCTTCCAACCTCGCCATGTGTTTCTGTCAAAATCAGGCGTTGCCATATGTTAAAAACCACAAATCTCTTCAGCATGCATGCCATTTTAATGCTTCAGTAGCTACTAAAATTGGACTCGAAATATCTTGCTACAAGAAGCAACAGCATCACTGCTATCCTGCTAAGCAACAGATTAAACTGCATATGAGGGTCTACAACTCTAGATAAGATGTGTTAGGCAATTAACGAAAAGGACAAGGCTAGCTTATTAGCCACCTAATCAAGATTTTTAGCGAACGAAGTTGACAGGAGCATGTTAGTCAAAGGCTGTCCAGGCCTCCAGGGCATTGTCAGTATAGTAGTTACCACAAGCATATGACGGCGATATTCTGGCTGTATGTATTCGACAAAATAGTGAGCAGGTGAGCACTGATTCACTGAATCGCCTCCACCCTCCAGCATTGTTGTTAGCATCAATCAAACACAGGGTCCTCGCTTTCAG
The DNA here is from genome assembly GCA_015476505.1 of Urochloa ruziziensis. Lineage (NCBI taxonomy): Eukaryota > Viridiplantae > Streptophyta > Magnoliopsida > Poales > Poaceae > Urochloa > Urochloa ruziziensis. Next base: position 43,750,614 of record CM027122.1, read on the forward strand.
CCTCGGTTGATAAGGGACCTGCACCGGCCGGTCCTAACTGCTAACGACTTGACGCCGCAGTAGCCCATTCTGCGAGGGAGGCGCGCTGACGACTTTGTGTTTTCTCGAATCACTTTGGGGTGTTATAAAGCCATCGTGAGTGGTTGGATCATTTCTATGATACGTTGACGCTAACCGCCATGACGGTACCGGCGGGGGAAGCTGAGTGGTTTGGTGGTTGCATTGTCAAACTGTTGTTGCTATGTGAGGTCACTCAGAATCAGATGATAAAACTTTGTCCTGCAGGTGCGAAGTGCGGAAGGTCATCCCAGCTAGTAAGTTTAAGACTCGAGAACTGATTAGTCAGAAGTGTTGCCTTCAGATCGGTTGGAACGCCAAAATGTCATAGGTTCAGGACGCTGCACAGGTACAGTTAGAGATGGTCCGAATTAAGAACACTTTCTTCAGAAAGCTTGCCATTGTTTCCCTTTGTCGTATAGCCTCTGACGACAATCCTACCCTACCAGTCCTTGCTTTTGCACCCTCAACAGAAAGCTGTACTTCCAAAGTCACGGGTTGGTGAGTGTCGTACTGACCTAGTACTGTTGTGATAGGCTAGCTGGGTGTAGGGAATCCCCCCTCTTCACACTAGGCTTTATGTGGGGAAAAAAACAGTAAGGACAAGGTCATAGTTTAAATGTTTTACTTCTTCTCATGGTTAGGTTATTTTACATCATGCCCATGGTTAGGTTTAAGGAGATCAATCTCACACCCCAACCAACCAACTGTTGTCGTGCAACAGATTTGCATCATCATGTGTCCGTGTCTCGAGTCTCTCCTCTCTGCCACTAGCCCACTACCACGCATGTTGTCACGCCTCTAACGGGCCGGACCACGCGAGGCCCGTTCCTGAGCCTCCACGTATAGTGGCCGCTTCACTTTGATGTTTTGAACATGGGGGCGCGACGCGGTGGCCTCGTGTTTCAGCTACGTCAACACTTGCCTGGTCCTTAGTGCGAGTGACCTTGAAAGGGCCTCTCAATGATGAGAGCGAAGTCTCAAAAAAAAAAAAAAAATGATGAGAGCGACCTGCCTCTGTTACCCCAGTCTATTTCAGAAAAGGTTTGCTTCCTGTCAAAATCACCGTCTAGTTTAACCACTTCCATCTAGTTTAACCACTTTTATTTATACTGTGGTTGTTACCGGCAAGTGGCACTTGATTAGTGCTTTGCTCTGTGTTTAACCGTGGCCAATCGTAACCTCTCTTCCAGCTCTCTCACGGCACCATCCTTTTCGCGACTTGGATCACTACTTTTAGCGATTCCCGAGTTACCAGAAACCAGCTATTCTATTCTACTGCGAGAGGCCTTTACCACTTTTCATTTTCAAGAAGCAAAAAAAGACTCGTAACCATCTTGGCTTGTGCGATAGATTCACACGCCAAACACGCAGATGCAAAATGCTTACGCGAAATTTCACGCATGTTGCTTCTCCTGCCCTGCTTTTTCCCCCTGACGTGATGTGAGGAACTAGCTACCGATTCCGATTTTTCGCACTGCTAAAAAAAAAGTTAATAAAAATGTGCCGTGCAACACTCACCGTGTAACCGGACATGCCCCCGGGGTCCACGAAGGCGGAGGTGTGGAACACGCCGGCGCATCCGTCGAAGGCGCGGCGCAGGCTCTCCGGGTCCGTCACGTTCGCCATCACCGTCCACACACCGTCCCGGCCGTCCTCGCCGAACATCTCCATCTCCCGCAGCTTGTCCATGTCCTCTGCCCAAAAAAAAAAAAAAAAAAAAGCACGCACGGGACAACAGCCAATGTCAGACACAGACCTTCACCTCACGGTCAGAAATCGAATAATGGAAACAGTTGAAATCTCAATCAGCAGCAGAGAAAAATGGATCTGTTTGCTTTTTTTTTTTTGCTAGCATATTATCCTAATCTAATCTAGCTCCCGATTCCATATCCCCAACGATTGGTTCGCAGATCGCAGGATGCGAACGTAAGATACTACCGCTACTGGACGAGCGCACCGCGCGTCAGAGAAAGACTCTGCATCGATCGAGCTCTCCAGCCGTTCCATTCAGAAAAGTTGTAGGTTGAGATGAAGCTTTCAGAAACCTAAACCCATTTACCGTGCTCACCATGGCACTTACATCTAGTACTCATTTGTTTGTCAAATGGCTGTCTGCTTTTCTTCATGCGTCAAGATTTTTGCTCAAGGCCTACAGGGTACAGTGGGCACCAACATTACTTGGCCAACAATCTGTTGCTAGCCGATGTGACATGTCCACCTACGCAGCACGAGATTTACATCGACTGGAAACGTAGAGGGGACCCATTACTCCACTAACGAGTTGTTAAAATTGGGTGGTGGTGTCAAAAGGAGCACCAGTCAAAAAGTGAAAAACTAATCATCATATTTTTTTAAAAATTAAAGCAGGAGCACTGCTATATCATATAATAAGAAGAAGCATTCGTACATAACGTGCCGAAGCGTACACCACCACACAATCCTCCAAACACAAGAACAAACGCACACTACACGGACACACCACCACTCCCGACCAATTGGGAGAGGAGTTCGAGGCAGGCCGTCGAAACCTGCGTCATTGTCACCAACGATGTGCCACGCCGGAGGCGCAGCCCGCTGCAAGCTCAAAACGGCCGCCTGAGCTCCTCCACCATGGGGCTATCATCCCCAAACCATCCGCACACGATCGTCGATCTCTCTGCTCCCTTGAAACATCAGCGAACACTTCATCGCAGCACCAATGAAAACCACCGATCCTGACCACTCTGCGTGGGGGCCTCGCCACATCCACCGCCTCACTCTCTGCCAAGGACTCAGAGATCTGAGGCCGCTCCTGAGAGTATCACCTCCGCTTAGCCGTCACCGAGTTCACCACTGCACCTTGCACGGCAGATCAAACTCTCTAGCACCCATGGGCCCACTACACCTCCCGGCAACACGAACAATGCGTGCATCCTCAATAACCTGCAGCACCACAGACGACCTCCTCCGCTGCTACCTCAAGCCGAGTCGGGACTCTAACTACGAAGCCTCCAACGAGGTCACGACGCCAAGGCACCACCGTCGCACGTCCACACATGTCACCCCGAGAGCCCCGCACGACAGAGAGCCTGGCGGCTCGCCATGATGCCCCAGCGGGGAGACCGACACCAAAGGGCGCCGCCATCATGCCCACTGACGGACGCGTCAGTGAAGACTTTCGCCCGAGTCTACACCATGCTTGCCGCGCTCCTGGCCAAGTCACACTGACTAGAAAAGGGAGGGGGGAGGGGGCACCGTCGCCCGTGGCCGGTCGTGGCCGCCGCCGAGGTCGTCAGATCTGCGCGCTTCGGTCGTTGCCACACCACCTCCCGCACGTCCCCCACCACATATCCGCCAGATCCGGTCGAGGAGGGACCGGATCCGTGGTCCCCGTCACCGTCGCCGCCGCTAGGCTCGCCGCCGGCGAAGGAGCCACCATGGAGTCCAAAGCGGTCGCGCCCGCCCCTAGCCGCCGGAGTGGAGAGGGAGAGCCCCGCCGCCGCCGTCACCGCGGGGCGCGTTGGCTTTGGGCGGCCCGCTCGGATGGCGGCGCGACGGAACGAGGCGGCGATCTGGGGAGGCGGTGCTAGGGTTTCGTTGCCCGCTCGGTCACCCGCGCGGGGGGCGACGCGAGCGGGAGGAGCGAACCCGCTTATCATCATGGCTTTCAGAAGGTAAAAAAAGAGAGAAATACTCCGTAAACCTGAAGCAGTTGACCCCAAAAGGACTCTACCTACGGTCGCGTCTCCGTCAGAAAACATAGGCAGCCGTGGAAAATACAGACTGATCTGTTTGATTTGTGGACCACTCCGAATCAGTCAGAAAACCTGTAGAATCGCAGGGGTTTCATACGACTTTGGTTTGATCGATTTATTTTTCCACCTCCAGTGTTCCAAACCATCTGATTCAGTCAAGGTGGGAGGGCATCAGCCACACGCCGCATGACATCGCGGACGGTGGCTGGCTTCCAACTACGACGAGAGGATCACCTATAAGAAACGTGCAGGTTAACTAACCTCAGAAGAACTCTGCGTGTCTGATAATCTGGCCGTATAATAATATTTGCCAGAATCGATTCTGAGAAGTCAAAGTCCAGCTCTTAGCGGATGTATATGGTTCCATCCTTGCGGTGCAAGGTGTGCTAGTGCTAGGGTGCAAGTTGTAAATATCCTATGGATTCTAGCGAGCCTGCAGGCTGTGTTCATTTTGTATTAGGGAGCAAAAGTTAGATTGATGATAGAATATAGACTGCTCCTCGACATTTGTCGTGTTTCTTTCGGTCGGTAGGTGAGTTGATGAGATCTCTCAGGTTTCAGGTGAGGTAACGGGTAACCTATGGGAAGACTAAAGAAAAACGACCACTACGAAAACTGTCCGCCACAGAGTGCATGGAAGTGGCTACCGTAACCGTAACTACCATATTTTTTTTTCACTAAACGAAAAGGAAGATGAAAGAAAAAGACAGCGTCTGCTCTAGAAACTGATCAAGAGTAGCAAGAGCCAGTGACCAGTAACCCCAGTATCGGATAGTAGTATGATGGCTGGTGCTGGGGAAGCGGGGATATCATTAGCCACATCAAAGCGACCAACCCTCTCGCGGCAGTTGGTGGGCCGGCAGCGTTTGCATCGTGCAGAAGGGGCCATTGTAAGCAGCAGCCCGCTGTCGCTATCGGCAGCCAACTCACCACGGAGGAACGGCAAAAAGCTCAGCCAGAATGCAAGAAGAAACGAAACCCGGGCGCTGCGGTCTTTATCAAAGGGGGAGCATGAGAAGCGGTACAATGATTCCTCTTGCAGGCACGCCCAAGCACGTGATGAGAAGTCGCCGCCGGCTGCGGGCGTCAGCGCGCGTGTCTTGGGCGCACGGCGAACCTGCCAACATCCTCCGCTTCGCGTTTACCTATGGAGTACTACTACTGACCGGTAAAATGGTGATCCTGTCAATCCCGCGTGGATTTATCGCACCCACCCATATGGGATGGACGAGCGCGGCACAAGGCTCGCGCGCGATCGCTTTCTGGTGCCGAAAACGACGGGGTTTTCCCCCATTTTTTTCCCAACCGGCCAACCCCGTGCCGGCCGCTGAGGTGAGCGAGCGGTGGTGTGACGAGAGCAAAGCAAATTAGGAGCAGAGGAGGCCGGCCGAACCGCGACGACGCAGGCACACAAGGCAGAGACGGTAGGTGGTGAGCGAAAGGGGATTGGGCGCTGACCATTGCGTCTCGAGCGCGAGTCGGACGGTGTAGCCGTGGCGTAGGAGGCGGTCGACGACGGCGAACCCGACGAAGGAGATGCCGCCCGTGACGCACACGGCGCGCGCCCCGGCGGCCCCTGCGGCGTCGTCGGCCCCCGTGGCGCGCTTGGCGCCCGCGTGCCCCGCCGAGCGCCGCCGCCACCCGGCCGCGGCGCCGCCGTGCCCGCCTCCGCCGCCGGCGGATAGCAGCGCGGCGCGCAGCTCCTCCACCTCCGCCTGCAGGCTCTGCGTGCTCCGCAGGACGCCCATGGCCGGCGCCGGGCCCTGTGGATCGCCTCACCTCCTCGGCGCTGGTGGCGCCGTACGTGCGTGCGTGCGCTCTGGGCGCGCGCGTGGCTCTGCCTCTCGACGGGCTCGGGCGTTGTTGGTGGAGTGGTTCGCAAGTGTTTTCAGGGGTGCGTGCGCGGGGTGGGTGCGCGCAGAGGGGGGACGACGTGGATAAATAGGGGGTTACCGCGCCATGGGGGGGCGGGGGGGGGGGGGGGGGTAGGTAGGCAGGCTGGTGCGTTGCGCGCGGCGGCGGCCCGCGTGCGTGGTCACCAGCCACCGTGCCGTCTGTTTACGGCGCCAAACCATACGGCGCCACTCAAAGGGTCCATTTTTGTACATTTTTACTCTAAGAGTCCAAATGTAAAATACTTTTCATAAAAGGATTAAAAAGCAAAAATTATACCGCGGAGTCGCTGCCTCTGCACTTCGGCTTCACTTCATGTTTTTTTCTCTCTCTCACTCAGGCAGGCTGAGAACGAGAAGAGCCTGCCCCGGGGGTGCTCGCGGAGCGCGTGGGGGTAGTTGCGCTGGGCGGCGGGGATTGCTCGGCCGTTCCTGTCCGACGGTCTAGCATCGGGCGACAGCAAGCTGCGAGGAACAGATCGGGGGGGCAGTGGAAGTTGGCATTTATGCGGGATTTTCCGATCACGACTGCAGATTGGAATTGGATCCCGCCGATCTCGTGTCAAATTATTGTGCTGGACAAAACTGGTGCGCGAGCGAGAGGCATCCTCCCCGACCGAAATGGCATGGAGCGAGCGCCTTGCATCATTGTACGGTGGAGGGCCTAGGCCACGTAGTCACGTAGACCTAGGCAGGCAGGTGCCTATGCTTGTCAGCTCCCAAACAGATCGTAGCGGGAGTAGCCACGCCATGCAACGCATGGCCAATGATTTTGATGGTCCTGCTAGGATTACGTGGCTCTCCATACAATACTCCGTCTCAAAAAAAAAAAGTAGTTTTAGAGTCCAAATTTTGTCTTAAAAAGAAAGTAGTTCTCGCTTCTCAATGCAACTTTTATTTCTATCTCTCTCCTCCACTACCCCCTCGTCGTTTCACGTGCGTTCTCTACTTTTTTTTACCCCTCTTTAATCTCTGTGCCCAACTCCTACAACTACTCTTGTTTTGGGACGGAGGGAGTACTACTAGGGCCTCGGAATCAGACTCTCAACTGTCCGGATTCTGATCGAAACCAACACACCCGTATGATGGGCTTTTCGCCGTGTTTAGACAAGGAAGTGAAAAGTTTTTGGATGTCACATCAAACGAAATTTACCATTTTAGAGTAGTAAATGTAGACTACTAATAAAGCAAATTCCAGTTCCAGCTTGGAAAATCGCGACACGAATCTAATGACGGGTAATTAGACGGTAATTAGTCAATAATTAGTGACTGCTTACTGCATAATTACTGTTGAAAATCATGGATTAGGTAGGCTCATTAGATTCGTCTCGCGAAATCCATTTCATCCATGTATGAGTTTTTTTGTCTATATATTTAATACTCTATGCATCTAACATTCTTTTGATGTGACGAGTGTAAATTTTTATAGGTGGGAACTAAGCACTACCTTTGATTACAAAGGATAATAATACGGCTCTGAGAAAATTGATAGGGTATAGAATTGGCTTCCCGAGTCTTTGCACGGTGGAGGCAGCTTCGCACTTCGCTTGGCTTATCATCCTAACCCAGCAGATTATTTTTCTCACATAATACTATTGAACCGGCCTATCCAGCTCAGCCCATCGAAACAAACAGGGCTCGATAGCTTAAAATGGTTATTTCTGCCAACCGAGTAAATGGATCCGAAGATAGTTCCATGTGTCTTATATGCTACCTATTGTGTCCAAATCGGTGACATGTCATTTGTAAAATATTTTATCCACGTAGCACCATCGCTTTCCAAAAGGTTATCGTCGTCGACCATTTCTCATCGATTTAGATATCAAAATATGTAGTCATACAAGACCAATTATGTCGTCTTATAAGGCATCTCATAGTTTCCACAAGCACGTCACTACTGTCGGGCAGCGGATTTCAGATTAAGGGTTTATGGGTTTTGTGGTGATGAGCCACTTCATTCATGAATGATGGACGTCAAGGATTGGTAGGAGGTCATCCTAACGGTGGCCTGTAGCCGACGCTAGGGGAATTGGTCATGGGTTGTAGGTGATTGGTAGGCCAGATTAGAAAAAAAAATCATAATTGTGTGAGGTTGGGGATGGACGTGGTCAGGACAACAACACACAGAAGGGTTGGCTAGCAAGGCACCAATGTCTGTTGCAGCGCAAGGACTGTTGATGTGCAGTAGGGAACTATAGTCCAAGCGGCCATGGTTCAAGTGGTAACACTGGTAGAGGCGATAGAGAAGGGCGCAATGTATGTAGGAAGGCAAATATGACGGAACACGCAGACAAAACTTGAGGAGAAATATGACTAGCGAGTCGTTCACTTTGCTTTGATAACTTGCTAATTTAGAAATTTTCAGTAACTCACAAGTATAAAAACTTTAAGTGGATACCCGCTCATAAGATGAGAATTTTTCGCTACCGTTGTGCCTTGCGCCTAGAATTCTAAAGATGTATTCAAAGGAGCATTTAGTCACCTTGAATACTATATATTTATAAAACTGGGAAAGCAGTAGTCAATTATTGAGCAAAAGACAATCTATATAATACGATGCAAGATAATTGCATGATAAACTAGCCAATTGAGAACAAACAGGGTCGTGTTTTAAACTACCTCCATGCTACTAGAAACATGTAATAGACTTGAGTTATCTACATATTTCATCAGTGGTTATGCTCTTATGGGTTTCTTTTCATGCGTGCTTCCCTTCCTCTTTGTTCTCCAAAGAATGGGCCGAAGCCACGAAAGTGAATAGGATTGATAAAAAAAATTGCAGGTTAAACTTGGCGGCAAGGTAAATTGAGTGTAGATTAATTGCTTATAATCCTTATGGCGAAACTTCTTTTATTTAGTTTTGAATCCTCCATTCAATATGGGTGCTCCTATATATTTTTTATTTCTATTAACATTTTGGCATTACTATTTCAGTGATAGGTGACGTATCTTTCTTATCAGCGAGACATCTATAACAATTTCGTCAACTTCAATACATATCAGGTTAATGTCTCAAATGAATGTGCTTCGTAGAAAGAGTGGTGCATGAAAATGGAAGAGTTGACGAGGGAAAGATAGCCGATTGGGTAGGACGTACGTACGGGCGGGCGGCTAAAAGTGGACGCTATCGTGTACGGCTACGAAGGAAAGGTAACCAAAGAAGTAGTTGAGTCGTTCGTGTGCCAAGCTGCCATTGGCGCGAGGTGCCGTGGTGGTCTCCCTGTGCATTGCCGGTGCAGCAGAGAGCAGATGGCATCATTTGGGGGAGAGTCGGGGGACGCCCCCGTGTCGGTGCACGCATACACGCGATGGCGCGAGGTAACCGGCCCATAAGATGTTCCTGGAACGAACCGGAGCCGGTGCAGCCATTCCATCGCATAGCAGCATCTCACAGATTGCTGAACGCTCCAAAACGCCAAACGCCACAGCCTGCAGGCCCCCTTCTAAAATACGGATGCAGTGCAGTCCGGCCGTTTTCAGCAGGTCCCTGATGACCTCCTGTGTCAAGCAGATAGTACGACGGATGAAAGAGCACGTGCTACTGATGTGGAATTCAAAACGGACCGGCCACGACAGTGGACCGGCCAGGCGAGGGTGGACGTGGACTTGGGACAATCACAAAGTTCACTTCCTCAGCTGTGCAAGTGTAACTAGGGCCAATCACAGAGATCGCTCCTTCAGCTGTGTGTTGCACGCTCTGCTTCGCTTGTAATCGCTGTGCAAGTGTAACTAGGGCAGGCGGGTCGCTTCGCTGAAACTGCATGTTTTTTTTTTCAGGTAGGGGTGTCAAGGGGAAAGATAAAAACAAGTCGCGCGAGCCGAATTCTGCGACCATGACCTTCTGTAAGGGCTCGTTCGTTTTTATTGAAATGGTTCCACTCGGATTGAGATCAATATAGTACAAACTTTATTCCAGGTGAAGAACTAATTTACTAATGATAGGGACAACAAAAGACCGGGAATCAATCCACTGGTCAAGAGGTGGGGAACCAATCCGGGTCTTTTGTTGTCCCTATCAAGTAAATTGGTTTCTCATCCGGAATAAATTCCGATCTCTTAATTCCGATCTCTTATTATAACTATCATAAAGTTTGTGATATATTGATCTCAATCCGGGTGGAACCATTCCACTAGAACCGAAAGCCCTAAGATTGTATCAACACAAGTTATGTACAGAACAGTCATAACATATTTTGCATTCATACACTACGAGTTCAACGCTGTGTATTCAAATACATTTACCCTCGCTCGTTTTGAAGCCGCTCGTTTTCCTCGTGCAACTGTACCTATTCTGACGGGCGTCGGATCCTCATCAGATCCGTATGATGCGAGTCCAGCCAGCTAGCTTGCTCCCGTTTGATTTCGCGGTGTCTCGTTTCTCCGCCAGCCACGCTATTATTGATTTATTTCTTGGTAGGTCGTATGGGTGCTGGATTTAGATCGCTCGGCCTGTTATGGTAGTCCGTTTCAAAAAAAAAAAAGAGCGGCTGTACCCCCTTGCCTTACCACGTCTGCACTGATTCTAACGAATCTAACGATGGTAATTAGAGGGTAATTAATTCATAATTAACGAATCTAATCATGGATTAAGTAGACTCATTAGATTCGTCTCGCGATTTACAGTCTATCCATATAAATTTTCACCTTTTTCGTTTACATTTAATACTTCATGCATCAAAGATTCTCCTTTAATGTGATGGATGAAAAAATTTCGGGTGGAAACTAATGGCCAGAATAACCCAGCTTGGATATTCGGACAGTCAGATGCCAAAGTATTGGGGTGAGCTCGAGCCTGGCGCAATAACACTCAGCTTGGAATTTCCTACCATATGATATGTCAGAATAAAAGAACAGACTGGCTTGTTTTTTTTTTGGTCTTGGTCAGCGTGAAAGTATATGGTGTGGGAGTGGGACCCTGCTCCAGGCTGACCGGATAGCTTACCAGGAAAATGCTCGGACTTGGATGTTCGCTAGTAGGAGTGATACAAATTAGAGCCGGAAGCAAGCATTTAGTCAAATCTGTTTGACTCCGTCCTATTGTGCGTTCTCGATTTCAAAACGTAACAGCCTTGGATTCGGTCTGCGTCAAAAGACCGGCCACCAGCATTTTAACAATAACAACCAGCCACAGCGTTCGGCCGGCTCGCACCTGGTGATGACCGGCCACGCCGCGCAGATCCTGCGCATCAGTGCAACAGGCTCACAGTAGCGCCGCCGAGCAGCCGCCCAACGAAATGGACATGCACCAAAGAGTAGTTTAACGTTTGCCGGCCTAGCTGTTTTCTTTTTCCTTTTCTTTTTCTCTTACTCCGTATAAGCGTTCGACAAGAATGCACGGCTGCACACACATGAGAGAAGAGTACCAACAGGAATACACAGCAGACACCGTGCTAGCGCTCAACGAAGCCGCGCCTGCCTCGCGATTAGAATAGACACCTCCCTCCTCGGCTCCTCTGCAGCCATTCTCTCCGCTCTGTCCTGCCTGCTCCTCCGTGCCTCGCGTGCGGCGCCCGGCGCGGGCACAGGCTCCGTCCCGCGACCGGCCGAGTTGCGCGCGCACGCGTACGCCGACGGCGGCGCGGACGGACATGTGTACATGATGTGCTGGTTCGTTCGCGCCCGTAGGTGATGGATGCCATGTGCTGCCTACTACTTGCGCGCCCGCCGGGAACCATCTGCTCTGCTGCCGCGGTGGTGGTGGCCGCCGTCGTCGTCGCCGCCGCCGCCCTCGATGCCGAGCTCGGCGGTGGAGACGTCGTCGGCGAACGCCATCCGCCGGAACAGCTCGATGTCCCGCGAGTACTGCCGCGAGTCGTACGCCGTGCTGTGCCCGAGCTTCACGCCGTTGGTCAGGTCCGAGGAGCCGTCGTCCACGTCCAGCGACCGCCAAACCTACCCATCCAAGGCCTTTCCATTAGGACTAGGAAACCTCATGCCAGCCAGTATCCTTTTGATCGGAGCGTGCGGTGGTGGCTTACCTGCACCATCTTGGGTCTCTTGGTGGCGGAGTGGCGCACGCACGCGGCGGCCGCCTCCACCATCCTTCGCATCTCGGTCTTGGAGAACCTGCACTCCAGCGCCGGGTCGGCGATCTCCCGGAAGTCGTCCGTGTCCAAGGCGTCCATGAGCAGGACCCGGGCCTGCAAATCCGCAATTGCGTCACACCACCTGTTAAGCAAAGCCAGGAGCGGCGAGTGACAGAAAGGTAAAAACCACCACAAACAGGTTGAGTTCAGGTACCCATTCGACTAGGCTCTCTTCCCCTAGGGGCTGCGACGCGTCCACGGGCTTCCGCCCGGTGATGAGCTCCAGGAGCACCACCCCGAACGAGAACACGTCGGATCTGTCTGTCAGCTTCCCGCTTGATGCGTACTCCGGCGCCATGTACCTGGGGAGCAATGTGACTGATGTATTCAGTAATCGCAAAAATGAAAAAAAACTATTGATATGCAGAGGCAGACAGTTTCCGAAAGACAACTAATTTTCTGAGCAAACGGGCAAGGCTGCAAGCCCAAATGCTACAGTGTAGACTACTCGTATTGGAACAGAAACAACAAACCGGCCCAAAGATAATGCTTATCTCTGCCCCCGAAATGCCGCTTCTGTTCTTGGGAAATGCTGAAGTCATCCTTAGAATCATCATCTGGTCAGAAAAGGGAGACGAAATGCTGCTTACCCGAATGTGCCCATCACGCGCGTCGAGATATGAGTCAGCGAGTCGTTGGTTAGTTTAGCGAGCCCGAAATCTGCAACCTGTTCGCCAAATCAGTCGTCAGTATACCAAGGCAACATAGAGCTTTTGGATGCGCATTCTGTGCTGCAAATTAACCTTGGCCTCGAAGGCATCGTCTATGAGAATGTTGGCCGACTTGATGTCCCTGTGTATGATCCTAGGATGGCCTGCAAATTAGCGTACGAGAGGCAGTTCTTTAGTCGTAGAAAACATAGTCGCATGCCAGGATAGGATCATGGCACGATAATGGACTGTCGTCAGTTCGTCGCTTACAGTCTTCGTGCAGGTACGTCAATCCCCGCGCCGCGCCGATGGCAATCCTCATCCGCTTATGCCAATCCATCACTGGAAGTCCTTTCCCTGCATTCAGATCACATCCAACATCCACATTCACCAAGGAAGCCATGGCAGCACAAAGATTCAGAAGAAAGCTACGAGTACGAGTAGTATCGAGCAGCAGAGCAGCAGACCGTGGAGGTGGTGCTCGAGCGTGTTGTTTTGCACGAACTCGTAGACGAGGAGGCGGTGGTTCTCGGTGACGCAGTATCCGACGAGCGTGACGAGGTGCCGGTGGTGGATGCGGCTGATGATGTCCACCTCGGCGCGGAACTCCTTCTCCCCCTGCCCGCTTCCCACCTTGAGCTGCTTCACCGCCACCCGCCGCCCGTCGCCCAGCGCCCCCATGTACACCTTCCCGAACCCGCCCTCCCCGATCACGTTCCCCGCCGCGAACCCGCCCGTGATCCCCACCAGCTCGTCGTACGTGAACCACGACTTGGACCCCGACAGGTCGTACGAGTTCGTCCCGCTCGGCGACGGCGCCGGCCCGCTCGACGCCTGCTGGTACACGTCCGCCGACACCACGTCTGCAATTATACACACATATATTATAATTACAGATGTTAACCAACTGCTGCATGCAGGGGCATGAACGGCAAGGGCACCGACGTTCCGGCACGACGAGGGCGTTGTGCTTGCGCGGCGGTAGCGAGTGCCGCCGCCTCCCCCGGCTGTTGAAGCACAGGAAGATGAGCAGCGACGCCAGCGACAGGAGGAGCCCGGCCACGGAGATCACGATCAGAACCTCCGTCTTGATGCTGCTGCTTCCCGAGCCGCCCGCGGGGGGACCCAGCGGCGGGGCGGTCGCGCCGCCGGCGCCTGCCTGGCCCCTCCACGTGCCCGAAGGAGGGCCGGACGCCGCCGCCGGCATGATCACCGTGAGGGCCATCGGTGGAGGCCGGACTTTCGAGGCCGGGGAAGTGGTCCCCGGGGCGGCAGGATGCGGCTGAGCGTCGGTGGCTGGCGGCCTCGACGGTGTCTCGTGCGGCGTCGGCGGCGTTTTTGATCCCGAGGCCGACGGGGCATTCGGGGGAGGTGGAGGGCTCGCGGCGGTCTCTGAAGACGAGGGCGGCGGTGGCGATTGGTCCGACGTCGACGGTGGCGGTTGCTGCGACGTCGACGGTGGCGGTTGCTGCGACGTCGACGGTGGCGATGGCGGCGTCGGAGACGCGGGCGGCGGCGAGGGCGGCGGCGAAGAACGCGGAGGAGGAGGCGAGGGCTGCGGCGTCGACGGGGAAGGGGGAGGAGGGGATTGCTTTGGTGGCGGCGGTGGCGACGCCGGGGGAGGCGGGGACGGCGTCGGTGACTTCTCCGGCGGGCTCGCCTTTATCAACTTCTGCTCGAACGGCGACGTTGTCGGGCTTTTCTGGCCTGAAGGTGCCGGAGGCGGCGGGGACACCTTCGCCGGTGGCGGCGGCGGAGAGTGCTGAGGCGGCGGCGGTGTCGGCGACGGCGGAGGAGGAGAAGCCTTCGGCGGGGGTGGCGGTGACGACTGAGGCGGCGCGTTCGGCCCAGGCGGCCCACCGGCGGGAGGTGGGGCCTGATGCTCGGTCGACGCCATGAGGACGCGCGCCATCACAGCGCCGCCGCGCGCTCACCTCTGCCGTCGTCGTTCCGGGAAGGAAGCCGTTAGCAGCCGGAATGGCATCCCAGGCGCGCGCCGGCAGCGATGGGCGGCGGCCGTGGCTCTCACAATGGCATCGGCAGGCGCCAGTCAGTCCGGCGGGGCAGGCCGAGCTAGGCGGCGTTGGAGACACACGGAATGCGCCTCGCCTTGGCGAGAAACACGGCCGCGGCGTAATGTGCTTGTGCCCTCCTTTCCCGTTTTTCCTCCGAATTGTTTTTTTTCGGTCTGTTTTTTTTCTTTCTTTTGTTGGATGGGTGGAGGTGGAACAGAGCGGCTGCAGGGAGCATCGAGAAACATGGGCGGCCGTAGGAGGGAGAGGGAGGAAGCCGGCGCCAACTTGATTGTTTTCGGCTCGTCAGGCTGTTCGCACGCTCGGTTGTCTGAAACAAAATATTCTGTCCTGGTCATCAAGATTTCAACCTTTAAAACAATTTTTTTCGTACTCGTCATAATTTATATCTCATACTCTATACCAACTATATTATGTTTTATTCAATCATTCCAACTTCCATCTATATCCTCTCTCTCCACCGCCCCCCCCCCCCTCCCGCGGGCGCCACCAGTCTTCCTTCCAACTCCTCGATTTTTCTCCCCCTCTCCCGCATTCTCTCAAAGGCCAGCTGCTTCGTCCGCCAGCGCACCCCCGCTCCTCCACCGCGCGCCGCTGCTCCTCTGCCCGCCCGCGCGCCGCTACTCCTCCGCCGCCGCGAGGATGGCCGGAGACCTCCTCCCTCATGGCCGGCGCCATCCTCCCTCCCCCAACGCTGGCCGAGCTCGAGCCAACCCGCCGCCGGACTTCTTGTCCCCTTCCCCAAGCTGGATCCGGCGGCAGCGGGCGCGGGACTGCGCGGCGCGCCTCAACTCCAGCGCCACCACCCTCGTCTTCTCCCCGGCCGACAGCGCGTGTGAGGCCTTCTCTCTGGGCGGCCTCGAGCTCGCCGCTGCACTGCCTCCTCTCCTCTCTCGCGGGCGGCCTGCGCGGCGGGAGACCGGCATGGGAGCGCCATGGAGGAGCGGCGACCGGCCCCACACACGCGCAGAGGAGCTTGTCGGCCTCATGCTCTCCTCTTCTTCGTGCATGCCGCGGTGGAGCTCAAGCTCCCGCGCCCAGGATCCTGTCCCCTTCCCTGGTTCAGATCAGGCGGCGAATCGGAGCGGAGCCAGGGTGGCGGCTCCTCTGCCCTCGGCCGCCTCTTGCTCCTGCGCGGCGAGGCAAGTCGCCGCGCGCGCCGCCGCTCCGGCGCGCGAGTCGATCCGCCCTCCCCAGCCTCCAACGGCGGCGCAGATCTTGAGGTGCAGGGAGGCTCGATGCGGAGCTCGGCGGCGACCCGGCCACCACCACGAGCTCCGGCGCGCGCAGCGTATAGGGGCTTGCGGCGGCGCTCCCTCCTCCCCGCGGCGGCCTCCAGAGTCCAGAGTGCGACGAGTAGCGGCGCGGAGGCAAGGCAGGGCGCGTTGGCCGGAGAAGCTCGCGCGCGTTCTCCACCTCGAGTCCAGCGGCGGGGCTCGCGTCGGCCCTCCTTCCCCGTCCCGGCCACGAGCTCCTACTCTACTCGCCGCCGCGCGCTCCTCGCGGCCGCCGTGTGTGGTGCCGCCGGGCGCTCCTCGCAGCTGCTATTCCTCCCCTGCACGGGCGCAGGTGGTTGGAGAGATGGCGCGGAAGGAGGAAGGGGGCCCGCACGAGACGGTAGCGTGCGGTCCGTACGCACTTGGAAACACAGGTTGGGAGGCGGAACTCTTCGGTAACGAGCCGGTTACAGTCCCCCGCTGCAGCTCAAAAACGGGACGCGGCCCGGCATGCACGCCCCCGTGGCACATGGCGTGCGGGATCGAGTGTCCACTGCGGACAGCCTCAGGAATACAACGCCGTGGCAGTGATGCGCAGATGAGCTCCTAGCTGTTCGCCTCTCTAAATTTAGGTTGCAGCTTTTTTTTAAAAAAAATAGAGAGGTTGCACATGCTAAATCTAGATACAAGCAGGAAGTGCAGAAGATGTGAGAATTGAGGTGGCATGGCAAGTGAAATGTACTAGTAGCGCAAATAAGAGAGGGTTTGAAACTTACGAAGAAAATTTGGCAAAAATTCACAATGTAGCGAACTCGCCTGAACTCTTCTGGATGGGAAAAACTAAGACAGAAGCTTACTGTTTTTTTAGAGGAACACAGAAGCTTAGTTGCGTTGTTAACTTGTGGGCATGTGGCCCGGCCTGAACAAGCCCAACTAGTCCAAGTCAACAAAATCATCTGGGCCAGTATATAAGCTGGGCTTTTGTACTTATTATGATGGCCCATGACATTTCCAGGAGTTGTTTAATACCACTTCAAACGGAGCACATGCTAAATTATATTTGGAACCCCTCAAAAAAATGTATACATATTTGGAGTGTTCACACGCTGAGTCTAGGTTATTCGCAGCTGGAACCATTGGTGTATTTTGAATTTTGGTAAACTATATGCACGGTTTAAGTAATACCCGTATTAATATATATTCCTGTGTTTTGCCTTTTGATCTGGAATGTTGCACATGCAACTTTTAAAATTTCCATGGAAGAAATATGCCATCTGCACGAAGTTCCAACATGTACGTTAATCAATACATGTCGTAGTCGTACTTTGGGTTGATTACAATAATACCATCCTACATCACATGCTCTCAGCAATGTATTCGTGTGTTTTGTCTTTTGCTTCAACGGTGCAAATCAATCTAGAATGTCGCCCCTACATTTTTTTTAAGAATAGAAGTCTCTACCTCTAGTGTCAAAACGTCATTAAGACACCATCACATCACTAGCAGATCAACGTCCCAGGCACCCGCCCGTATCATCCATGACCAAATTCATCTACCGTACGTAAAACTACTGTGGGACTTGGAAGGTCTAGGACGTGGGGACTGCACATTGAACTTTCAGACTTTTTAGAGTAAAAATCACGGCTGGCCCAAACCTGAATTTTCAAGGAAATTCTGAAGGAACACAATAGTTCTCATTTAAGGGTTTAATGAAAATCTCTCTTCAAATAATTGAAATCCCTTTTATCCATTTGGCAAAGCCGTATCACATGCACCTTAAAAATATTGGACTAATCACTAGCATCTGCTCGTCTCCTACTCAAGCTTAGCTGGCTCCCACCAACAGAAGCCGCAACGCCAAGGAACGCGAGGCCGGCTGCCGGCATGGAGCCAAAGAACCCTCACAAAGTCAGAAGCTTCCTGCTGCTTGGTCCCCAAGTCTTTCATCTAGAAGGAAAGAAGGTCGTTGCTTGGAGTACCAGTCCGCCCACCAGCTAGCTGCTGATTGAGGATCAAGAGGAGAGCTGAAAGGCTGTGTGACTCCACGTCTCTAACCAAGGCAAGGTTAATTTAATTGTGGGACCCGGGCTTAGTCGTCAAGGCCTGCCTGCTTATTATCCACTCCGTTGACCCGCTTGATGAGGATTTTGTCTGGTCTACTATTACAGGAGTTCTCCTGCAGATTGCAGGTCAACTCGCAAGATTGCCGGTGCTGATAGGAAGGGAACAAAACAGAGGTTGTCTTGCCTGTTTGGTTGGATCGGTAGGCGGATGCCACTAGCAAGCACACATAAGCCATCCGGTGGATGACCGGAGGCAATCTGGAAGCAGTAATTTATTTTTTTTTTCCAACTGCGCGATCGCTACGAGTAACGACCATAGTATGTCCATGTGGAAACACATACACGCACTGTCCAATCGGTCACGGGCATGGCTATTAGCTCTTGACTTGATCCGGAATGCGAATCGAGGTCTGGGCGACACCGAAATTCTGTTCTAGAAAACCGCGACCACAGCACTAGACACAGCCAACGTCCATTTCTTTTTTCCCCGGCTGCTTTTCATTCGTGTCGTTATCATGGAGTGTGCTCTTTTCCACCACGAGGAATGAGCACCGCTTCTAGCATTGGTTCCTTTCCTCTGATGAGAGTAGGCTAGGCAGCCCGCAGGAGATGCAGATGCACTGCATTGTAAGTAGGACTGGACCTGGAACAGGAATTGCAGAACGTTCCATGTCTGCTTGGAAAGCAGGGTCAAATATTCTCGGCGTTCCATGACAGGGCGGAGCCGAAGAGGGAACCGACGACGAGGAGAAGACGGGCAGACGGCGCATGCACCCCGACATGAAGAAGCAGCAAGCTGTACCACGACCCATCACAGCGACGGATCGGCGCCGGTGCCTGGTGAATAGGTGATGATGCTGGTTGCAGACTTGCAGTTGCCTCTAATCCGGCGCAGCGTACCCACAATGACGGGACGCACAGGAGTTTGATTGTGTATTGTGCCATGACAAGTTACGGCGGACCTGCCAGCGAAATGATTTCACCTGTACAGGATGGAAGATTCTTGGGACAAATTAAATAGCCAGGGCCAGGATAACGTTTCTGTTAGGCTGCAGCAGGTTCCCTTGCAAAGCTGGGCACTTGATGATCGAAGGCAATCCGTGCCCGTATACTCCTCCGCCTGCACAAAGTCGGATATATATCATTAATCACGGATCACATCCATAGATGAAGTTCGAAATTACCCGCCAAGTTCCTGCGGTGGGCGCGCGACCAAAGGGTGACCATGTAACGTACGTATGTGGTCAATGACGGATTGACTGACGCAAGACAGTGCCTCGTTGGCACCATGTGTCGCGCGCGTGTCTGCCACGACATAGCTTCACGCTTAATGCTCTTTATTATTAGAGCCATCAGCTGAGACAGGCTAATGAATGCTACGATATGAAATTTTGATTTACTCTGTGAAATTTGAGCATCGATCGATTCCGTCCATTTCGGTCAGTTTTTGTTTGGTTCATGTGGCTTGGGATTTGACATTTCACAACTTTTTTAACCTTCAAAGTGTTCACTGCCTTGTGCTCAAAGGCTCAAAGCTATACTACGCATATTATACAGTAAAAGTATAGCTGGGTATCACGAGAACTCAAGCAGTCTCGGACGTCGACCGATGCAATCGGGGACGACACACGGACAGCATATGCTTTGTTGAAGGAAAAAGACATACAAAATGCACGAAGTATACCAACACGCGCGCAACGCGCTCGCTTCGTTCACAAGCTTAATTAACATCTTAATTTCTTAACTATACTGAGCTCTCAAGAGATTGGATGAGGTACCAGCGCGATTTGCTCGTTTAGTAGATCTCCGATGAAATGAAAGCTAAGCCTCGTGTGGAAGAGAACAAATCTAAGTTGCTTCATAATGGCAAAACGGCCAATTAACCACGCAAGCTCAGCAGGATCGGACGGCCCTTGCTAACGCGGAGACAGTGAACGGGACTTGTTGCGCTCGCTCGAAGTTATGCTAGGAAAACGAAGCCTGTCACCGGAATCGTTATGCTTACGCGAACTGAGAGTTCAGAGAAACTCATAATCGTTCAGTCCCTTGATCATCTGTCCTTCTCAAACAAAGATATTAAAGCGAGAACATAGAAACCCACTGCTAGTAGCCGTAGAATTAGCTAGCCCTCCAGGAGCTGTACGTACGCAAGCCGCCAGTACGGATCCGGTACGGGACTATACGCAGTAGAGAGATGATGCTTATATAGGTTGGTGCGGCGACACGGAACCGGCGTGGCGGGGCAAGCCATGCCGAGGGGACGAAGATCATCCACCTGGCGAAGGGATCCTCATCTGTCTTTGTCGTCGAAGGGCGGCGGCGGCCGGCGGGCAGCCCAAAAGTACAAACGGTTCACGGCGTCGATCGGGTTCCCCCCGACCGACGCGTCACGCACGCACGGCACCGGCAGGTTCGGCGGTGGCACCTGGCAAACGGGCGCCACCCGGCCGTTGCGCGCTGTGACCTCACGGCTCGTGCAATCCGATGCGCATGCGGCTACGCCAGCATGGAACCGTGCCGTTGGCCTGGCTCGCTCTAGCGCCGCTCTCTACACGCTTGAATAGAAGTGAGAAGAAGATGTCGCCTATCAGCGCGGCGCTGTGCGGCGGAGAGAACTAATATGTTGCCACCAGAGCGGCCGCGTTTCTGCCGATAAAATTGCAAAAACATCACATAAATCATTGTTCCTCATAAATCATTTTGCTGTAAATGTTCACCCATAACTAGTTTTTGTTGCGAAACACCCTCAGTTTATACATGTTTATGTGATTCAATATGTTTTTATACACCGTGAGCCGTTAATACGGTCTTTAGTGATATCAGGTACTTTTAGAACTATATTATTGACACCTTTTGCGGTTCGTGCGCAAATAAATTCGATGTTGAGAGGCTAAACATTGTTACACTGAGTTTTTTTTATTTTTTTATAGAAAAATTCAACACAACATGAAATACTATGAAATACTTGGCAAAACTTGACTCGAACATATTGGCCTCCAGTTGCTCACGTCAGTGAAAACGAGTTGATTCAGTTAATTACATGTTCATTGGGATAATTTTCACAACCAAACTTAGGCTCTGTTTGGATCCACCCCAACTAAAGTTTAGCCAGCTAAAATGTAATGGCTTCTTTTCTTTTATCTAGCTAAACTTTAGCCATCTAAACTTTAGTTGGGATGTTTGGACCCCCTAGCTAAATGATAGTTTATTGACTATAATAGCCTCCTAGGTGCGAGAGGGGATGGAGATTGCAATGACAGTGAGTGTAATTTCGTTAAACCATCATGGTCATTTCGGTCCTTAAACAGTCTTAGCTGGGTTTAGCTAGTCCCAACCGGCTAAAGAAAAATGACATTTCTCATGAGTTAAGAGAAGTTTAGCTGGTTTTAGCTGAGGCGTTTGGATCCATCATAACTAAATTTAGCTAGCTAAAGTTTAGTTGGTGATCCAAACGGGGCCTTAATAGGTCGGTGGATATTCGCAACATCACAATTTCCATGTGGTTCTCCTGCGTCGGCTCCTGGTCCTGGACCGTGATTATCGAAGGGATCGCGCGTGTTGCCATGCGCAAGTAACGAAATGGTCGGTTGATGATGACGAACCGTACATATAACGTGCAGGGCAAAAGAGGCAAAACTAAGGATTTGTGTGCGGGTGAAATTTCCTCGTTGCCCGTTGCACACGCTATTTGTCTGAAGACTCTGAACACGTACTGAACAGTATTCGTATCACAGGTGGATAACCCAGCCTTCCCCGGATCTCCTTCATCAGCTCACAGAACGCCTACGTGTGCGTGAACTTTATTCGATTCAGCCGACTCCGTAGCCTACCTACAATTCGTCTAGTACAGTAGTAGCTGGGTGTCGAAGGTATACGCATAGAGTCGTAGCTGGGTATCACGAGAACTCGATCGAGCAGTCTCGGACGCAGGCCGACGCGCTCGCTCGAAGTTATGCTAGGAAAACGAATCCCAGCCTGTCACCGGAACAATCAAGCTTACGCGAACTGAAAGTTCAAAGTTCAGAGAAACTCATCAACGTTCATCAAACAGAAATATATTAAGGCGAGAACATAGAAAAACCCATTGCTCGAATGCTCGATTCTAGTCGTAGAATTAGGCTATCTGCAATGGTATCCTCTATAGCCTCCTGGACCCCTAAATTTAAAGGTTTTGTGAAAAAACTTTTTGCAGCGATGTCATGTATAACCTCCTCTAAATTTCAGGTCCTCCCCTCCCTCCCCTAAATCTACAGTCTCTTGGCCCCTCCCCCATCTCCCTCCATCTCGTCTTGTCCTCGCGCCAACACCTGCTCCCCGTCGCGTCGCGCCCCGGCGGCGGCGGATCCATGGCCACCCCGGCGTGCGGGATCTCCGGCGGGCGGGCGCGGCGGCCCCAGACGCGGCCGGGCGGAGCTCGACACCACGCGGGACGTGGGGGAGGGGGACGCGCGGCGCGGTGGCGGCGCGGCGAAGGCGGAGGAGGCGGGCGCCGGAGAGCGGCGGCTGGTGCGAGACGGCAGTGGAGGAGGAGGTCCGGGGAGGAGCAGGCCATGGAGATGGAGAGGTCGGTGAGGGCGAGGATGTCGTGGACGAAGCAGCAGTAGAGGTCGACGGAGGAGGGGTCGAGGGCGCGCGCAGTTGCAGCTCGACGCCGGAGTCCTTCTCCCCCTGTCGGCATCCTCGCCCGCCGCCGCCGCTGGAGACCTCGCCCCGCCGCCGCCGCTGGAGACCTCGCCCCGCCGCCGCTGGAGGCGCCCCCCCCCCCTCTCCTCTGCGCCGCGCCGGCCGGAGATGGAGTTCCGGCGTCGATCTGGGAGAGGGAACGGGCGGAGGCGCCGGCCGCCGCGGCTCCACCCCTCGCCGGCCAAATCAAGCGGAGCGGCGGAGCTGGAGGTTGAGCACGGAGGCCACCCCGCCCGTCGACCAAGATCCCGCGGAGGAGGCCACCCCGCCCGCCGACCAAGATCCCGCGGAGGAGGGTGGTGGCTCGGGAGAAGAGGTGGGGCGGGCGCTGGCTGCGGTGGTGGGGAGAAGAAGATAGGTTTGAGTGGCTGACAGGTGGGACCAGCAAAAAATGATGGAATAGAGGAGGAACACAGGGGGTACCGCTGCAGTGCGATGCTGTTTAGAGAGTCTAATTTTTTAGAGGAGGGTTGAAATATTCCTTTAAAGGATGATATTTAGAGGCTACCGTTGCAAATAGTCTTAGCATTCCATGAGTTGTACTGTACGTACACAAGCCGCACCGTACGGACTATGCGGATT
This sequence comes from Urochloa ruziziensis, assembly GCA_015476505.1. Lineage (NCBI taxonomy): Eukaryota > Viridiplantae > Streptophyta > Magnoliopsida > Poales > Poaceae > Urochloa > Urochloa ruziziensis. The sequence goes on from CM027122.1 coordinate 43,773,614, forward strand.
GCGGAGTAGAGAGATGCTGGTCGAGGTTGATGCGGCGGCAGAACTGGCGAGCGCGGCAAGGCAGCCAAGCCGAGGGAACGAAGCCCCCACGTGGCGAAGGGATGGGATCTTTCTTTGTCGCGCGGCGCAGCGGCGGGGGCTGCCCAAAAGTCCAAACGTTTCACGAACCCACCGGCAGGTTCGGCGCTAGGCACTTGCTTGGCAAACGGGCGCACACACTCGGGCCGGAAAAGGGCGGTGTCCGTGCTTCCTTCCAAGTTCCTTCCAAGCAGGCGGGAAGGAGCCCGCCAGCCCGTGACGACCGCAACGCAGGCACGGCCGGCCGGCGGCGCGCTGACCTCATGGCTCGTGCAATTGGATGCTGTACGTACACGGCGGCTGGCTATGCGAGCATGGAACCGCCGCTCGCCGTCGCGCCGCTCTACACGATCGTCTCTCGCGGCAGATGGTTGTAAGTACATGCCGGCGTATTGCATCCCATGTAGAAATATACCACTACCGGAGTTCACGATTTCCATGTGGGGTGCTCTTCTTGCGCCACTCCTAGGTATGGCGCGGCTCGTGGTTACAGAATGGACCGCGTGCGTTGCCATGCGCAAGCAATGAAAATGGCCGGTTGGTTGATGATGGGAGGGGTTCGATCTGAGAACGACGAATGGAATTTCCCTGTTGCGAACGCTATTATATTTCTCTTCACACCGAACGGTGTCAGATCACAGCTGGCGGTTCCCCTGTTCTCCTCCAAAGCTTTCTTCTTCTTCTTTTTGAAACGTTCTCCTCCAAAGCTTACAGGACGTTCCTCAAAGAAAAAAAAAAAAGCTTACAGAACGCCCACGTGTGCGCCAACTTTATTCGATCCATCCGACTCGGCGGCAAATCTACAGCCGACCGGATTAACGGCTGCTTGTCTCACAAGCAACCGCGATCTCGGGAGATCCCAATGCCCCCGTCGAGAAATTTCCCAAAATCATGTGTAAACCCAGGAAAAAGGGTTTGCCGCAACAACTCGGCACACGCACACGGCACACGGAGCGCAACCGACGCCACCCGCAAGAAACGAAGAACCCCGCCGCGTGCATCACGACTGACGTGTAGCGGGCCCGAGTGCGGGAGGCGCCTCCCTTCCCAAGCTAGAAATCGAGAGCAGGCGCCGCGCGAGTCAGAGCCCCCCCCCCCCCCCCTCCTTCCCTTCGAGAAGGTCGTCTCCCGCTACCTGTTCGTCTGCTCGCTCCTCCTATATATACGCCGCTCCCACCTCCCCAACCAACTAGCAGTTGCTTCCCTCCATCCCTTCCCCCAGTCGAAAAGAAATCGAGCGGCAGGAGAACGAAGATGCGAGACATGGAAGACAGGTCAGATGCCCGCCGCCATGAGCCGACAGCCGCCGACGTTCCTATTCCCAGAGATGACGGTGGCTCTGTGGCGTCCGAAGACTCTGACTCCGACGGCGAGTTCGAGTTCCCCTCCGTGAGCCGGGATCCGGCAGCCGGCGGAGGCTCCGCGGCGGCGGCGGCCGACGAGCTCTTCGCGGGCGGCCGCATCCGCGCGTTCTACCCGGTGTTCGGCCGCGTCCTGGACGACGCCGCCGAGCCGGCGCCGAGCTCGAGGGCGCCGCTGGGCCGGCTGTTCCAGCTGGAGCAGGCGCGGACCTCCTCCGTCGCGTCCACGTCCTCCACCTCATCCTCCTCGTCCTCGGCGGGCGCCGGCGCGGGGCTCGACGGCGCGACGCCGGAGAGCTACTGCCTCTGGACGCCGGGGTCGTCGGCGGCGTCCTCGCCGTCGCGGCCGCCGCGGAAGAGCGGGTCCACGGGCTCCATCGCGCGGTGGCGCCGCATCGGGGAGCTCGTCGTCGGACGCAGCCACAGCGACGGCAAGGAGAAGTTCCTCTTCTTCTCCGCGCCGCCGTCCCCGGCCAGGGACAAGGACAGCAGGGACCGCCACTCCCCCGCCGGCGCCACCAAGTCCAAGCCTAAGCCGCCGGCGAAAGGAAGCAAGGTCTCCGCGGCGGCCAGCGAGGTCGACGCGGTCGCCGCGGGGCGCCGGATGTCGTATAGCGGCGGCGGCGGCAAGGCGTCCCCCGGCGGGCGGCGCACGTTCCTTCCGTACAGGCAGGACCTCGTGGGCTTGTTCGCCAACGTGCACGGGCTCAGCCGGAGCCACCACCCGTTCTGACTTCTGATCCCCCCTCCCGACGCGCCGAACCGGCCCCGCCGTGGGCGACCCGTTCCGGCCAGTGGGATTTCAAGTTTGAAATCGGGATTCGAAATTCAGACATTTTGACCTGGTGCAAAGAGCTGCTTTGTGAAGATTAGTACTGCTAGTAGTAGCAATTTAGCGTACGTGTGGGATTAAGATCAGCCATGGCGCCAAGCAGGTCAAAAAGGGTGTGAAGTCAGACAGAGCAGGGGAAATGTGGGGCCTTCTTTTTCGGATTCGGCGCGGAAATGAGGCCCCAAGTCGGTGGCAGCCACTTGAGATTTGTGGAAAAGGTGGTAGTGGTAGGCGAGTACTACTACGAAGAAATTGAAAAAAAAGGTTTATATATGTCACTTTGTACATACGTTGTATATATTGCGAGGAGTTCAACTTTCCTCGTTGCTGTCTACTGTGCCCCATTTTTATTTTATCAGTGTGTTTCGGTGCCATCTAATTTTCTAGGCAGTAGCGATCGAGGCGCGATCAGTGAATTACAAATCCAATGCGTGACCCAACAACTGCTCTTACGATAAAAAGAGGAACGATGCAACTCTAAGCCATGTTGTCTGAAATTTACACGTTTTCAGGCATCGACGTTTATCTTTGAAATGCTGAGGAGCTGACGCAGTCAGGGTTCCTTTTACCAAAACTTCTAGACACTTCATAATCCGCATTTGAACAGAGATTGTCACCAAATTTTGCTCGTCACCTCGCCTCTGCCTCCGTACCACCTCGAGCCATGTCATCACTGTGTACACGAACATCAGAAGGTATGACAGAGTGGCTTACAGCACCCTTGAAACCGCATGTGCTGGTTTGCAGGTAAGCTCAGCTTGTTACGCAGCACGCAGACCTGCACCGTTATCCCTTACATTTGTCCACAGGGCTGATCGCCGGCGAGAAGCCACCCCGCGTCCGGTGGCTGCGATTTGCAGCCTTTCTTGTTGGACAATTTTATCCTGTGGTACACATGGGAACAGTCGAAGAGACACCCTGCACACGGAGCCATCTCGATAGGAATAAAAACACGAAACGCAGGCCCTGTTTAGATGTTTCGCGAAATTTTTTTCGAGTATGTTCCCTCACATGCATGACATATTAAATGTAGTCGAAAAAAATAACCCATTATATTGATGGAGTGTACTTCGCGAGACGAATCTAATGAGCCTAGTTAGGTCGTGATTAGACAATAAATTGCTACAGTAAACATGTGCTAATGACGGATTAATTAGACTCATTAGGTTCGTCTTGCGATTTACTGACAGAATCTGTAGTTAGTTTTGTAATTAGTCTACATTTAATACTTCAAATGTGTGCCCGACATACTCGAAAAAAATTTCACGTTTCATCTAAACAGGGCCGCAGCAATCTGCAACGACGAAGCCGAGCGCTGCAGCACCAGGGGCGAGGCGAGATCGGTCCATCCAATTCGAACACCCGTGATCATCGGCTCATCGATCGCCATCGTCGTCATCCCTTCCCTTGACCTCCCGCCCGGCCGCAAGTTGCCCGGGGCAGAGGGAAGACCGTCTGGAAGAGTGTCAATGCGTTGCCGGTGCAGCCCCAATGTCCCCGGGTCAGCTTGGACCGGTCAGCTTGCGCTGACACTCCCAATGCCCCCCATCCAACTGCGGAGCCTGTCCCCGGGTTGCGTTTGGTAGTTGTTGCTGGTACAAACTCCAAAATGACGGAAAGGGCGTTGGCTACCTGCGCGCCGGAATTACTGGAACCTGTCAACGGAGTGAACGGGCGGATCACGAGATCGGGGGGCGACACAGGCTTCAGTGGCTCCGGTGCCTTTCTCGCGCGCGCGTCAGATTTAATCTCGCGGAACGGATCGGTTCAACGCGTTCGCGCAGACAGTGCCGCGGACAGGAACACGAACGTCGTCTCCCGCTTTTACACCGGGACCGGCCGGGGACGGGGAGGCGGCAACGCGTCAGAGGCTCAGAGCTGATCCTGGCCTCGTCGTCGATCGTGCCAGTTCCCTTGTGTTGCAGTAGCTCAAGCAGCATTAGACGTACGTACTCGGTACTTTTCAAAAAAAAAAAAACGTACGTACGTACTCGGCGCGCCATACCCATGCGATCGATGTGAGAGTTGTTCAGCTTTCAGTTCAGACTCACCTAACAGCACCAGCTCTGTGTTTGGTGTGATTTGATTCAGGGCTACGTGAAAACGGTGACAATTTGAGGGCAAAATACACAAGTCAACAATTATTTTTCGCGATTCAATTCTTGCGTTTGACCGACATAGGTCAGCCGGGGTTAGTTGTTTTTAACCTCTCAACCGCGACGGTGCGTGAAGACAGCTAATGGGGACGAACAGCAGTCGTAGGGGTCAAGTAAACAAATGCCGGGACTGATCATCCGAGATCCGACTCACCACATCTTGACCTTTTTTTATCCATGAAGCTATCGCATGCCTTGTTGGGGAATGAGCATGTGCGCTTTCACCTACTACCTTCTACTGCATTTTTGTGTTCCTTGAGGATAGAGAACAGTCCACGACATCCTTCGATAACTTCAATTTGCTGCTTGTCCCGAGCCGCGTAAACTAACAGCGCAGACGTATGCACCAGGTTACTCTGAAATCTGAGCACTGGTTGTTGGTGAAGGAGTGCTAGTGGAGAACTGCCGGACGAGAAGTGACAGCGGTGCATTCTTAATTCCTTGTCTTACGTCGTTGTTTGTGTGTTGTTTATGCATTTGACGTTAGTTCACACGGACATTTGAAACTGGAAGAACTCGAACTGAGGAACAGACCATGTGTTACTAGTTGAGTTTAGCTATGCTAAGGTACATCTTTTACCTCTTTGGAGGTAAGATGTGAAAGAAATCTAGACTTTTGATTATTAAGAGAGAAAACAATTATTAGGAAATTAAAAAAATAAATTAAACCATTTCTCCACATCCACTGTTAAACGCATGCATTCCGATACCTTGATTATGTCCTGAAGTTCGGTCCGCATGCATGCATACCATCATAAATATTTTTTAATCATTTTTTCAAGATCTTTTTCAACCGCATGTCTCATATGTCTTGTACATCTAATAGTATCATTTGGCCACATTAATAAAATGTTACATAAAAAGCCAGGCTCCCGTTTGATCACACTAATAAAATGTTACATAATAAATCATGTTAGCATACATCAGGATCGCCTTCGCAAAAGGAAAGCATCAACAACCATAAAGAAATAACTTCAAGGAGCGAATTATTACAAACCAAAGATTGAAACAAATTTAAGTGCTTGTCAAACCATACTAAGAGTTTAAACCAAACAAGCCAGTGTAGTTCTTATGATAAAGTTAATTAAAAAACTATGACCAACACAACGACGACCTGCTGCGGAGGCTCTGAAAAAATCAACAAAGGATCCCCTGAGTACAAGGATACTCAGCAAGACTAACCCATCTAACTAGTATAAAATTATCTAGACACCAAGGAGTATGCAAAGCTTTGAGTTGACTGACTAACTCAACTTTTTGCAGAAAAGCTTTACTAAGACTTAACATCAACAAAGGGTCCCTCTGAGTACAAAGATACTCAACAAGACTAACCCATCTAACCAGTATAAAATTAGCTAGACACCAAGGATTGCAAAGCTTTGAGTGGATTGTTAGCATAAAAGCTTTACTAAGACTTGAACCTTATATTTTCATTTTCATGTTTTATCTCGAGTTTAGTTCTTACCTAAAGCATCTAGGCGAGCAAACACTACTAGAAAAACGACCTTCGATCCCTGGTACGTTTGTCCCAGTTATGTTATAACCGGTACTAAAAGGCGAATTTAGTACCGATTGTAAGCACAGTGCCCCGAGAAGCACTTTAGTACCGTTTGGTGGGCACGGGCCGCAACGACTAGTGGCAATTTAGTACCGGCTGGTGTTACCAGCCGGCACTAAACTGCCCCGATCGGCGGGACCCAGAAGCCAAGTGCCGGTTGGTGTTACCAGCCGGTACTAATTGTCTCTGTTTAGTACCGGCTGGTGTTACCAGCCGGTACTAAATTCTTCCTATAAATCCCCCGCTCGGCTTCTTCCTCCTCGAGCCCAAGCTCATTCTTCCAGAGAGCTTGCTCTCTCACTCATGGCGCCATAGAGGGGGAGTACTTGCCCTTAGTTCACACGAACATTTGAAACTGGAAGAACTCGAACAGAGGAACATACACAACTAAACGACGTAAGTAGGTGCTAGGGAATGCGAACGTAAATGTAAATTTTAACCACTCATGTTGTAATCGGATGCAAATCAAACGATCACTTCTTTGTTTGGTTCAAATCTGTAATGTGATGAGGTGCCTGTGATTCAAGTCTGCTCATTTATCGAAGTATCAATAGCCTCACCTCCTTCTTTCGTTCATGCGTTGTGACCTACTAGCTCCCGCGCTGATCTCTTCCAAAGGCCCAAATTGGTCATTGCCTACTAGCCTGAACGCCGCCGTCGGGCTTGGTGCTCTACCCGTACTGCTTGCATCACGCTGGCAAGAAACACAACTGTGTACGAGACGGAGAATCACCAATTCTTTGCATCCTCTAAGTGCAGAGCTTCAAGATCCCTGATCTGTCCAGTCTAGACGACAGGCAGGCGGCGCTAGCACCTCATGGGCGTAATCTGAGAGTATGGCTCGAAGAGGTTAGGAACCAACGGGAAGTGAAGCAGTCACGGAAAGAGCGAGCGGTTATTGGAGGATGGTAGATCGTTAACATATATCATGTGCTTATACAAAACTTAAAATCTATTAAAAACCATTTTATGAATGGTTAAAGAAATTAGTGATTGTAATATACACGATTTATTTTTCTGAAACATATGTTTCCTAAGTTGATAGCATCACTTGCACTAAAAATAAGTATTTCATCAAAAGTTTATTTATTAAGTAGCTAGACAAAATATTATAGCTTAGGTAGTTTGTTCTTCGGATTCTTTTGTTCCTTAAATTTTTATGTGTTTCTCCTCTCAACTAAAGTGTTTTACTCCATACTATAGTATGAAAAAAAATCAATCTTGATTTTTCATACATGTTCTAATATGACAACACCCAATTCACTAGTAGTCCTACCTCATCATATTTTCCTACTTGCTTTGACTCATTTAGCATGTTTAATATTTAAACAATAAAAAGAAAATCATTGCTTTGTAACCGGCGCAACCTAGCACACTGATCTTCCAAATCACTATACATCGACATAAGTTACAATTGTCAATCTAATTCACTGGGTTGAACTCAACTACATTGGGCTCTTCTAGTCCTTCTTTGGGCTAGGCTATACTTTAAAAAAAGGTGAAAATGAGTGGTAATACTGCCTTGTGGAAATCGGTATCCTTTTCACATTTGTAATTAACAAAATCTTGTAGTTTCTATACTGTCTAAGCCTCCTCTTGGTTCTACCCACCATTTCCTTCACTACTGGTTCTCTAGATGAATTGTTTAGAAGAGATTCACGTCAAAACTTATTAAAAAAACCTCTAAAGAGCTTTGTTGTCACAATTTATATTTTCATAAGTTCTCTACAAACTTATTTAACAAAGTTTTTTTAACAAACTTGCTGAAGAAGTTTTTTCTACAAACTTGTTTGAAGAAGTTTTCCATGGAGCTTTTTAAGAAATATACATGAGTCGTTGTCTTGTAGAATTTGTAGTCTCCTAACCAATCCATCTGAAAGTTCTCTAGAAAAAATCTCCTAAAAATTATCAAGATCAATTGTCCATAAAACCCGTGTAAATAAGGATTCCCTAGAAAATGGAAAGATGTGAAGAATAAAAAAAATATCAAGAAAGGGAAGTCATGAGCTATTGGAGATCATGCCCGTCGACTAGCAAGACCAAAGATTCCTATTTGGCGGGTATGCGATCAGAACACTAAGACCTCAAGCCCGTCTACCACCAACGATGGAGTTGGGTTGCTCTACAAAATTATAGAGTTAGGGTTTTTGGCAGGCTCCACTCAGCTTTAAACTAGAGTTTGGAGTTGGATTCATGCCAAACATATACCCTTACTTTAAAGTTTTTCAATTAATTTATGCGGAAGAAGCTGTCGTGAAAACCTAATTAAGTGCATAAGCTGCCTAGAAAAGTTGGAAAAACAGAAAATTATAGAGGAGAAAAGTTAAAAGAAAGAGAGAAATTCGGCAAGGTGGTCTATCATGTACCCACAAGTAGTGGCGCTATTCAATCAACACGATATTGTGAAGCATCTTTCCAATATGCGTATACAAGAACTAAAGTGCAACGAACTCATCAAAAGTAAGATTTGAAACGACCGAATCATAATTATTTGTAATGTGTACAATAACTCAAAGCTGAAGAAGGTTCGCGGACCGCTAGCTACATGCGCATGCATGACAAATAAAAAGGAAAAAAAAAAAGGCACATGGCAACATCAGTTTCGTAGCGTTTGCCGTTTTCTCCGGGCTTGTCCGTCCTAGTCATGCGTTGTCTCGACCTGGACACCAAGCTAGCTCACACCCTGTGCCTATATGGTGTCGCCAAAATGAGCACATCCTGTTAGCTTGCCTAGAGCCTCAGTGTGTCAACCTTGCACTTCCACGTACATCCGCTCGCCAGAGGCAGCAGAAGTAATGGCCCGTACGCGAGTTCTCAAGGCGTGCGGATCGCTTCGTCAGCTCCGTGCTAGGCAGGGTTACCGTCACCAGCATCATCGGCGTGGCTAGCTGCGTTTATCCTTCATCGCAATTGGATCGACGACGGAGCGGGCATGGAGCCGCGCATCCGCAAAGCTTGGGCTCGGAGTCGCTGCGACTTTTGCAAGAAACTGGCGGGGGGATAGAGGATATACGACGGGCATGGAGAAAGGTAAACTTGCACTTACTTCATTTCTACTATACATGTTCACTTCTTTTCTCTCCCCTATGATCTGTATGTAGCAATTAGCAAGAGAGCTTGGTACAGACACGGTTGCATATTCATGTCAAAAGTTCCGCAGCGCGCGTTGGAACTCACATGTCGAGACAGTTTGCTTCAGCACTTGAGCCCTTGATCAGTTGTTTGAAGATATTCCGAGTGAGATTTCAAATAAAAACAAATTCAGAGCGAACTATACTCGATCGGTTTAACCTTTATTTATCTAGTATATTTAGTACCCACGGGAAACGGAGTGTACTGGTTTGTGGTAGACCTACCTTTAATTTCGGATAGTTCTAACAAATCCTCAAAAAGAAAATTTGGAAAATTTCGCATCCTGTAAAATAGAATGTCTGTCAATAGTGAAGTTAGCATATGGGAGCTTGGGCCCTGAAGAAAGGAACTCAAAGTGTGTGGGAGAGAGCTTGGGTGGCTAGGCCCAAATCCAGCACAGGCCAGCCCACCGGAAAACATCTGAACAAAAATGGGCACAGGCCAGCCCAACCAGCTGATGGGCCGAATGCTAAGTGCTCAACACAAGGCTGAAGGCAAGTGCTAGTATCGCTGGAACTTCAGTTCAGGTAACGCATGCATCTTTTTCTTAAAAAAAAAAACTTATGAATTCTGGACCAGACAGCACGTCCAACCAAAAGTCCAAGATCACCCGATCGCCACCGATCCAGGTGTCCCCAACGGGAGCCACACCACCCGCTGGCACCGCCACTGGCCAGGATTTCTGATAGGTACGGCCAGCGCCAAGGAAAACCCCCCCTTCACACGCTTGGCGCACTGCCGCCAGCCCAACGCCCCCCCCTCGCCGCAGCAGCATCCATCCATCCATCGCCAATCACCATCCACATCCATCCAACAGATACAGTGATCCACCACCACGCACAGCCGCATACGGACAGGCCCGGCGCCCGCTCCTCGACGCCGAAGCCTTGGCATTGCCCTTGGTTTTCGTTTTCGTCGCGCTCGTCGTCTACCCACACGCCAGCGGGTGCGGCATCCGGCGCCACACGGTGCCGCGGCGCGTTATCCCGAGCCCTATCCCATCCCGCCGGCCGGAGTGGCCCGGATCCACCGGCACAGGCGAGCCGCACACCGGGGGCTGGGGCTCCGGCCTCCGGCCTTTGTCGGCACGCTGTCGCGGCGTTCGTATAAAGGAGGGAAGGCCCCGGAGCACACAGCACAAAGGGGCAGCCCGCACTGGAATGTCGGCATTGGCCTTGCGATCAGCCCCGTCCAGCATCATCGCCAGCGTCCGCACCCCCGCCCGCCGCCCCAGGCTCATCAGCAGCGCCGCCCCCGTCTTCGCCGCCTCCACCACCGCCGCCGTGGTACGTGTGCATCATCGACCAATGCATCATCATGGCTCATCACTCCACTGCACTGCACTTGCACAACAAACACTGATAATGAGCACATTGTCCGTACATGCATGCATGTCTATCCTAAGAGCATGGAGCCGCCGCACTGTTCCATTGCCCAGGTCTGCAATTTCGGCTCGGCACACCATCACCTCACGCTCTCCATTTCATTCCAACCAATCATTGCATAGTATAAGGGCAGGACCATATATTAGTGCTAGTAATCTAACCATTTTTTTCCATCCCCTAGTAGCCACCACATGCATGTCAACCGTACCACTGCAACTACACAATAGAATATTCGGGAAGAAAAGGGGCCGGGGTTTCCAAATAGGTGGCCAATGATGGTGCTAGTTTAAAGGCAACAACAACATGCTAGATGCTTTATTTCGATAGAATAGAATTATTCCGCCAAATAAAGCTTCAAAGAAGAAAGATGCAAGTACGCTTGTTTAATTAGAGACGTCAAGCGTGTCGTTAATGGCTGGCCTTTTTCCCTAAATAAAGCGATAAGGTGGGAGAGTAGGGTCATGGACTTTTTATCACATTGCATGATAGCTACTCCACACAAAACAGAACAAGATGATGTGAAGAGCTAGCACCCAATATCGTCCGTCTTTTGGCTTTTGAGTTCCGTTTGGTCCATGATACATCAAGTAATCCGATAACCGACCATATCGATCAGTTAACTAAGCTATAGCCTATAGTGCTCGCTCGTCAACGTCAGCTTTCTCTCCTTAACGCCCATGATTTTTTCCCCCCGGCTTTGCTAGCTTCTGTTCACTGTTGAGGTTTTCTTTTCAGAGCCGACAAGCCAGCACGGGAGTTCTAACAATTTCGTTTTCACCAGTCTCCTAGAGCAACAAAACTTTGCTACTAAGTACGTATATTCTAAAAAAAATGCTACTAAGTATATTCTCAAAAAAAAAACTTTGCTACTAAGTATTGAAGCGGGGGAAAAAGGTATACTACGTACTTCTCTTTGGTAAACTGGTAGTAGTACTGTATAGCAACCAAATTTGTCAGCGCTAGGCAGTACGAGGAGCCCAGATTTTCGTTGCCACCACCTCATCACAATTCACACTGCAGATGATGCGATGCGCACAGCCTTGACACCGATCGCACCACGACTCTGGTGGTGGTGCACTTGTGCAGTACCAACCTGTAGCTGCCATTTAGATACGCACTAGACATATATGCAAAAAGGAAATAGTAAAAGGTGCATGCCCCCCGAAAGGGAAGTCCATATCGCTTGGATTGGATGGTTGAGCAAGCAACAGTTGCATATAATTAATAGTACTGCACTATTTAAAAGTGTATGATTAGTAGTGATCGATGATTCCTCACCACCAGTAGGCCGGTCGATGATTAAGCACAGGGCAGCGCTAATACCGGATTAGGATGGCCCATCAGGGGGACAAGCTTGATGACGAGCTGAGCTCGTCTGCAAGTCTCCAATAATTTAGGAGGTGCTGGGTCTGTGGTCCAAGCGGTTGGCACGGGAAGGAATGAGGAATCGCTCTCGAGGCCGTGCCATTGGCGCGCCCCATCGTCCGGCGACGGGGTTCCCGTTCCACGAGCTGAAACGACCTTTGGGCGCAGGTCACAACTGAGCTGGGGATTATTTTTCTTTTTAAAAAACAACTGAGCTGGGGGTTGGAGATTACTAGAACCTTTTGGGAAGTACGAGTAGAGTAGCAGCCGATGGCAGATCTGGAAGAGTTGGCATCGAGATTCCTTGGATCTGGGAATAACCTCTGGGGAAACGTTTTCTTGATCAGGGTGTGGGGGCGCGAGGGACCAGCAGCAAAAAGGGGGAAGGGTGTCGCAACCAGCAACCTGGCCGGCGGCAGATCACAGATGGCCGGCCGGACGCCACTTGTTGTGCTCTCACTGTCCGCACCCGCCATGTCTCGCTCGCAGATCGTCAGGAATGGCTAGCATGGTCAACTGGTCCTTGCAGCCTTGGGCTCAGCACATGACGAGTGGCCCCGTTTACTCTTGGGCTCTTGCTTGGCCTCTCACTTTCAGTCTGGATTACTCTTGGGATTTGCCTGAACCTTTTTGGTATGCCGATAAACTTTTTCCTTCGAGAGCACCTGACTTCAATAATCGGCCCGTACTCAAAAGCAGAGTTGAGCACACACGTTCGTGGCCAATACAGCTCACGGGTGCCTAAAACTTAATTTAACGAAAAAGGGGGTATTATCCATCCACAGAAGCCGCGCGCACTCACCCATTGGCCATTACTACTACTGATTGTATCTCTCTCTCTCTCGCTCGCTCACACCATTATTCCACGTGTTATGTAGTAAACCGGCGCGCACGGGAAGGTCGAAAGTCAAACGCGCGCGCGGGAGCGAGCGAGAGAGGAGAGGGGGGCGACAAGTAGTAGCGGGATCCAAGCCGTCCGTCGGGGCAATAAAAAGAGGAGGAGAAGATGAGCGGGTGCCTTTGCCTCCCCGGCTACAAAAAGAAGGTAGATCCCCCCATCTCGATACTCCTCCAGAAGCCCACCCAACCTCCACCTCCTCCACCCAACAAGGTCCGTCTCCGCTCCCCCTTCCTCCCCTCCCTCCTCCGTCCTGCTGCTCCCTGCTACAGTAGTCTCCATCCGTCCGTCCGTCCGTCCATCCGTCTTCTTTTGCCTCTGACTCTTGCCCCCATCAGTAAGTAGCGCACTAGCACAACCCCCTCTCTCTCTTTTTTCCCCCTTTGTGTTGCGGCAAAGCAGGAGATCCCTCCCTGTATCCATCTCCCTTTCACCTTTGCTGCTGCATGGCTCTCTTGTGGTATGTGCGCAAGGAGGCCGGAAAATTGCAGCATGCTTCTGAATTCTGATCCCCCTTCGTCTCTTGTCCTTGTCCCTCCCTCCCCTCTCCCCCTTTCTCTCTCTCTCATGGCGCATCACTAGCATACAGATTGGTCTTTTTTTTTTTGCGGGCGGCGAACTGACGGCTCGTGGTTAATCTCTGGTTGCAGAACATGGACCCCGTCGAGCGCCTGCAGAGCGGGTTCAAGCAGTTCAAGAGCGAGGTCTATGAGTAAGTCATCCAATCCACCACTGCCCCCCCGCCGTTCGATTTCAATTTCGTGCTGCTCGATTTTGTTCCGCGGATTTTGGGAGCTCCCAATGACCCTTGTGCCCCCCGTGAATTTTTTTTTCCTCTTTGCAGCAAGAAGCCGGAGCTGTTCGAGCCACTCAAGGAGGGCCAGGCACCCACGGTATGTGCTCCTCGATCTCCCACCTCTGCTCGCCCTTGTACACTGCTAAGATTTTTGTCTGGGGCGACTCCGGCCGGCCGGGATCGCCGTCGCAACAGCTTTAATTTAAGACAAACCGCATTCAGTAACTTGGGTTTCCGTGGGGTCCGAGCAACGCCCTGGGCCCCTGGCTGGCTGGCCCACAGATTTGGTAGTGCTTGCTGCTTTCCCGGCCGTCCAGAAGAAAGCTCAGAACAGTGTCGCACTGTCGCTGGTACAGTACTAGCTAGCTCGCCACCTGAATCCCTGCATTCCCGTAATTTGCATCTGCCAGGCAACCCTGCAGGCTTCAGCCATCCGTTTCTGTTTCATTTGGCCCGGGTGTGCACGCAGGGATGAGGTCAAAGTCATGGTAGACGAATGAGAACGGCTTGTCCTAATTGCATGACTTAAGACTGATGGGGACACCTTGTCGCCATTAGCTGCCGTTTGGAAAAAAAAAAACTGAAAAAATGTTCTTGGACGCGTCTGCTCCATGGGGCACCAGCCTCTCAGAGAGATTGTAGTGGATAGCTCCCACCGGCCACCACTAAACATGCGCGCCGCGAGTGCACTCCCCATGTGCAAGCCATGTTGGTGATTTGGGCAAGTAAATTATTGAGATGTCGCCGTCCCTATATAGGCTCACTTTGTGCTGATGGATATACTAGTATAATCTTTTTTCCTTCTCGGTTCCTAGTATAACCTGGTGACCAGAATCTCACAAGTACAGATTTTTATTGTTTTCTTTTTGGGGGTTCTCGGCTGGCATGGCATCGATCCTATGCGCCCAATTACTCCATGCATGCTGTCAGCTGGTTCCAGATACAAGTAACAGAGTAGTAATTTTATTTGCAAAAAAGGGTCTAATTTGGCGTCTTAATCGGTCTAATTTGGCCGTGTTGAACTCAAAGTTCACTGGTAGTTGAATTTGGTCATGGTCTCTTGCATCGGCCTTTTTCTTTTGGGGAACTATAGTGTTCTAACCCATCATTACGTTTGAACGCCAGCGACCTATGGTGGTGAGCTGCCATTTCAGACGTCTCGTCGTTTTGAAATTTCTTTTGCCACTGCACGTATCATACACCACCAGATAGGTGTGACTTGTGAGCACCAGCATGCCATCAATCCTTCTTTCAGAAAAAGCATGCCATCAATTCCATGGCTAAACGTGTGGTCCAGCCATGATTGAGCACGGGCCCTACCTTGCAGCTACCGACCTGTCCTGTGGCTGTGCCGCACTGGTCCCTCTCGCCTCACGGAATTCTTTCTTCATCAGCATATAGTTAGGCGCATAAATGTTGGCCACAGCATGTTGCTTTAGCCTTCAGACGATTGTGTATTCGCATCCATGTCTCTCTGGCCATGCTGATCCTTGAAATATGCTCTGCAGAAGATGATTGCGTCACGGCATGCGTCCTAATCACTATGTATTTTTTTTTTTGCCCCCGGCCCCTTTTCCAAATATTGGCCTTCCAAGTGTGAGCTAATGCAAGGCGGAACGAGGTTCCTTTTCCTAATTATCCACGGACATGGTGTCCGTCCATCCTGTCGTCAACCGGAACAACTAGCAAGTCCGCTGTCTTGTTGCTGCTCTTGTCACCAAAGCTCAACTGCAGTGCGGATTTGGCAGTTTGGATCTCGGCATTTACACACAAATTGTTCTAGGTTCATGCATGCGGGCTCGCCTTTTGCGTGCCCAACTTGTCCGGAAGCATTCTTGCTCGCGTATTATCCGTCAGAAATGGGAATATGGGATCAGCGCGTTGCTTCTTGCCCGTTGATAGCCCCGGGAGCAGCCACACGAAAGCTAGCGTAGAATATCCTTGCCGCAACTTAGCTCGGAACCTTCCTGCTTGGCTTTTGTCCATCCTGCCCCCACTGGGGTAAAAAGTGGCTCGGTACAGAGACAGGCAGCAGCAGGTCAAAAGAGGCAGCCTTTTTCGAGCGCGTCGGGGGTGCCGTACCCGCTTGCAAATCCACCAGAGCCACCAGAATCGTGTACTCCACCGATCAGGGCAGATCTGCCCTCGTGCTTATCGATAAGAGCCGTGAGAGGGCGTGCGAGTATCAGACTGATCTCCCGTGCTTTTTCAGTTAACCTGACGCTTGATTTTTTTTTTTGCCTTGTGTTAATGATGCTGATCCCTTTGTTACTGCTATGCTGCAGTACATGGTGTTCGCCTGCTCCGACTCCCGTTGCTGCCCGTCGGTGACCCTCGGCCTGAAGCCCGGCGAGGCCTTCACCGTCCGCAACATCGCCGCCATGGTCCCACCCTACGACAAGGTACACGCATTGGCTGACGCATGGGGACGCCTTCTCTTTGGCTGTGGATCTTTCCTTGTTTGGCCGGCCGTGACAACTGACATGTCCCTCCTGTTTTGTCAAATGCAGACCAAGTACACCGGCATTGGGTCTGCCATCGAGTACGCCGTCTGCGCCCTCAAGGTCAAGGTCCTCACCGTCATCGGCCACAGCCGCTGCGGTGGCATCAAGGCGCTCCTCTCCATGCAGGACGGCGCAGCCGACACCTTGTAAGTCGATCACCGTGTAAATTTTACAGTATGGGATCGAGAAACCTATCCTGCAGTTGCATCGTGTCTCTGACTCGATCGAGTACGATAATCTCTGTTCGTTTGGCGATGTTACGCAGCCATTTCGTTGAGGACTGGGTCAGGATCGGCTTCCTCGCGAAGAAGAAGGTTGTGACTGAGTACCCCCACACTCCCTTCGATGACCAGTGCACCATCTTGGAGAAGGTACGTGCGGGCTACTTAATTTCCATGGCCATCGATCTCTAATTACTTGCATTGCCCATACAGTAGCATGGTTACTTTGCGCTGCTAATTACATCCACACGTATGTACTGCTTGGTCTGCATGAATATTGAATTGATTTGCTCACGAGAGGATCTTGCATTTCCGATTTTTTTTGCAGGAGGCTGTCAACGTCTCCCTCTACAACCTCCTGACCTACCCCTGGGTGAAGGAAGGCGTGGCAGCCGGGACCCTCAAGCTGGTCGGCGGCCACTACGACTTCGTCAAGGGGGTGTTCACCACATGGGAGAAATAAGCCACCCGATTTACAACTCCTACACCATCATACATACATACATACATACATCCCAATATGCACCCGATCTGATGTGAATGCGTGGAGTACTTACTACCTATTTTCGGCCGCTACATACCGGATCGTTCTATATATGTTCATGTAATAAGCAATGTCATTTCTTTCCAACGCCGAGCTTTTTATGTTTTATATGATGCATAATTTGACCGCCTTGTGGTCAAAAGACATCACCTATGTATAAGTCTTCTTTATAATATATAATCGTGAAGAGTTTACCTTTTTACTATCCCTTGATGCGTAATAGTTTTTGTATCTTTTAGCTTATATGTTGGTAAATGCATGCAAGTGGTGTACGCTAAAAAAATAATTAACCATCCAAGCCATCATTAAGGTGTTTGGTTGATAGCCTAGGTCTGTCAAAGTTTGCCAAATATATTTTTTATTTCAAACTCACCTTATGTTTGACATTAAAACAGTGATTTGTTTATGGCATCATTAAGTCATTAAGGTCTACTAGGAAAACAATAATTTGTCTACACCGTTTGGCTCCGAATAATTCCCTGGGTCTATGTGTTGGTGACCAATGGAAACGTTATCTATGCAAACGTTGACAGCTTACACCCTTGCAAGCCAGTGGATCGAATGAAACAAGTGCTGGCCGAAGATATATTTTTAAATCTGGCCATTGCTTGCAAAATTTTGAGATGTGTGAATATGGATTGGCTGATTGATATACTTCAAGAGGCAATTACCTACAAGCCACCAAAACAAACGATCAAACTTTTTTTTGAACGAAACAAACGATCAAACTGGGTTAGTGAAGGAAGAGACAATGGATGGGAGAAATTTCAATATTTGACACAGTGCCCGCTATACCTTTCTTGGAAAAGAAGCATTCCTTATGCGGCGTCTCGCCGAAGTTGACACCAAATTCACACGTGTTTCAAAATTTATTCGCAGGGCTGCAAATTATGTTGGATTATTTCTCCCATTTTCCTTTTTTTTCTCATTTCTTCTTTAATTAAACAAAGGTACTGATAAAATTCTCCCAATTTAGAGTCCCTTATGCTGGGCATTCATAGTTTTTTTTTCTTTTCAAGTCCTGCCCATCGCTTGCCGTCGTCCTCGCCGACTCCGTCACCGCCCCACCGGCACAAGTCGCGATCCCCGCCCACCCGGCTCGATCCTCTATCATGCTCCTCGTCCTCGTTTCCCGGAGCCGGATGGCACCCCCAGCCCCGGCGCCACGCGCCCCTGCTGTCCCGAGTTCCCATCAGCCGGAGCCGGCGGCGGTCAAGGCGAAGGCCTAATGGACCTTTGGGATCTCGGTGGGTTAGTGGCGGTGATGTACATACCCGGCCCTGTCCCTCCCTAGCCTGCACAATGACACGTCTCTCGGTGTGGACTGGTTCGCCGTTTCACGCGTCCATCCGTCCAGCTGCACGGCCGGCCGGGAAGGGGACGGAACAGGAAAAGAAGGTGAGCCGTTGCTTCCCGTGCCTCTCCCCTCCTATAAAAGGAGCCCCAGGGAGGTCATGGACGGGGCAGCAAACTCTACAGCGAAGCACACAAAGCCTTCCACAGTCTTCCTCAAATCCTCGAGAACCGAAGGTCCACCCACCGCTTCTCCTTCTCTACCGCGTAAAAGGTCAGCCCTCTTCTTCCTCCCACCCATCCGGCCTCTCTACATGCATCAACCCATCTTCTTTCCCTTTCTAAGCATGGTCCTCTCTCGATCTTCCCCCTCCCTAAGAAATCGATCTCCATGACGCATCGGGTGATCATGTTGTGGACGGCATGTATAGAGTATTCTGACAACGACATGATCTCTGGTTCTTGCAGGCCATGGCCGTCGAGCGCTTGAAGACCGGGTTCGAGCAGTTCAAGGCCGATGTCTACGAGTAAGTAAAATTAATCCGAGCCACTAGCTATTTTTCTGAATCCCCTCCTTGCTTGATCGATTCACGCATGTTGACGACGATCTGAAGTGAATTGACTGTTTGGCGATCTGTCTCCTGTCCGCAGCAAGAAGCCGGAGCTGTTCGAGCCGCTCAAGGCGCACCAGTCCCCCAAGGTACGCGCGCATCAAATGCCCTCTCTCTGTCGTCGTCCGAGCATCC
Source organism: Urochloa ruziziensis (assembly GCA_015476505.1). Taxonomy (NCBI): domain Eukaryota; kingdom Viridiplantae; phylum Streptophyta; class Magnoliopsida; order Poales; family Poaceae; genus Urochloa; species Urochloa ruziziensis. The sequence goes on from CM027122.1 coordinate 43,792,483, forward strand.
TTGTAGAGAAGAGTAGCGAAATGCTCGGTCCGTCCGGCCGCCATGTTCTTGACGTTGCTCACCAGAAAATTTTCGAAGATGTCGATGTCGTAGCGTTAGCCAATTTCTCCATTCAGTAAATTTGGGAAATCTTGCGGGGATCTGGGGCAGCACCTGACCGGCAACCGTTTTCCAGTACCAGTACACGTCTGGAATCACGGGTTCCCATCTGACACCAACCTTCCGTTGATCCAGCGGTCACATCCGCGTACAAAGCCGCGCCGTCGAATGCGTGCACCCAGCATTTGCCCGAGGGCAAGGTTGACCAAATGAGGAAAAAAAAGAAGTGTTACAAGTCTGCTCTAATACGTATGCCAGAATAAGAAAATTTAAAAATAGCTGTCAGCTACCTGCTATAAGAAATTAAGAGCTGTGCATATATTATTTATCTATATAGATATTATCTATGGCTCATTAAAAATAATACAATATGGGGGCACAAGTAACGGTTGATTAAAATTCTGCATACCTGCTCTCTTCAATACCATACTTTGACGAGCAATATCTGCAATTCTATGGTTTACTTGAAGAGGCTTTTTTAACGAAATGGGAGGGGTTGCCCCCTACTGATTATATTATATATAATAAAGAGAGGGTTTATTTAGAGAGTTATGCCTTGTGCATCAATCTTGCGTAGTTAACTCATTTAATTAGCATACATATGTTCTGATGGGGGACTAGCTAGCCACCTTACTTTCTCTTATCGTTTTGTCATAACAAAACAATGCTTGATGTGGACTCGAATCAGTTTATTAGTTGGAAATGTCGGATGCTGGCGGTTGCCCGAAGCCCGCACTAAAGATTCCACACATTTTGTAGCCACGTTACACCTTGTCGTCATCGTCTCGTAAATAAAAGCACGCACGTCCCTGTTGGTTTTAGCCGCTTGGCCCTGTCCCTGTGGTAGGAACTAGGAAGAGGCTGATAAAAATGGGCCTCAGCTTATCAGGTCAAAACTCAAAAGTAGCCGCCTTTCTTTTAGCATCCAGACTCCAGAGACTTCCAGAGTACATACTTGATACTCCACGGATCATGATCGGTAAATCTCGTCTTCTGATATGATTGTTCTCTGATGTTGATGGTTGCGTGCAGTACATGGTGTTCGCCTGCTCCGACTCCCGCGTGTGCCCGTCGGTGACCCTCGGCCTGGAGCCCGGCGAGGCCTTCGCCGTCCGCAACATCGCCAGCATGGTCCCGCCCTACGACAAGGTACGACGCACGCCTGATAATTCTAGCATGCCGCCACTGGCGGGCGTCGACTCGATCGGCTTAACTTACGTGTCACCGCTTGTTGATTGCTGCATCTGCAGACCAAGTACGCCGGCGTCGGGTCCGCCATCGAGTACGCCGTCTGCGCACTCAAGGTGGAGGTGATCGTGGTCATCGGCCACAGCCGCTGCGGAGGGATCAAGGCACTCCTCTCGCTCCAGGACGGCGAGGCCGACAAATTGTAAGCGACTGAAAGATTATTCAGACAATTGTGTCTTTTCAATTTGCATTGCATCGCCGTTGTTTTGACTCGTGCATGTCCTCTCTCTGTTGTCTGATACTCTGATCACCTGTTTGCAGCCATTTCGTCGAGGACTGGGTCAGGATTGGCGCCCCCGCGAAGACGAAGGTGCTGGCTGACCACGCCTCAGCTGCTTTCGAAGACCAATGCTCCATCTTGGAAAAGGTACGGTAGCTCTGAAAGATGGTTTCTCTTGGATCATCTTGTAGACTACGTAGCTCTAGCTCGAAGTGTTTGCTGTCGTTGGATCTCTGAACACTTTTTGTCTTGCAGGAGGCAGTCAACGTGTCCCTTGAGAACCTCAAGTCCTACCCGTTCGTCAAGGAAGGGCTGGAGAAGGGCACCCTCAAGCTGGTCGGCGGCCACTACGACTTCGTCTCCGGCAAGTTCGAGACATGGGAGCCCTAAGCGGCCCAGCCAGGCCATCAGTTGACTCCTGTGCAGCTACACCATACGTACGGATACGCTCCCGATCGGTACATGTGACTGCGCGGAGTACTACTAATTTCCTCCTATACAAACATGCATACCGGACTGGTCTATGTGAACTGTAATAAGCGATACAGTACAATTTTCCACCATGGAGTTTTTTTTTTCTTTTTTGTAATTTTGATGATGCATAATTTGATCGAGCGTGGTCAAAACTCAAAAGACATCTGCTATATAATGATCGTTTTTTCATTGATGTTATCATGAAGAGAGAAAGAGTTTACCCTTTTATGCTACCTCTTGATGTTCTCCATCTGTCTCCTTTTGAAATGCTTATGACTTTTCTCGATGACGATGCTGCATATATAATATAACTCGTCCACTGAAGGAAAAGAACTGCCATAACGTTCAAAGGGGGCTGCAACTCTGCAAAAAAATTTAGAGCTTATTGGATTTTTCAGTCCTTTTTCCATGACGTGTTCTTGAGTTTAGTAGTTATAGGTCCCTTATTTTCTCTGGATGCAGCTGCTAACATCGCAATCCTGCTTTATTCAATATATAAATCTCCTGTCATTTGTCTACGGAAGTAGCCTACTGTTGGTTCAAATGTTAAAAGTGAAACTCAAACGCTAGAACGTTTGCCGCCCAAGTGTTGAAAAAGGGGAGCTGATTAAAGCAACTAGCAATTGTACTAAGCCAGGCTTCTCTGTCAACAAAGAAGATGGTTAAAGGTCCTGTTAGAAAATAAAACTTCTAACAACACACATGTAGCATCTATAGCTCAAGCCTGAATGCAACATTATTTTCATTGAGATTCTTTTTGGTTGTAAGATGCCGGCCGGTCCAAGCAACAATGGAGTAGCTCTTTGTTTCATACAAGATTAACATCCCATCCAGTCGTACACATAATCTTGGACAATGCAAATCTACAACCGCACCGTTGGGGGCTTGGGGAGACCACTCAACCCTAAACCTTTTCTAAATCATTTGTTGCAAATTTTTATTTTTGGGAAACTGATAAATTTATGAAGCACAAACTTGTTAGGACATCTTTTCAGCATAGTTCTTCATGAGTATTTCTCACAATTCTCCACAAGAATGTTGTCAGAGAAACATCACACAACAATTAATTTTGCACATAATTTCTCCTCACATTTTCTTAGAGTAACTTCTTAAATGATTACTTTTCAGCACAACTTGGCGCAAGAGTCAGAATAAAAGGATAACGTGCGCAGATGCTATGCGCCGCACATGCGGCGTATCCTCGCTCGCCGCACAACTCCTCGCGGTCAGCACGCTGCCAGCACAGCCGCAACCACGCTTTGATTTTGGGCCGGCCCACACCTGAACGTTATGACGCCGATCGAGTTACACTGCTACTGTAATTAATGGTTATGGGCTCAAGTTTTCTTCCGTAAGCCAGCTACTATACTAATTGAGTCATCTTCTTTTCATTTTTCCTCGGGAGCGCAGTGTGCATGGCGTCGAGCAGGTGGGCCGGCCCATGACATGCAGAAAGCAAGGTTTGTTCGTCTTTTTTTCTTCTTTTTTTTCCTCCTCTTATTTTTCTTCCTCTTTTCCTTTTGTTTCTCTTTACGTTTTCTTTTCTTTTTATTTTTTCTTTTGTTTAATTTTTACTTATTCTTTTTTTCATATTGTGATTGATTCTTATTCGTTCCTTATTTTTATTTGAAGGCACTTCGAGTAGTTTTATTTGCTCCACGTGTATGTATTTCTTTTAAGTCATATAATTTGTTTTAAGTGTGTATTTTTAAATTAGTTTACACTTATTATTCCTTCTTTATATTTTTTTCTTATGTATAACTAGTGAGATGGCCCGCGCAAATTGCGCGGGAGCTAGCATTTACATATTAATATTTAGTTTTTAATTTTAAATAATCGCATATAAATATTTTGGCTTAACCTAATTACCGTATATTTTTTCTTAATGACCAGGATCAAGGTATCGTATATTTTTACCCTCATATTATGTAACACGTGATCATATCTAACTTTCTTTCTTTTTCTACTCAGTCTCCAATTGATATAATCCAATCCATACATGCTCTCCTTTTCTTATGATTTATTTTTTTCCCACCATCAATTATGCATCGGGATCGACAAATTCACTTTTATGCTAGTAAGGTACATCCTCTTTCTAGCCAAAACTTGTTCCTTATGATACTGGATCTCATGCCGTATCAAGCGTCTTATCCTGTCTTAAAATTAGTTCATTTGACAGAAGCAAATGGTACACATTATAGGGATTTTGGCAAAGCGAGTTTATTGCTAAGTAATTTAGTATTAAGCAAGTTTGCTATGATTAGATGGAAACCACAACCTTGACACTTTGAAGCCATGTCTTGCTGTCAAATTCAGGCATATTCTTTTTCTTTCTCATTTCAATGTCTATGCATGTTGATTTGGGTGCACACCACCTCTCTCCAATATTTCGTCGCCATCAATTGGTAATCCTAACCTACTTTGTACGGGACAATGCCTCCTAAGCTCTCTCATACGCTGGCTCTCTCACCTCATTGCCCTACACATTCCTCTCCCAACTTCTCATTGTCACTTTGTTGATGTTCTTGAGTTGCTCCGTGTGCCAAATCAACTGCTTTCGCTCGACTACTACTCCATCCAATTGATGCGTTATATCTCCCACAGAAGCCAGCAATGAGTCATTGTTCGCCTAAACGGCCGTTTAGCCCGTTTACACGCCGTGTAAACGCTACACAGTGCCTAAATGTGTCCGTTTAATCATCCGTTTAGCCCATTTAATGACCGTGTTAATCCGTTTAATTGGCCGTTTAGTCCGTATAATGAGCTAAACGGTGGGTGACCGACTGTTTACCGTTTAGCGTTTAGGATAACATTAGCAATGACTACAATCACTCATTGGATTTTTGGAGATAGATGACAATGGCCAAGTGCAAACTACCACACATTGGTCCAGCTTTGTAGCAGCGACAAAGGTCAAGGTCGACAACGACGCTTAATTAACAACTATATTTTGCAAGGCATGGATGAAATTAAATCATAAACGGTAGTGCGTTTTTTATGTTGGTCAAGGTGTTAGTCATTGTGGATGTGTGTTAACATATATATAGCTAGTTCAAATGATGATGTTTGTTGTGGCTGCAATCGTATGTGGTCATGTGTGGTGGCCCGCTACATCATTGGTTTGATTTGTCCCTAGCGTTCTCCTTCTCACTTGCTCTTTTCAAGGCCCTTCTCACATGCCCTTGTATATGGCCATATGGATGGTTCGTTACTGCTAGTGACGACTAATGTATATTTGATCCCATTGTAAAAGCTACATATTATTAGAACCATATGAATTAGGTTACACACGTTCTCTTCTGTAACACTATACAGTACAATAACAAAAATCAATTGATGTATATTCTTTTCTTTTCTTTTTTTATTAATTTGGTAATTTCTAGGCTATTGAATCATGCAAGGCAAAATAAAGAAAAAAATGTGTTGTGTTTCTATTTTATTTGTCTAAAAGAGAAAAGTATTGGTATTTGGAAATAAAAATAAAGATATTAAAAATATGTTTGGTCGTTTCATATGATCCCTTCTCTAATAAACACAATTTTATTTTCATCCCTACCATGTGATGTCATGTAAGATGGTAAAGGAAAAACTGTGTTGGGGTTACTCGTATTTTATTTGTGTAAAATATAAATGTTTTGCCATTTGAAAATAAAAATATCTTTGGCATGAAAACACACGTCATTCAAGAATGCAAAAAAAGATGTTAAAAAGTGAGTGTGGTTGTCTCTACGGGATTCCTTTTGTAATTGATAAACAATATTTCTTTATTTCCATATCCTACCATATGACATGTTACATAATATGGTGGAGTCCGTTTCAATGCCATAGCAAATATTATAGTTAGTTTTCTTTTACAACTTCAAATATTTATTAGTCGTATTTGATATAAACTCTTTAGATTGATAAATTTATATACTTATTAGTTGTATTACACATGGACTCTTTAGATTAGTCTAGACCGTTAGATCTTCATAAAATCCAACGACCTATATTCTTCTCTTTTTTGGATTAACGTGAGATTTTCTAGGCCCTCTCGGTGAATCTGGTGGCTCCTTTTGCTTCTGTTTTAATAAGATAATAGATATTTTGTTCCACCGTAACTTACCTTTGTTTCACGAGTTTAGATTATTTGTTCCACATGTTAATATTTATGTTCCTTACATGCAATATTTTTGTTCCTCAAGTTACAAGATTTGTTCCACTTTAACTTGCTTCTATATGAGAATATCTTGTTCCACTAGATGGTTTGTTCTACATGTTAAAATTTATGTTACTTATGTACGATATTTTTGTTCCGCAAGGTAAGATTATTTGTTCTGATTGATAAAATCGGATGAATTGTTCCAACTTTTTAAAAAAATGTTACAATTTTTTTAAAATTCCTAACATAGTCAAGTGTGATCTAGTTTTGAAGATCTCATCATAAAAAATGTAGTGATGTAATCAGAATTTGATCAAAATACTCGATTTGTGAGATATATATTTTTTTTCAAAATCCTTCCCCGTGCGACCCGCACATGTGTGGCAGCTAGGTGGTGAACTATACGGGAGTGGGGCCTGTGCGGTGGGAGCCAGTCGCAAGCGTGGGAGGAAATCCAGACTGGCGTCAGTTGGTGGCAGGGGCCAGGGGTTGTGCGGCGATCGGTGGAGTGCCGCATGCGCGGCATCGAGTTGCTCCCGATAACGTGCAATGTGTTGGAGAACTCCAAGAGTCTGTCTAAAATTCACTCACTCTCTAAATTATCATTTAGAGAGTCATTTACATAAAAATCGTTTTCTATATCTTTATGTTTTTCAACAACTCTTCTATATCTTGCATGCACTCTACAGAGCTATTTTTTTCTATATTTTGCTAGCGAAAAATCCGGAACAGAGAGTGACTACATTTGAATAACCAAATAGAGAGGCTGTTGAAAGATACATTTTTAATCAAAATCTTTAAAACTATCAAATAGAAAGGATTTAGAGGTCTCTTGGAGTTGCTACTATGTCCAAGATAACGAGGGAAAGGAAATTGTTCTCACATGTTAGAGGCCACGTGGACGACGTCATCGAGCGCTAGGGCTAGGCATGGGCCGAACCTCCAGATTCCCGTGCCGTTTCGCTGCCCCAATTTAAAGCTGCCACGTGATGATCCTGAACTCAAACTCTGATCACTTTCACCTTTCGATGCTTTTTCGCAGTTCAAATCCGGCGGAACCTAACCCATCCTTCCAAATCGAAGCAAACAAAACATGATAAGCTTCCGATCCTGCCGAATTCCAGCACATGAGTTCACTTCCATCCCGACCGAAACCGCAAATAAAACCTTCTTCCCCTTCTCCCCCTCCCCTGCGAGCCGGCAGAGACAAAGACAACGAGCCACGACCGCCGCCACCTCACTCCAACCGATCTCTCGCTCTTCGACCTCGAGCCAGCTTGCGGGGGCGATCGGCGATGGGGGGATGCTGCTGCTGCTTCCTCGCCCACAAGCCGCCGCGGGAGAACCCGATGCACCCGGCCCGGGAGCCGCTGATCCGGGGCGGATCCAGCGCCGCCGGCCACCACCACCACCACCAGGGTCAGATGATCACCTACAGCGAGGCGAGTCCCCAATTGCTGCAATTCTCATCTCGCGCTGCCAGCATTGGGTTGTTTCCGTTCCGTTCCCCCTTGTGCCTGACGGCTGCTGCTGCTGCTGTGTTCTCTGCAGGGGTTGGGTGCTGCAGAGAGATTGAGGGCTGGGTTCAGGACGTTTAAGAGGACTATCTATGAGTGAGTATGATCTGATCCTTGTGAAATTCTGTAAATATATTGAGTTTGTTCCTGATTCAGTTCGTTCTTCTGATTTCGCGGTGGCTGTTGGCAGTAAGAACCCCATGCTGTTTGGGACGCTCAAGTCTGGCCAGTCCCCGAAGGTATGTTCCATCCATCAGATTGATAACAGAAAAAAACCCCATTCGGTCGTTCTTAAAGTATATTTATGGTGTGATCATGCACAGTGTATGTTGAGCACACCGGTACTTTTGCAAATAGTACCTTTTTTTAAAAAAATGGAAAAGCCTTTTTTTTTTGCTACATGCGAATAGTCTGCTGTTACTTGTGCTTGTTGGTTGTTCAACCAGCACCGCTCGTCGTCCTAGAAAAATCTCTTGAAGGGTCTGGTTATTTGTAAAATCACTTTTAGATGTTGAATCAATTATATTCTAGAAACCAAATTTATGGTCTCATGCTTCTATCACTGTTGAACATAAAATGTTTATAGAGGCCGAAGAAATAATTCTTTAAAAGAAAGGACAATATAGATTGCTTCAGTTTTGGGGCAGTTTGTGCTGGATCAGTACCAATTTCTTCAAGCAAAATAGGTTTAAATGTGTGCTTTAGATATGTTGCAATTTGCATCCGACCCACTGGATCAAAACTCCAAGCATGGTGATCCTCATGATGTTCTTATACACAAGAATAAGAGTTCTGAGAGAGATCGACAAAGATAGTGATAACATAAAAAATGCAATTGTGTCCATCTTTCCCCATCACATGGCATCCAAGCTCTTGTAACTGTTTTGAGGATTGAGGCCGTGTTCTTGCCGCTGGAGCAATTTGGAAAAGTTAAGCCTCCAAAGTCTTAGGTAAACAACACGAATACACTTGTGATGTGTCTGTAAGATGAGGCAAATGGGTCTCTTCACTTCAACCTCCTATCATGCGTATCTTTATGTAGTATCCACTTGGTTATGTGCTCTTGGCTTAGTTCACAGTTCGTATGATTTATTATTGTCAACTTAGGAGGACTGCACAGTCTGGAGGTGACCAAAAGATTGCTTACCTTAGTCACTGGAGATAAGCATAGCAACCTGATGTCTTGTGAAGTGGAACTTGAAACCAGGAACATCTACCAGAATAATAAAGGACCTAACAAGCTGTATAATTTTAATTGGTATCTGTATTACATTCATTCAGGTTGAAATACTTTTGATAATGATAAGGAAACACATAAAAGCAAGCATAAGCTTCATTCTGTTTGGCATCTTCCTATTTGGCATTCCTGCTTGATTTTGTTGCACGTCTTTGTCAGACTTCTCTCTGACCAGAGAGGTTCAGATATGGAGCAGACAGGCCAAAATCCATAGAGCATGTCAATGTGAAATGAATTGACTCACTCATTCCTTTACCGTATTTTTTTTTAGAAAATGGAGGCATCTTAAGCCTCTGTAAAATTGAGCACAGCTGTGACTCATTCCATTACTGTGCAACAACTTTGATTTCCTGAATATGTTAGGCAGGAATGGACATGAATGTCCCACTTTATTCTCTTTAATTTTGTGCTGTGCTCTATTCAGCAAAAAATGTGATTCTATAATACATTTTTTATTTGGCTTAATGGTTAATCTGTTCTTGCTTGCAGTACATGGTGTTTGCGTGCTCTGACTCTCGTGTATGCCCATCAGTGACCCTCGACCTTAAACCAGGAGAGGCCTTTACTGTCCGTAATATTGCCAGCCTGGTTCCGGCCTACCATCAGGTTCATGCTTGTGGAGAATATTTTTCACATTTTAATTTCATGAGCTATAATTTTGGCCTGGACCTGATCAATTGACCTGCACAATCATGTCTGACTGCAGAATATGCACTTGAGTGTTGCGTCGGCCATTGAGTTTGCTGTGACCATCCTCAAGGTGAACTTTCCCCGTTTGACTTCAGCACACTTTTCCCTGAACATTCATCATAAGTTTGGGGTCTTATTTTGTCAGTGAATTGTAAGAAAACAAAAACAAATAGCACATATGGCCAGTCAAATTTAACTATTTGGGCAGCAGCATGCTGCTGCGCTCCTCCCTAATCGTTAGCATGTTTTAACAATGTAAATATTGTTTATCATGTGTCAGTGGTTCTAGTGTGGTAGGTTCGTGGCTTCTTATTTAGAATCGCTATGGTTAGCATACCTCCTTGTGTTTTCTTAAATCAATGCAGTCAGTAGAATAATTCTAGAATTCAACAATATTGGCAGCTATACTATGTGCCGACATAATCTTACCTTCTACAAATTATCAGACATTTTCTTCTGACCATGAAAACACTAGTTGATACATGCTTTTGCAGGTTAAGTGCATTGTGGTTATTGGTCACAGCTGCTGTGGTGGAATCAGGGAACTCCTCTCTCTGAAGGAAGATAGACCTCAAACCTAGTAAGTAATCGTCTTAATCTTGCTCCAAAGTGATCCTGTCTCCAGTATCTTTGCTGATAAAAACAAAACATGTATAGCTGCATATGACAAAGAGGTGCAAGTAAATGAGTTAGTTAAAATGTGACAATAGTTAGTACAGTACTAATATTATGCTTCTATGGCATCGTGTCTTTCACTCTTTTGTTCTAATAGTTGTCCTCTGTTCATTTGATCTCTTAGCCACTGCATTGATAATTGGGTCAAGATCGGTCTGGCTATCAAGAAGAAAGTGGAGCGAGAACATGCCTTATTGTCTTTTGAAGACAAATGCACCATGTTGGAAATTGTGAGTCCGTTAAAAATTTGGTTTTCAGTACTGAAATTTCCCACACGCACTAGTTGTTTTCCAATCAGACTAAGACACTGATGTAGCATTTTTTTTCATTTATGAATGCTGCGCAGGAGGCCGTCAATTTGTCTCTTAGAAACCTGACGACCTACCCGTTCGTCAAGGACAAATTGGGCAAGGGAACGCTCAAGCTGATTGGTGCGCGCTACGACTTTGTCCATGGCAGCTTCCAGACGTGGCATGCCTGACAGCTGAAGTTCTGAAAGTGGCGGCAAATATGTGTTGTACATACAAGAGTTTATCGGTGTGACATTGCTCAGTATGGATGCAACGGTGTTCTTCGTTTTAGGTTGAACAAGTACATGGTCTACTGTGTCGTGTGCACTCGGTACGGTACATGTATTACAGGTGCTCTAAATTATGCTGAGAGCCTGAGACATGCCATGTGAACTATTAAGCAGCAGTAGAAAATTTCTATTCACGCTGTAGATGAAAACTTGGCACATGGCGTATATGAAAAGAGATAGGTTGAAAGGTTCTGCAGTGCAGTTTTTGACGCATCCAGAACGGATTTGATTTTGTTACTTACTCCGAGTACATTTGGCAGCCAAAGGTTGTTACTTACTCCATTTCGCAGCTCATAATTCGTGGACGCTGCCCCTGCCCTGGTTACCTTGCTGCTTCTACGGCAAACGGCAGGCTTATTAGGAGCCAGGAGCGTGGAGCGGGTCGTGATCGTCTGGCGTCGTGGCGAAGCTCCGACTCCGACTCCGAGCCTGGGAGTGGGAGGTGAGTGAGGCCGGAGCGAGCCAGAATCCCGGCTCCCAAAGTTGCCGTGGGCACGGCCGAGGGCCGACCGCCGACGCAAAGGGAAGAATACGCACCGCCGGCCGCATATCCCGGCACTGTCCCAAATCCGCGTCACGGCGTTCAATAAATACCCGCCACGCATGCGCTCGCGCGCTCTTCCCTCGTTGCCGCCCGTCCGTCTGCTCCTCCTCCGCCTCCCAACCGATGCGGCCGCCGCCGCCGCACCTCGCGGCGGCCCACTCCGCCGCGGCAGCACCCTCGGCCGCCGCCTCCCACGCGGGACCGTCCCGGCGCCGGCCGCGCCAACGAGGCGCGACGACGATGTCCGCCGCCGTTACCTGCTGCCGCGTCGCGGCGCTCGCGTGCCTCCTCGCCGCGGGCGCGGCCACGGCGCTGCTCACCTTCTCCCTGCCCGCCTCGCCCATCAGCGCGTCCGCCACGACACGGGCCGACTTCGCCGGAAAATTGTCGGTCACGGACCAGCCGCCGCCGATGACGACGCACCTGTCAGCGCCTCCGGCACGCGCCACGCCGCCCCCTCCCCCGCCGTCCCCGCCCGCCGTGAGGCGTCGAAAGCGAGAGGTGAGACAAAGCTGGTGTTCCAAGTGTCGGTAAAAAAACATCGTTCATAGTTGTCTGAAACTCTGAATCCGTTCTCCTGGGTGTGGCATGTGATCAGCCATCGTACTGGAGGATGGCGCCGGAGGAGGCGCTGCGCTACGCCAAGAGGGAGATACGCAACGCCGAGCCGGTGATCGACGACCCCGACCTGTACGCGCCGCTGTTCAAGAACGTCTCCCAGTTCAAGAGGTAAACAACGGATCTCCTCCAAGCAATGGTGGATGCATGCATGCGTTGTTTCTTCCGTTCGTCCAAGAATGGAGGAGTTTCCAACTTTTCGCGTGCGTTTTTGGCATGTTCCCCTGCATAATTGATGCAGAGCGAGAAACATGATATCTCACCCGTGATATACCTGCCTTTTGAGACCATCATGTTACCGTTTTTACTTTTTTACCCGCCGACTGTCCAAGAAACGGCATTTGGGGACAATACCGATCATTTTTTTTTCTTTGGGGAAAAGGACATGGGACAATAGCGATTAGTACCATTTTAAGCTTGTATAATCGTGATGCAAATCTTGTTTTAGCTTAATTGCGTTTGAAATCTTGCAAAACATATAATGAACTTCACATTTATGCGCATTTCACTACTGACCCCGTGCATTGACTAAACGCATCGTAATCGGCAGCAACTGTGATCATCATCCAGGAGCTATGAACTGATGGAACGGATACTCAAAGTTTACATTTACCAGGACGGCCGGAGGCCCATCTTCCACACGCCCCCGCTCAGCGGCATCTACGCCTCCGAGGGCTGGTTCATGAAGCTCCTCAAGGAGAGCCGCCGCCACGCCGTCGCCGACCCAGCCAAGGCGCACCTCTTCTACCTCCCCTACAGCTCCCAGCAGCTCCGGCTCACGCTCTACGTGCCCGACTCCCACGACCTCCGGCCACTCTCCGTCTACCTGAGAAACTTCGTCAGAGGCCTCGCCAACAAGTACCCCTTCTGGAACCGCACCAGAGGTGCCGACCATTTCCTCGTCGCCTGCCACGATTGGGTAATAATAATAAGCCGTAAGCTGTCCTGATCAATGCTACAATTAATTCCATCAAGCTCAAAGAACTGATCATCTGAAAAAATGTGTTCTTGCAGGGACCTTACACGGCGACCGCGCACCGGGAGCTCCGCAAGAACACCATCATGGCGCTGTGCAACGCCGACAGTTCGGAGGGGATCTTCACCCCGGGGAAAGACGTGTCCCTGCCGGAGACGACGATCCGGAATCCAAAACGGCCGCTCCGGTACGTCGGCGGGCTACCGGTCTCCCGCCGCGGCATCCTGGCCTTCTTCGCCGGCAACGTGCACGGCAGGGTCCGGCCGGAGCTCCTCAAGCACTGGGGCGACGGTCAGGACGCCGACATGCGTGTGTACGGCCTGCTGCCAGCCAGGGTGTCCCGGCGCATGAGCTACATCCAGCACATGAAGAACAGCCGCTTCTGCCTGTGCCCCATGGGGTTCGAGGTGAACAGCCCGAGGATCGTGGAGGCGTTCTACTACGAGTGCGTGCCGGTGATCATCGCCGACAACTTCGTGCTGCCGCTCAGCGAGGTGCTGGACTGGAGCGCCTTCGCCGTGGTGGTTGCCGAGAAGGACATACCGGACCTGAAGAGGATCCTGGAGGGGATCCCGCTCCGGAGGTACGTGGCTATGCACGGATGCGTCAAGCGGCTGCAGCGGCATTTCCTTTGGCACGCCAGGCCGATCAAGTACGACCTCTTCCACATGATCCTGCACTCTATCTGGCTGAGCAGAGTGAACCAGGTGGAGATCGACGGCTGATGAATTGTGATGTCAAATTGGATCAATGGCAGTTGAGCTCGAGTACTGAATTGGAGTATCAAGTTTGATCGATCTTACAGCGGTTTGTTAAGTTGTACTCCGTACAATATAAGATCGCTTAGATTGCTCAAATGTTTGAGAGATACTTTTGGGGGTCGTATACTATACTCGTATGATGACTTGTTCAAAAGGGAGTGTCACATGCAGAGCTGCAATTGCAACAGCACACAAGGATGACAGGATGTATCATCTGACATGCCTAGCTCGATCTGACGTATTACTGCGCAATGACTGGTTAATTAAGCACAGAAAAATTGACATTTGGGAAAAGCTTAACATGCTAATACTAGCTCTTGATCAAACGCATTCCCTGATGGCCCAGTACCAAAAGCAGCCTGTATGATGTATACCTCCGGCTAATCCGCAGCAATATTTACTAAAAAAAATTTACGACTGGTACTGGATTCTGAAATTGGCATAGGGTGATCAATGATCACCCTGTCAGAGTCAGACCATGCTGAAGAGATTGGCCGTGGAGATGAGCGCGTTGAGGGAGAGCATGAGGAACCCGATGAAGGACAGCCAAAGGGCGCTGCTGATCTTCTTGTTGAAGGCGTCCGTGCCGAACCTCGACACCCACAGGTCGTTGCGCGACGCGGCCGCCGACGACGCCGACATCAGGAGATACGCCAGAGCCTGCAGCGACACACAGGCACGTCGTCAAACGGAGCACCAACAACAACAGTTCAGTTCAGTTCCTTGCACACGAGCATTTTCAGTTCAAGAGTGAGCACTGCACTTGCCTGGTCCAGGAACAGGCTGCAGTAGTAGCTCGACATGCTCCGGAATATGAACCTGGGCGAGATGAGGCGGCGGATCTCGCCGATCGATTGCGCGATCGAGTAGGCGCAGACGATCACGTTCACCGCGACGGCGTACCTGCCATGCGTTTGCCAAGAACAGGAATGTAACTTCATTAATTACTTTGCCTTGAGGAAATGGTAGGAGGAGAGCATCTGAATGGACCAGCTACGAACTTGAACTCAATCATGTGGCATGTTAGGTGGACAGTTTCTAAAAACATTCGAAATCATCACCCGGTTGCTCGATTTGGTACCGGTGCGTTGCGTTCAGTTCAATTTTCTTTTCGTTTCAAAATATTCTTGTACGAGCAACAACTCCCGAAACCGTCAGCAACCGGACACGTCATGGGCAAAAAGAAACCGGGGCCGAGAGGAAACGTGTGGGCAAGTGGCGGATCATCACACTGATGACTGACCTGTACTGCTGGTGGCGGGCGTAGGAGTCGCCGGCCCAGCCGGACGTGCGGGCGCTGGCGATGACCGAGAAGGCGGCGAGGCTGAGCGCCGCCGTGGCCAGCCGCAGCGTCACCGACAGCGCCCTCCTCTCCCCGACCGCGGCCACGGCCGCCACGTCGGGGGGCACCGCGCCCCCGTCCTCCGCCGCGTGCTGCGCTTGCGCCTGCTGCTGCTGCTGGCGGTGTCCGTCGAGCTGCTGCTGCTGCTGCGCCTTATTGCCGTTGCCGAGGCGCAGCGGCGACGTGGGGGCCTCCTCGTCGGCGTCGAACTGCGGCTTCCAGGTCTCGGCGCGGTTGTGCTTGGGCGTGCTCTGGCTGCTCTTGTTGTTGGTGATGGTGCCCACGGGCGCGGGGGTCAGCGGCGATGGCGGCGTGGGCGACGGCGACGGGGATTTGGTCGCGAGCGAGCACTGAGACGGCGTCCGGAGGAGCCCCGTCGCCAGGCGGAGTTGCGGGCGGGCCGGCGCCGCGGCCGCGGCCGCATCCCGGCCGTTCTGGACGGAGGAGGGGGAGACGGGCGGCGGCAGGAGGTGCGGCGTGGGGAGGCGCACGGGCGAGAGCTGCGGGCTCTTGGCGGGCGCTCCACCTCCTCCCCTCCCGTCGCTGGGGAAACCGGCCTTCTCCCGCGGCGACGCGTCGGGCGGCGGGCTCTTGGCGGGCGGTGTTTCTGCTCCTCCCCTGCCGTCGCCGGGCGAACTGGCCTGCTTCTCGCGCGGCGACGCGTCGGGCGACGGGCGCCTGGCGGGGGTGCGTGCTCCTACTCTCCTGCTGTCGCCGGGCGAACTGGCCTCCTGGCGCGGCGACGCGTCGGGCGACGGGCGCTTGGCGGTGGCACGTGCCCTTCCCCTGCCGTCGCCGGGCGAACTAGCGGCCTGCTCCCGCGGCGACGCGTCGCGGGACGGAGTCTTGTAGGGCGTGCCTCCTCCACTCCCGTCGGTGGGCAAGATGGGGCTGGCGTGCTCCCGCGGCGAGGGGTCGAGCGACGGCGGCGGCGTGTGGTACTCCTCCCCTGCCTGCGACGAGGGCGACGGCGGCGGGGGCGTCTCCAGAGGCGGCGGAGGAGTGGGAGCGGGAACGGGCGGCGGCGGCCTCTCCGGCGCCGGCGTCCGTGGCGTCGACGCCATGGTGCGTGCGACGCGCGCGGCGGGTGGATGGAAGGAAGGGAGAGGGATCAAAGGGACGAGGAGGGGGGAGGAGTTGCCGTGTTTTGTATGGGAGGTTACGTGTAACTTTCCCTCCCTGAGTCCCTGTCCCTGGTTTATGCGCTTCCTTCCTTCCTCCGCCGGTTCGCCTCCGCGCTTTGCTCTGCTCTGCTCTGCAACTTTCCCTCCGTTGGCTGCCTCCGCGTAGAGAAAGCAGAGCACACTGGCAACTGCAACCCACTCAAAGCAGAGCAGCAGTTACAGCCTTGTCACTTTGTCAGTACTCAGTGTATTTCGCGAGTTTTGTCAGTACTCAGTGTATTTCATTTCGCGAGTTACAGCCTACGCTTTGTTCATGCGACAGTTCCATGGCCGTTCCATGATTTGTCCTGGCCGTACAAACGCCTAATTAACCGAACACGATGATCTCGATCGCGTCATGGCCGTTCCCCTTTCCCTGATCTCGGGTTCATGCGAGAGGTGACGCAGATCGAGGGGAAGGGGAGACACGCGTGTGATGCAAGTCAATTACAAAGGTTTGGTCGCGACACCATGCTTGATCCTGCTGGGCTGGCATCGCAAAAATCATATCGCGATGGCAATCCTAAAATAAAATAAGAGAATACAATTGCGGCGTCCACGTCGCCGTCTTCGCTTGACGGGGGCACAAATGGGCAGTCAACATTTCGTATATATTCTTCTCGGCTCTTGTTTTGCTCGCACAACTTGAGGCGTAGCCGCGTAGGGCAGGATGGAAGACCTGTCTAGAACTATAAGTACCATGCATATGATGGAAGACCTGTCTAGAACTATAAGTACCTGTCTAGAACTATAATCGAACGCGCGTAATCAGCAATGAGTAGCTGTCAATTCCCTTTGCTGGCTTGACATGATGAACGCTACGGAGCCTGAAAACGACGTCTCTCGTGCAGAATCCACAGGTCTTTTTCTAAACACCCATATAAATAGCATCAGCTAGCTACTAAATATATTCCTGGGGAAGAAAACATATCTACACAGGAGCAGCATATATGCAGCAGGAAGTATGATCATACGTACAGTGACAGCATATATGCAGGAAGGGTGTATAGTATAGGTGCCTTGAATTGAATGAGATTTTTGTGGAGGATCTTGGGCCATGAAAAGGATGGGGTTACACTAGTTTATATGCACAAGCAAAGAACTTGGTTCAAAGTGGGACCTGGCAATGGAACGTCGCAGCGCATTATTTGTCTTGGCCTCTTGGGGGAGGCCGGGAGGCAGCAAAACATTCTCACTACTGACGTCGGTTAACCGCTGGTTTCGAACGCGACAAATTCACACGAATTTTGCCGAACATCAGTTCGTTTTACACGTGAACGTGTCGTATATGTGTCGCCAACATGACAATGCAAACCACGAAAAAAAAAGAACAAAAGCATTATGCAATCAGCTAGGGCTCCCCGTAAAAGGCAAGGCGCGATCGTGTAAGCGTGTCTACCAGTTCGCCAGCAGCTTATCGCTAAAGACGCCCATTATGTGCAGCGTGATGGAGTTGCTTTTGGGAAAGGATGCGCTTTGATCCGGTGGGGGCTTGCGCTAGATTTTTCGCTTTCCTTTACCTTGTAGGAGGGTGGCCAGGTGAGTTGGTGCCAAAGCACACCTTAGTGGTTAAGGTATCTCGCTCAGGCAAGCCAAACCTTGCAGGGCTTCCGATTCTTTTCCGTCATTCCTGATCACCTCCTGGTAGATAGGTTCGTCCCAAGCTTTTCGAATCACCAGCAACAACAGAATTTAGCTTTGGCGACTCAGAACGCAGCAAAGGGCTACGCGGAAACGCCAAATGTCACGCATCCAAACACCCAAAGTTGCACGGCGCAATGCTTTATAGCTTTAGCTTTCTTGAGCCGGACGGCGTTGCTAAGATATCAAAGTGCGAAATGCAAAGGAATTACAAATGCAAACAACTAGCTACAATCTTCATATGTCGAACCAGCTGCGAGAAATACCTTATCAAATGCTCGACTAGGATACACCACAGGTCAGCAGAAGCATCACCATGTCAAAATGTGTTCTTACACATCGAGCCTCAGATGATGACCCACCACGTTGATAATCTACCATGAAATTCAGGGCAGTCTCCAGAGATGGCATAACTTCTACAAAGTGCATCAGCATCACTGAATCTTCATCCCAGAGCCCCTTACTTTGTGTTCATCAAGTTGTTCACCAGGCCCAGTTTACTAATGACTGTAATGTTCAGCATCACAAGGCGACCTGGAATTTCTCGGGGACACGGAGCAATGGTAGCTGGTAGTCTCCAGGCTCTCCTAGCTGCCCACAGGCAGCCATCTGATCATCCCCTCTGCTGAGCCGAACAAAAACTATAAGGCCACCTTGAATTAAAACATTGCGGAACTCGAGTATCTTCTCATCGGGTGTGGGCTTGAATTGGGAACCACTGTGGGGATTGAAAGAGATGAGGTTGATCTTGCAAGGGATCCCCTGGACGAGCTCTATAAGCCGCTTCGCATCATCCATACTGCAAGTACAGTTAACCCAACAGAAAGTGTACAATTTAGGGTGCAAGCAGAAACTTAGTTAACTGTGGTAGCTTCAAAAAGGCTCATACTGAAAAGGATATTGACTTGCATATGGATTAATGGTAACACTAGGTTTTTTTTTTTGACCGGTAACACTAGGTTAATACAAAAAGGAAAAGAAGATTCTATGATTCAATTTGTCTACCGAGCTAATGGTTACAATAACACCACCAACTACAGACTGTCGCTAGTAGGCCTAAATGTATATGCTTTGACCAAATAGGAAAAGATAAGCTTTCTGACTAAAAGGAAAAAAGTTTGCCTTTTGCAAGTGTTAAAGAAAAATGCATGCAGATCTTAACAGAAATGGGATTTATGCACAACCTATGCTAATAGGTTCATAATATACTCTCTTCGTCATATCTCACCTATCGTTCACCCCAGAAAGCATGACATACTCAAATAGAACTCTGTAATTCTTTCTGACAGCAAAGCTCCTCCCTTAAGGTGCCAAGAAGCAAGTTAAGATTATACTTTCTGTTTATGGGCATTATCCAGTTTCTAACCTGCAAAACGAATTCTTCACATATCAGCCAGAAAAAAGCAAAAGAAAAAACATTTCACCCAAGCAGAATAATGACTACCTCATCTGTTGTTGCATTAAGACTGACAGCCAGGGAGCAATTGGATTCATGGAGGAAGCGTTTTATCTGTGGGACAAGACCACTTGTGGAGACAGTAACCTTACGAGGACTAAAATGAAGACCTTGCTCATCAACCATTATTGCTGAGGCTTTCATTACATTGTCAATATTGTGAAATGGTTCGCCCATACCCTGAACAAATTAGAGGTGAACGGAAGTATATCATCAAATAAGCAAAAATAACAGGATTTCAAAATCCTGTAGGCTACACAATAAGATGCTATTTGTAGTTAACTGCAGCAGGTAAACATAAAAAAGATGCCCAAATAACATATACATAAAAACCAACATAAAGAAGCCTAACAACTGAACAAGAAACAGAAATATTACTGTTGATAAGGGCAAGGGTAACTAATAAGAGCAGATGTAACCATATATGGGTCAACGCCTTTCTAAAATAGACTAAATAACTGAATATGGCATCAAAAGAGATGCACAGACAATGTCAAATTTATAGTACTGTGAGCAAAAGATGTTACTTAAACAGAAGCAATATTAATTGATTCGAGTAGTTTAAAATACACTGTAGATAGTAACACATATTTTTGCTGCCACTTTTTTTTATATACTTTGCTGCCACTTCAGGAAGAGCAGCATGAAAGGGAAAGAAACCAGGATTCAAAAAATGTAAACTGCAAATCATATGCTATTTATAGTCAAAGTCATAATGTACTTAAAGATAATGCTTACCATAAATACAACATTAGTAATTGCCCCAAATTCATCAGAGAATAGTCTACGAGCAAACACAGCCTGCTCAACAATTTCAGCTGTTGACAGATGTTTTCTTAAACCCATCCTATATAAGTCAAAGAATGAAAGCAAACATAGCATCAGTACTGACAAAGAGAAAAAAGAATATCTTGCAATAGAAATAAACACACCTTCCAGTGAAGCAAAATTGACAGTTCATGGCGCAACCAACTTGACTTGAAACACAGACTGTTGTCCTGCCTCTAGCGCAAGGAATGATTACTGTTTCAATCACTGGACCATCTTCAAGAGAGAACAGTATCTGTAACATCCTGTGTTCCAAAATCAATGATACTCTGTAAATGACTTCAGAAGATATCAGCAACACTGAAAACTACCTTACGGGTTCCATCTGATGCAGTGAGAATGTCCTTCACAGTTAATGCCTTGAGATCAGCACGCTCGGTTATCATCTTCCTAAAGTCCTTGTTTAAACCTGAAGGATTTTGGAGGTAATGGGTCACATTCATTCAACTAACATCCTGACAACACACCGAATGACACATAGCTTCATTGAAGAGAATAATCCTAAGCACATTTGTAGGTACAATTCCAACCAAAAGCAATAGACTCCCATTGGACAATAGAAAAAATGGTGTGAATTTATTAAGAGAAAGATACAA
The DNA here is from genome assembly GCA_015476505.1 of Urochloa ruziziensis. Classification (NCBI taxonomy): domain Eukaryota; kingdom Viridiplantae; phylum Streptophyta; class Magnoliopsida; order Poales; family Poaceae; genus Urochloa; species Urochloa ruziziensis. The sequence continues at coordinate 43,813,289 of CM027122.1, forward strand.
CACAACTAAAACTTAAAAAGGTTGAGGTGCTTGTAAAGTGCTCAGTTTGTTTATCAGTAAACAAATTCTACTTGATAATACAACAACGAACATCGCATAGAGACAAACTGGACATATGGCATCCTGCAAACGTTAACTAATACTCCGTACTAAACATGGTATGGCAGCTGATGCTCGATCTCATAATATTTCTAAAATATGAACCTCATCAGTTACTAGCATACTGGCACTAAACAGATGAATTCCACTGGATACAATCAAATTATCGAAGTTAACTATCAGGAGGAACAAACAATTTACCAGTTAGCTCGTCGTGACAATGAGCCCAAACGTTGTTCCCGTATAGGCATTTCCACAGCATCATGGCCTGGCCGGGCCGATACCCCTGCGCCTTCACCCAACTCTGAACAAAAGCCAGCGCTAAATCATCTCTCGCACGTGCTCATGCCACCAACCAACGAACTACATAAAACCCACAAGTCGTGAGCCGAGCCCTTACCTCGACTTCCGAGTAGTCCATCCCCTTGAGCATGACCTTGGAGCCGGCCTCGCAGCGAGCGGCGGCGGGGGGGCGGCGGAGGACGGAGAAGAGGCGGAGCGGGGCGGCTGCGGTGGAAGAGCGCGCGCCGAGAGAGGAGGCGCTCCGGCTCCACCGGAGGAACGGCAGCGCCTGCGCCGCCATGTGATGTGCCTGGCTGGTACGGTCTTGGGAGGTTGCGACCTCACACGGCTGTGGTGAAATTTTTCTGGCGAGCACGGCTGGTTGCCGATGGATAGAGATGGATGGACCGGGCTGCTTTTGTTTCTGGGCTTCTTCTCCACGAAATAGTGCGGGCCAGATCCAGTAAACTATTTCACTGGGCTGGAGCACCTTATAGTCCTTTTTTTTCTCGAAATAAAATTCGTGCAAAGCCTGTCAGGATGTTTTCAGTATCGAGGGTACAGGCGTCTATGATCTGCAGTCTTCTCTTCATCCGCATGCTTCACTTGTATAAACACGTCTTCAGAACCATCCCTATCAATAAGGCCATGTCTAAGAGGAAGGCGGCATCTTAGTAGGGGTTATATTCATTATGACACCTTCATGATACTCTTCAAGAAGTGCATCTCCAGACCTGAGTCCATGTGTATTCTTTTTCTTTCTTTCTTTCTTCTTTTCCGAAAGAGTCCATGTGTTCTGGGCAGATATCTTACGCTTAGGGCAAGTTGTGGGTTCCTTAATTCGGTACCGCTGCTTGCCGAGCCAAAATTTCATTTGAAATTGCCCGAGACAAGGTAAAAGTCCAATTGTGTATTTTCATTCAGCCAAATTTAAACATAGTGCTATTGTTTTTTAAATCTCACTAGAGTATGCACATGCATCGTACGTCCATAAATAGAACTAAATTGGTGGATGTTACAAAGTGTGTGTATCTAGGCTACTTGTTGCATAGCCATGAAAACAAACTAAACCAACACTCATTCTGATTAAATGAAGAGATGAGAGCCACTTTTTTAAAAAAAAACAAAGGAAAAATGTTCCGACGGCTACACTCACGCATGTGTCTATATAGCCACACAACACAATACATACTAGAGTACATAGGCCAACAAACACCATAAAAGAACAGCAGGTTCACACAAAATCCAAAAATAATAATAATCAGCCAGTTTTGCTTGTCTGTTTCCCAGCCAGAGCCAGACAGAATACTATTGAAACAGTCAAAGCCAGTCACATGTAGCAAACGTTTCCACCAGCGAAACATGCCGAATAAAAACTAAGCTTCCATCCTATTACTAAACTTTCAACCAAATGCAATTAAAGAGCTCCATGACGGATTTCTTGCAAACCAACTTCAATCATCTCTAGTATCTCTCTATCTTTAAATAGCATCCGCCAGAAGATATTAGCACAACACATTATTCTCAAAGAAAAAAAAACTAACACCCCACGCTTTGTATATCGTGCACATTGTTAATCATTTCAGGCTTGTAGCCACATTCCTACCCTGGTGATCGGTTTGATCACAGCTTTTATTTCGTGTGATTCCAACTTTATAGCCTTTCTTCTCTTTAATTCCTTCCTAAGAGAGTTAGGAATCTTATCATAGGAGGTAGGTTTGTTTATGAAATCGGAATTAGCCATTTTGAAAAGAAATGCACAACCCTGTTGTCGACGTTCTACGGGTTCAAAGTCGGTCTCACTTGCTCGGTACTTCGGCACTCGGCAGTCAGCTCGTGAGCACGTCAAATACACAGTCCAACCACACACCCCGTGCCCAAACGAAACCTCCTGATGGGCATGGGCCTATGGCGCCTGGTGGGCCCCGCAGCACGAGTCCTGGACTCCTGGGTCAGTTGCCTTCCCGTACCCCGTGCCTACTTCGGCAACCCGCTGCCCCCATGCGCTCACATGGAGACCCCCGCACGAACTCGAACCACCTTCGCCTCGCCACCTCTTCCCCTTCTTCTTCTCCAGTAGCCGCCGCCGCCGCCGCCACCAACACCCTCCGCGGCACCCAAACCACGTGAGCACTCCCGCGCCGTTCGCCCCCACAGCCGTCCTTCCGCCGCCGCGTGCCTCCCGACTCCGCCGCTCCAAGGAGCCATGAGGCGGACCACCAGCGGGGACGCGGGGTTCGTGCGCGCGGACCAGATCGACCTCAAGAGCCTGGACGAGCAGCTCGAGCGCCACCTCGGCCGCCCCGCGGAGCGGGGCGTCGGCACGGCGCCCGGGGCGGGCAGCCGCCGCGGCGAGTCCGCGAGGCTGGGCCCCGAGGAGCTCACGCCGCTGCGGCGGTGCCGGGAGGACTGGGAGATCGACCCCGCCAAGCTCATCATCAAGGGCGTCATCGCGCGCGGCACCTTCGGCACCGTCCACCGCGGCGTCTACGACGGCCAGGACGTCGCCGGTATCGTCCCACCACCCGTACTACTTCCATTCCATTACCACACTGCTAATTACTCACACGCGTGCAATAGCCGCGACGAGCCAAGTTTCGAATGCCCATGACATGTTCGATGAAATTTCGCCATGCTAGATGATGCTATCTGCCATTGCTTCTCCTGCCGTGCGCTGGACTTTTGGTCCTGATTCCTGAATCTGATCGATGCCTCCCCAGTTCCTATTAGGAAACTTTGGTGCATGCATCATTTTCTGTTCCCTGCTTGGAATGGCTAGCAGAATTGATCTTAGATAGCAATGTCATTTCCCATAGGTGGTTGTTCTGGATGGTTTGGCGAGTTGTTTTCCCCCCGTCGTGTCGCCGGTGCTTTTCCTTGTCAGCAAATTGCTAAAGTCGATACCTCTGCTTTTGTCGATTCCGTGGTGTATTCCGTGACTTCTGTTAGATAAGTCCCCTTACCTTTTTTGCTGTTTAAGTGTAACCCCATCATGTGATCCGAGCCAACCAACAGTTAAAGTTTTTGCTAGGCGTGATCCATGTGTTCATGTCATGATGAGCCCCTGGAACTCAGGAGGCTACAGAATAAAGCGGCTGATTTTTTTAGCTAAGGATTGCAACTTGCAGTTGTCGTTGCACTTTTCAGGGGGGGCAGGGAAACTGGAAAGCACTTGAACCGGGTAAATGTTTAAGAAAATGCACTGAATTTTGCGCCACAAATATAAATTAACGGTTTGGTATTGTCCTGCTAAAGCATAATCACATGACTCACGAAAAAGCAGATGCAATTTTGTATGTCCAGAACTTTATCACCATTTGCATGCTGCCCTGTCAATATGGTTGGTTCACAAGCTAATTCAATTCTTTTATGTTCATAAAGTGTGATTGGAATGTCATACCAAATGCTTGTTATGTATTCATCAACTCACTGAAGTTCTTAATTGGCTTGTTTCGCATTTACTTGCTTCCTCACTTCATAAAGCACCTCTCTGCTGTCACACTCTACTTCCCTAGGTGCTCATGGGCTCTTGCTAGGCACTTAAGAGGCGTCTCACTGTTCCGTCTTTAGACACCAGTCTCATACCCTTTACAAATTGTTGTTTCACATGCACAAAACATAGAGCATCTTATTCATCAAGAATGTGCTACCTTTGGTCCCCATCAAGTGCTAACATACCTTTTGTATTTGGAATGTTCTTCGTCCATCTGTACTCTTTAAGCAGTCACTGTTGTAATTCATACACTGCCATCAATATGGAGTAAAATGCACTGTTCAATAATAACTTAGTGAATTTGTATCAAGTGTTTAGCGTAATAAACTTCATGTTTACCGTTGGAACTCCCATTTTTCAGCGCTGATTGTTAAATGTTACCATTTTTCAGTAAAATTGCTTGACTGGGGCGAAGATGGTCATAGGTCAGAACAAGAAATTGCTGCACTAAGAGCAGCATTTGCACAGGAGGTTGCTGTCTGGCACAAGCTTGATCATCCAAACGTTACTAAGGTAACAGTTTCAAGAAGAAGTCCCTTTCCCTCCCCTTCAAACCTCATGAATCACTCTGCTGATATACGATACTTCAATAGTTCATTTCAGTTCCTGTTTATCTTTGGAATCGTTGTCTTACTAGCACACAGATTCTAGAATCGTTGTCTTACTAGCACATGAGATATCTATTTGGGCATGCCAAAATACAGGGTCAATCATCCCTGTGCTGTCGATCTTCACATTGTTCCCCAATCTGACAGCATAGTGATGGGCATGTTCAGTACTACCAGCTATATTGATGTTCTCTGTCTTAATTTGTTTCAAAACATGCCATATATGCCAAAGTTAGTCATGTAACCACTGGCAAGCGAACACAAACTATCTTATCTTGTACCATCAGGAGACTACTTTTTTAAAAGAGTAGAAAGTTGGGTTTGGTTTTATGACATATTAATTTGCCTGCATATGCTATAAGAATTGATGTCAACATGATAGCAAGTTTACCTAGCAATACACAGGGAAGCTTTATTTTTCTTCATCTGTAAAATTCATTGTTGATTATCAGCTATTATTAATTACTTATTCTAGTCTTGGTGCTAAATGTAGTTATCTTTCTAATCACAACTTGCTTTCCTAACAATAACTTGAACTTCTATCTGACAGTTTATTGGGGCTATAATGGGTGCAAGAGATTTAAATGTACAAACGGAAACTGGACATCTTGGGATGCCTAGTAACATTTGCTGTGTTGTTGTTGAGTACCTTGCCGGCGGCGCACTGAAAAATTTTCTTATAAAGAACAGGAGAAGGAAGCTTGCCTTTAAAGTTGTGGTCCAAATAGCTCTTGACCTTGCGAGGGGGTAAGTAATTGACTGTTTTCTACTGATGTTAGCCTGAAAATTTGTTGTTTTGTGGCTTCAGTCTTGGAAGATATAATTGTGATCTCTTTGTTTCAATAGATTGTGCTACCTCCACTCAAAGAAAATAGTGCATCGTGACGTCAAGACTGAAAATATGCTTCTGGACAAAACGAGAACTGTGAAGATTGCTGATTTTGGCGTTGCTCGAGTTGAGGCTTCAAATCCTGGTGACATGACAGGCGAAACAGGAACACTTGGTTACATGGCACCTGAGGTAACTTGATCTTCAGCCATCCGTTTTGTTTCCCCAACTCTAAAATTGAACATCTTGCTCGATCATTTTGCATGAAAGCTATCTAATGAGTAGGAAAATGTGGCTGCATGGCACAGCAGTATACCTTGTTTAGAGAGTTAAAATTGCAAGATCCTGTCGCCTCTAATCTCTTCTTTGCTATTTTCTTCTTGAAGCCTTTCTTTCCCATTGCTTCAAACCGCAGTTTACCATCATCTGTAAGGCAGCAGGCTTACATTGGCATATGCAGGTTCTCAACGGTCATCCTTACAACAGGAAGTGTGACGTTTACAGCTTTGGGATCTGCTTGTGGGAGATATACTGCTGCGACATGCCGTACCCCGATCTTAGTTTCTCAGAAGTCACTTCTGCCGTCGTTCGCCAGGTAAGATGGGAAGCCTCCTTGCTGTTGGTTCTAGCTCGTTCCTGAAAGCCTGAATCACTGAAACAGAACCTTACCAATCCTTGACGTGTTTACAGAACCTGAGGCCTGAGATACCGCGCTGCTGCCCGAGCTCGCTAGCCAACGTGATGAAGCGGTGCTGGGACGCGAACCCAGACAAGCGGCCCGAGATGGCGGAGGTTGTGTCCATGCTGGAGGCGATCGACACGTCCAAGGGCGGCGGCATGATCCCCAAGGACCAGACGGAGGGCTGCTTCACCTGCTTCCGCCGGTACCGAGGCCCCTAACGCCGTTTTGATCTGCTCCTAGTAACCCGGTGAAGAAGTGGCACTATTGGTCGCTAGAACTCTGTGTAAAATCTAGTTGCAGAACAGGCTATAATGGAGAAGTTTCTCATGGGTGTAAATGAATGGGCTTGTTCTACGTCGTCCTTTGTGTATGTTTTCTGCGAATTCTAATGCTTGCTATACGTTAGGGTCAGGTTTAGAGAGAGATAATTACACTGTGGCCTAGGAAATTCATGGCCGTGACGTGAAGCAGGCTTATTATGTACTGTTGGATTAACCATCTCTTTACATAATGTTGATATAGTGAATAACATGAAATTAAATATGAACCATCATTATCCGGATATCAGACGAGCAAAAGGGAAATTTCTGCTGGTACGCGCCTTTCCTTTGTGTTTGGTAAGGGCTACGGAGTACGAACGGTCGGATGATCACGAGGGGTACGGCGTGTCGGAGGGGACGATCGTCCGATCCCACGACCCTCGCCTCTCGCGCACCGGCTATTCCGCCCATCTCGGGTCTCTGCCTGTTCCCCAGAAACAGGAGATCTTCAGAAACAGAGGAGAGGCGCAGAGCGAAACAGGGAGGCAAAGCCGCCGCCCGCCGCCGTTGATCCCCTGCCCTTCCGATCCGGAACCCAGGCCTCCCCGTCCGCCGGAGCTCTCCGAGATGGCGGTGAGCTCGCGGCTGCCGTCCCAACCCGCGGCGCGGGGCCTCCTGCGCCGCACCCCGCCGCGCATCCTCCCCGTCGAGCGCGCGCCGCGCCGCCTCGCCCTGGGCGTCCGCGCCGTCTCCGGGAGCCCCGGTCCGGCTGGGTCGCCCGTGCCCAGGCGGTCCCCGCCGCCTGCGGACGCCGCGGCCGTGACGCCGACCTCCGCGCCGTCGTCGGCCGCCTCGGCCATCGATTTCCTCACCCTCTGTCATCGCCTCAAGGTACTTCCATAAGTCCGTGCTCGTCGTGACTAGTCGCCTTTTTTAGGTAGTCGCCCTTTGATATGTCTGCCGACGACTGCCTTTCCTGCGTATTTGGTGTGTCCTTTGACGCATATTCTGTAGGATCAGACTAGAGATACTCCAATTTTTGTAAGAAACTCTGGGGCACTCGCTCTCGGAGTGTCATTCCGAATTTCGGAAGAGCGCGGAGAAAGTACCTAGTCATTGTGCTGGGCTGTGCATGTTCAATGATTTGGATTAATTCATGCCCCACGTTTCTTTTTTTAATAAGGATGCCCCCTCATTTCTTTGATGCTTAGATCCATCATATCACATGATTCTGATGCTTACTGCTTTTGTTTATTATTCAGACCACCAAAAGGAAAGGATGGATAAATCATAGCATCAAGGGCCCTGAGTCTATTGCTGATCACATGTACCGAATGGCCTTAATGGCTCTCATTGCTGGTGACCTGCCTGCTGTGGATCGAGAAAGGTCTGTTTCTTCGAATGATTGTTTTTGCTTTTATCAGTTTTGCTGTGCTTCAGATTTCCTTTTTGTCATTTCTACTTAGTGATGGTAATCACTGTACCCTTTTTTTTAACAGGTGCATCAAAATTGCTATTGTGCATGACATTGCTGAAGGTAGGTCATGTACACAAACTGTTGCAGTCTATTCAGTGCGATTATATGGCCTCATGAATTGAAACTTCATCTGCCAATAGCTTTTTAGCCTAAATGGCTACTCCATCCACAATAGTGGACTCAAATATTTAATCTACTTTGCTGAACAGCTATTGTTGGTGACATTACCCCATCGGATGGTATACCTAAGGCTGAAAAAAGCCGGCGTGAACAAGCAGCTCTGGATGAAATGTGCGAAGTTCTTGGTGGTGGTCCAATAGGTGTGTTGATTTTTTTTATTTTAAATGTTCATGTAGAAATTTCCAGCTCCCAAAAATCGATGATAATATTATCGTTTTGCAGCCGATGAGATTAAGGAGCTGTGGGAAGAATATGAAAACAATTCTTCTATTGAAGCCAATCTTGTAAAAGATTTTGACAAAGTAAGCAGACAATAGTTTTTCTTTTCTGAAATGTCTACTTTGTTTTTTTTTTCTTCGAAATCTTTACAATACAGAAAGGAATACAATAATACTAGTTTTGAGTTTATTGCATTCGTTATCAAACTTGTACTATATCTGTATTGGCCATCATTGTGTGGTTTTTAGTAGCTACCAGGATTGCTGTTGTCATCAACCTTTGTAGGGTATGAACTCTTTGGTGAAGTTATTTAAAAGTCTCTGCATAAATCACTTGTAATTTAGTTTGTTGACCTATCACCTATGATGTCCATTCAACTGTTTGCTTAAATGCTTGTATTGGCATGAGCATATAGATGATCTTGAAGGACCCTGTTTTCCAAGTGATAATTTACATGAATTTGTCAAGACTTTCCAGTCCTTCAAAGTATATAAGTTAGCTGTTGAATAATTATTAGTTTTGATTACAGGCACAATATTTGTTAATACGTATTTTCATGTGTAGTGTTAGAGTTAACTTCAGTGAATTTTATTAAATATTTTTTTGTTGTTTGTTATCTTCTCTCTGGTGCTTGGGATTTAAGATGTTACAATGTCATTTTTTCAGGTGGAAATGATTCTTCAAGCATTAGAATATGAGAAAGGTATGGGCCTTTTGTCATTGTTGACTTGTGTATAGTCAAACAATGAGCCAGTCCTCATTTTGCCTAAATGAAATGCTACACTATACATTAAACCAATAGCTTAAATTGCCTGTTGGTATGAAACTAATTTGGTATTATGAAGTATAGATATATGATAGAGTATTGTGATATTTTTAACACATTATTGTTGATGTATTGTCATGGTCTTTTATGGGGTTATTACTTTGTGCAAAATCCCTGTGATCATCTGGCTCAGGGACATAATTAGGATGACAAATGCTTTATCATGTCCTCTACACCATCAAATTTTGCACTTCACATTCTTACTCTTCCAATGTTGGCATTTTACCCACCTTGTGCATCGGATTTGCTAATCTATTTTTTTCTGCTGCTTGTATCTTGATGAAAATTTGCAGAACATGGCAAAGTGCTAGATGAATTCTTTCTCTCCACTGCTGGTAATTTGATTGCTGTCTGTTACATAACTCCTGTTTGCCAAACTGATCATGTAATGTTTCCAGTCGACTCCTTTCTGCTAAACATTTTCCTTAAACCTGCATTTCAGGCAAGTTCCAGACAGAGATCGGTAAGAGCTGGGCTGCTGAAGTGAACGCTAGGAGGAAGGAGGGATGTGGAAAGCAGAAGTAGGAGCTTCTGATCGCATCACAGAACTTGCACGAAACATGTCGTTGCGATGAGAGCGGGTGATGTGGCCAACTGGGGACTGGCGAATTAAGAAAACCCCAGAGCCGCTCTCCATAAGCCAACTTCAACAGTGGCACTTAACTGATTATACCATGAGTCCATGACAGTCCAGCTTTAGTAAGGAATAACGTAAGGGGGTATGGAGGAAAATCTACCGATGTTAGTTTGATTGGTGCTGAAAGGTTCGAAATTGCAAGACTTGCTAAACACTGTAATGTTTCGTTCTAGCTTGGGGGTCCAGCGAGGGATAAGATACGTTTTTTTTTTTTCTGTTTTTGGTTAACCAGGGAAATAATGAAAAGGTGATAGTGTTTGCCCCTTCCCATATTCTCTTCCCAATCCTTGCCCACATGGAACTGATCTGAATCCTTTTTTCATCCGCATCCTTAAACTGCGATATGCCGATATGACATTCTCAGCTTCTGATGGGAGGTTTTCAGTTCGATGTTGGATGTCTTCTTGGCCGACGCAGCTGGACGCAGCGCAGCGGTGATCGCTCCCGCTCATCCACGCTTTACATTGTTGCCTTGTTGGCCGCACCTATCGACTGACACGGCACATCCCGGTGGGAAAACTGCATGGCACGACACTGGTGGGCTCGGCGAACCGCTGCCGGTCGATGAGCTCCGCTAGACGTGATCTAATGAATCAGATTCGGGAACCAAGGTGTGCACTTGGTTAGTACTAGCTGTCCTAATAGGGTAATTTTCAAGGAGTGTGCTGTTTGTGACTGCCCATGCCTATACATTATTGCTAATAGTTAAACGGGAGTTTGCTGTTTGTGTCGAAAAAATTCAATAGCTAAATGCAGAAGGGACGCCCTCAAGCTCACAAATTTGGGCTTATAGTAAAACTGCGCAACATGTGAACCACTTTGATAACGCAGCGACTTCCGCAGAACATGATGAAAAGAGAACAAAGTAATGAAGAACAGTTTCACCGGGGTCAAAAAGACAATGACGCAATCATAAACTATCAAACAGCTCATAAGCTCAACATCTCGACTAGCTCTATAGTTACAGGAGTTACTGATCATACTAACCAAAAATTATAATCAGCTCAATGCCGCAAAACGAACTAATAACACGCCATTCACGAAGCTTTGACTTCCTATTTAAATGATCATCCTTGGGTCAAATGTGAAATGTCACTGAAGGCATACTTTTCTCTTTGCATGATTATAACCGCTTGACGGTGCCGCATTCATGATTCATCCTTACCTGAACCACCATCTCATGCCAGCATTTATTGGGTCATGAAGGAAAGGGGTGTACTGGTGGATGTAGGGGTTGATTGTCCGCCCAATTTTAAGCCAGATAGCTCTATGATAACCAGCAGTGAATGGAGAATGGTACATAAGCTTCAGCAACTGCAGCGCCAGGAAAGAGAATGAGATAGTAATTTAGTGAACCAGCATAATTTGCAATTGTTATAAAGCCTACAGGTACATTAGTGAGACATTCTTAAAATGTGGTGGTTGTTACAGAGTTCAGCCATGCAGAAGCCCACTAATTACTACCTAGATCTATTCTAATTGCCAATGTGCATGGTTATATCAGAGAAATTGGCATAGCCAATTGATGATTTCTCTGCTGCCACCATTAGATTCGTTAGAACTATCTATCAACTTATTTTGAAGTCTACGTGCATCATGAGATTCTTTTCTGATAATTTATTATTCTAAAATTTTCCCAGTTGTCATAGAACCAACAAGAATTAGCTACAGGGGAAAGATTTGTAGCAACTGTAAATCATAGTGCCAGAGATCAAACGAATAAGCCAGTCATGGCCAGCCATGTTGACTTGTTGAGGAGCAGACATGCCTAATGTTTGATGACAAATTAACTCATCGCAGACAGCATAGTGACAATCTTCCATTAGGTATACTGCAATATTTATACTGCACGCGGATCTCCATTAACTAACCTGCCAGTACATGAATGTTTGCATAGCATTTCGTTGTGGCCTGCACAGGTAGGGAAAGAATATGAATTGGAAGTGAAGTGATTAATAGAAGAGAGGGGAGGGGGATGAAATTCAAGGAAAAGGCTAGGATCAACTCACGAGAGCAGAGATAGGATCAAGAGAAAGCCCAACAAAATCTCTGCATTTGAACGTAGAAAGTGGACAGCAGTTGTATTTGCATCAACCCATGTGCAAGGCTGCTCCAAGTATGTTCTGCAAATTAACACACTCGTATGTGGTAAATTTTACCAATCTGATCAAAGGGACAAATATTATTATTCTTCATGAAAAGCCTAAAATCTATTTTGTTTTTTGTCTTATTAGCTACTACCTCCGTTCCAAATTATAGGTCGTTTTGGGCTTTCTAGGTTCATAGATTTTGCTATGAATCTAGACATAGCATTTATCTATGTGCATAACAAAGATTATGAACCTAGAAAAGCCAAAACGACCTATAATTTGGAACGGAGGTAGTAGTTACCATCAAAGTTCCAAAATATAAAAAATTGACATTTTGTGTTTTACAACTAAGGGATGAGGATGTTCAACTATCGTAGTTGCCAATGCATGAAAAGATTGCCAGGAGAATGTGTGTGTGACCAGAGTGCAGAAACTGCTATCTTATGGGCTTATGGCTTTATAGAAACTACAGGATCAGGAAAGATGAAAGTAACCTGGACACCTGGTATAATTAAGCATGTATAATTAAGCATGAAACCAAATTAGCAACACAAAGAATGACTAGAGACAGCATATCTAATCTATTGTTCTTAGATATTGAGTTGCATGCTCCAACCAATTCAACCCAAAAGCTTAAGCTGATGGGGAGAGGTGGGCAATTCACTTAGACTCCAACACTCCCCCTCACATGCAGGCTCCGCCAGGCCGCATATGTGAAAATTGGAGTGGGGCAGTGGGCTGCAATTATTTTATTTAATCGCGCCCGCCAGGATTCGAACTCGAGACCTCTGGCTCTGATACCATATTGAGTTGCATGCTCCAACCAATTCAACCCAAAAGCTTAAGCTGATGGGGAGAGGTGGGCAATTCACTTAGACTCCAACATTAGATACTAAAAGCCACTGACTATACCATGAACTACATAACTCTAGAAATCCATCAGGTTCATTTACCTGTACAAAGATGAACTAGTAAAATGGCGCCGTAGAAATCTGGCAACATGTTCAAGTGCCCAACAAATTACAGGTACCAAAACAACTGCCAGAAAAGAGTATCTCATTATGTACAAAGAAACCCATAGAGTTAGGCAATAATGTGACTGAGTTTCATGAAAAGGTAAACAGCTTATGCTTACGCTTCAAGTGCAGTTTAGACGTAACAAACATTAGGCAGTACATGAATGGTATGAAATCCTTTGATGATGTTACAAGGTGAAACCAAGCCTGAACCGCCTGCAAGTTCCCTGCTCGGGGTAGCTGATCGGTAGGAAAATGGTATCAGTAGAGCACAGTTAATAGCAAAAGGCACCTAAGATGAGATTAAAAAACTCAATTTCGTGTCACATACCCTGTAAAAAGCAAACAAAGCATAGCCTGTTGTACATGTTGTGCCAAGAAGTGACAACCTATATCCCTTGTACTGAAGGGATCGCGGCGCCAATGGAAAGATGCCAATCAAAGCAACAATAAGGACCTGTTACAAAATAAAGAAAATAAATGGTCTATGATCCACATAATCTGGTTATACAGTAGCTGAACTGTTTTAGACAGATCAACACAAAACATCATTAATGCTTATGATTTTTTGGAAGCCGAGAGTAATTCATAAATCCAACAGGCACTACTGCATGTTGGAGCGTTGATACTGATAAAAGGGGGTAAAGAATCGAGAATATATTGATAATATGATAGATCCCTCAGAAGTATGTAGTATAGCTAGACAAAGAAAACACTACTAGGCATAAGTGATGTAGATTCAGTCATGAATTCCATATTTAAGTGAGAATAGGCACTAAGTACTTCAACTACAGCACATAAACAAAGTGGCTACTGCAAGCTGAATTTTTTATTCATCCAGTATGATATAAGTTCATTACTTGATAATAACATGATTGGTGAATCCTGACCATCTATTCATATTCACTTATGAACAATCCTAAAACTGGATTTCTATCAATCAAAACAGGGGTTTAACGTATTTTCTCATAGAATGCTGGCTAGCCGATCCGGTTAAAATATGCTTAGGCAGGTCGGAGTTAAGATTTTAAGTCGACAATCCAGCTGTTGTTTAAAAACCTTTCAACTAGCCTAAATTCTTTTAGTGTAATATATGATTGCTTAACTAAGATCAGTCTGGAACTATGACTCACACCAATTGACAGCAAAACAAGACCTCCAGAGACAAATTACATAAATTTTCTATCATACTATGGTTGCTGCCAACACAACTTTTTCATGCAAGAATGTTTACCCAAGCATTAACAGAAAAATGAAGGGACCGCTGGTCCAACTGTAATGACAGTCTGCTTCTTGCTGGTCCAGCAGAATTAATGCCTACAAAACCCATAGTCAGATGAGAAAGATCTAAGCAAAAGGAGAGATCATAACTCATAAGCCACAGCAGTATGCATTATCACCTGAATCAGGAGGCCTTGCATTTTCACCAGCTGAAGTAGATGCACCACCCGTAGATGCTGAGGGTTGGGTAGAGGTGGTTGAGGACATTCCTTCAACAGGAAAATTAGAATCCTGAATCCAAAGTCAGCAGATAAGTTATCATAGAACCATGTTGTGTGTATCAAATGCAGATATCCCCAGAAGGAGGTAGACAGATATATTATGAACCATTCATGAAAACTGTGCATTTGCCCATGCTACAGATTTTGTTGAAGGGGGAAAAGGTTGGTCCTTAACAAATGAGGAGATAACATCAATCAAATTGTTGCTGACTCAGACTGTCAGTTGACCAATGAGAAGTGACACGATATAAAGCACAACAGAAAGTGGCATCAGATATTCTGCTCTGTTGCTGAAAACTTCCCAGAATCAACTGTTGATTGAATTATCCAGAGAGCATGCAGTCATACTACAGATGACCAGAAGATGGAATGATGGTTTCAACAATCCATGGACAGATTGTACAGTGACCCAGAGTTACTATGCAGAGCAAATAAAATGTCTGGACCCATTACTAGGAACGGGATACCAAACCAAAATAGAAACAAAAATAACCTTTTCATGAATCTCAGCAGCAATGGGCTGTAAAGCTGTCAGTTTCAGTTCAGGAAAACTTGAACAGAGAGGATGACTATGAAAGATTCCCAGTTCCCACAACTAGGCGAAGTAAGAATGCGCTGAATTGCTTAAAGAAAAGAGACGAAGGGGAGCTTGTCCAAGACGAATCGCCTGCTCCTTCACAAGCTGGGAACCGGCGAAAGGAGGAAGGCATGGGCCCAGCAAAACTAGAGTCTGACGACTCCCCGACCCAATTTCTCTCTTCTTCTCTTCTGAAAATACAGTCTCGCTCAAGATCCCCCTCACGCTTCACAATCCCCATCTTTGTTGCAGAAAAAAATACGGGAAAAGAAACTCAGGCTATGCGGCGACGGCGGGAGCAGCGGCGGCAGTTGTGCGCAATGCGGGGAGCCAAATCAGATTTGGGGATTTGCACCCGCCGAATACAAATAAGGCGCGCAGAAGTGCAGAAGGGAGGGAGCTGCTTAAAACCTAACCTGGGTAAAATAATTTCGGCCTGCACAGTTGGAAGAGAGCGCCAATCGCGGGTTCCGATGCAGGGCCAGGCAAGAAGAGAGAGCCCCCCTCCTCGAATCTAAACTTGGCAAGACTCCGAAGCAAAGGCGCACGCAGCACGGGGACAGAGGAAGACGACTGACCCCTCCCTGTCTGCCCCCCTCCCTCTCTTCCTCTTTCTCAAATTTCGCCTCTGAAGTTTCCGTGGCAATGCCGGGCGTTTATTATTCGTTTGCGATGGCCACAGTTGCCCACAGCCGCACAGGGCACGAAAGCAACAGCCACAGGAGCACCGGCCGCCAGGAGGGCCCGGCCTCGTGATTACGGGCAGCTCAGGGGGTGAAATCGCAAAACGGATAGGTTCCGAGATTCCTTTTTTTTAATGCCTTTTTGTGTGACTGAGAAAAGAAACGGAGGGGATTCGACTTCGAGCGGGACGGGAGCGACGAAAGCAACCGCGCCAGATCTCGAAAATTCCCTGGCGAGCGCAGGCACCCGGCGGCGCCATGGCCGGCGGCGCGGGAGCACGCCCGCGATCCGGAATGCGGATCGCAACTCGCAAGCTACTGGATGGAGCAGAAAGGTTGGGGGAGAATTGTGGGGGTGGGAGTGGGAGTAGTACGTACTACGACGAAGCGGTGGTAGAACTTGTGCTGGAGGTGGGCGCGGACGTAGGGGTCGGTGAAGAGGTGCGGCGGCACGGCGGAGCTCGCCCGGTACTCCGCCCACCGCGGGTCGCGCTCGTAGTCGTACACCGAAGCCGCCGCCGCCGCCGCGCCCGTGGATGATGGCCAGGACGAGGAAGACGCGTCGCCCATTCGCTCCCAGGTCCCGGACAGCCCAGGGAGAGGGGTGTCGCGGCCTCGGCAAATTTTGGTGTGCGCCCGCCGCCCGCGGGTGCCACGCCGCTCGAGGTGCCCATATGCTGCGCAGGCAGATATCTCGTGGGTGGAATTCCCTTTTCTCCACACTTTTCCGTCCTTTTGGCCTAGTGACAGCAATCCCTTCCCGTCCCATTTTCATTCTTCAAATATCTGAATTAATTATCCTTTGCAACATGGGGGCAAATATTTTCTGGTCATTCGCTCTGATCAAAATAGACCACCGTTTTTTAACAACTACTTTATTGATTTACTAGTATTTTTTAGATTCGGTTCATCTGCATGAATCCATAGGAATGTCCCCGTTTTGTTTTCTTTTCTTATGCCAGTCACGCACCCTCAGCTAGCCATCACGATATTCATGATTTTTTTTTGCAAATAAAATTGCTACATTTTTCACAAGTTAAGTATCTCCAAGAAATATCTCTATTCAGCTCTCCATCTCCATCTTTGAAGAATCTGAGCAAAAAACCAACTCCAACAGCTTCTTCAAACTGGCCTCTAAAATTTTGGCTATCCAAATTCGCTGGCCTCGCTCTCCAATAGTGGAGAGGCTCCCTGATTCTCCAAAGTGCTGATATAGAAACCTGTGAATTAGAGATTCTTTTGGAGACATAAGAAATATAAAGAGGGAATATCATTGGGATGATTCCTTAGAGCAACTTCAAGAGACTCTCTAAATCCTTCCTATTTGTTAGTTTTAAAGATTTTGATTAAAAAGATACTTTCCAACCGCCTCTCCATTTGATTATTCAATTATAGTCACTCTCTATTCCGGATTTTTCGCTAGCAAAATATAGAAAAAAGAATACCTCTCTAGAGTGCATGCAAGATATAGAAGAGTTGTTGGAAATTCCAACAGTAAGATATAGAAAACGATTTTTATGCAAATAACTCTCTAGATGATGATTTAGAGAGTGAATTTTAGAGAGACTTTTGGAGATGCTCTTAAAAAATATCATTGGGGGAGAATCTCTAAATAGAAATATGTATTTGTCTTACATCTCTATTTGGCGCACTTTTCAACTCCTCTACAGCTTCAACTTCATCAACTAGTGTCCCCGCAACCACAAAGTTCAGCGAGGGACAAACGAGGACACGTCGACCGACAATGCCGTGTGCCCATACCACGGGTTTGTCACTCCCGTCTGTATTGATGAGTTTGATTTTCCATATTTATACGTCTAATTTGTAAATATTTCGTTTAGATAGAATATTTTGCTTTAAGAAAAAGTGTTCTGATCAAGGAGAAAATATTCTGGTCAAGAAAAAAAAAAGGACGTTCAACAAATCTGCTCAAAAGATTCTGATGAAGAAGAAGAAAAAATCATGCTATGGTGATCCCAACGAATTGGTCAACAGTGGGTGACAGACATTTTACAATTCCATTAGTAAAATTTGTGAGGCTTCATTTCAAAACGAGGAGAATGTTTCACCCGAGAGACAACTTTCTATGTATGAAACATTTACGTAAATTGATCTAAACAGTATATCGCATATCCAATAGTCCGGACAAGTAACCTATGGATAATTAGATCTGAGTCGCTCTACATGGAAATGGCTCGAAGTTTGTCAAATTATAATGTCATACTTATAGAGAGCATCTAAACGGCATGCGATTAGCCAAACTTATAGGGAGTTTTCCTTCAAAACTTTTGGGTCAAGCTGGATCTTTGGTCAATGACTCAATGGTCATGCAAGGTGTCTTGGTCATATCGTGATGTCTGAGGCAATAATGGCAATGAGCAACCATAAAATGGTTGTTGTTCAGCTGTTGTGACGGTGGACCAACAAAAGGTAACGGAATGAGCTCGGCAATTCCAACTTTCCAAGTCAGCACGGCGATAAGCGAGGTGACGATCATGAAGATTGAGGAGGTAGAGTGAAACGTGGAGACGTACTGGATAGAAGAGGACTCACTACAATCAAAAGTGAAATAATTTCAGTGGCTTCCATTATAGCGTGCTCTATTTGTTACTCTAAAACGCCCTTGTTATAACTTACTAGGCAGGTATGCGCGCTAACGCCGCGCGAGACGGCTTTGCACCGGACTTTCTGCAGGTGAACGTGTCGTGTGGATGTACCGGGGACTGCTGCGTGCAGCGGAAGTGGTGGCCGTATGGGCCAAGTGTAGAAAAGAGGCCAAAAAAACGAACGCACGTCGTGCGGAACGTACGCAAAAACAAAAAATAACAGAGGGATCTGCGATGAGCGGCCACGCGGCGTAGCGTCGTAGGCGCGTAGCCGGGAGTCCCTGAGAGGCAGGGAAACCTTCCCGCGATATACCTTTACTTATATAATAGATTATATAATAGAGTTTATACGCCGTTGCGGTGATTGATTGAAGTGCTTTACACGGCTGTTCCGTGCAAAAGAGGCAAAATACTAAGCAGCAGGTCAACTAGTCAATGCCCTTTAAGCCATGAACCGAACCAACTCCACGAACAGCACCGAGCCAGGGACAGCGAGTGATCCAACACCAACTCCCATCAAACCGACTCTGCACACCGTTGACGAATCGGGGTCTCCCTTCGTCCGTTTGTGCAACTAATCCCAGGCTCCGTGCAGAGAGGCTTAATCATAGCACCGCCGAGATCAGATCCCACACACAGAAGCCACCGCGCGGCAAGCCGGCAATGGCATCGCCGGCGAACGGCGCGCTGGAGCGGTGCAAGAGCGCCATCACGGCCGCCACGTCCTTAGTGGGCGCGGCCATGCTGCTGCGCCGCCTCGTCGCCGACGCCCTCCCCGCCGGCGCGCCGCCGCTGGTCGGCGCGCTCCTCCTCCTCCCGCCGCCCTCCGCCCGGCGTCACGCCCTGGTCATCGAGGAGTTCGACGGCGCCTTCTACAACCGCGTCTTCCTCGCGGCCAGGGCCTACGTCTCCACGCTCCTCGCCGCGGCGCGCGCCGGCGCGCCGGCCGTGGTCAAGGCGAGCCTCCCGCGCGGCGCCGGCGCGGAGCAGAAGATCACGCTCGCCATGCGCCCCGGCACGGCCGTCGTCGACGTGTTCCGCGGTGCCGAGCTCACGTGGCGCCTCATCAGCGGCGAAGGGCGGCGCCGGCCTGGGGGCGCCGGCGCTGCCGGCGGCGAGGCGTTCAGGCTCAGCTTCGACGCGCGGCACAAGGACCTGGTGCTCGGCTCCTACCTGCCGTTCGTGATGGCGCGCGTGGAGGCCATGGCGCGGGAGCAGAGGCAGGCGAAGCTGTACAGCAACGAGTGGGGCAAGTGGCGGCCCGTGAGGCTCCGGAACGCGTCCACGTTCGCGACGCTGGCCATGGACGACGCGCTGCGGCGGGACGTGGTGGGCGACCTGGACGCGTTCCTGGGCCGGAGGGAGTACTACGAGCGCACGGGGCGGGCGTGGAAGAGGGGCTACCTCATCCACGGCCCGCCTGGCACAGGCAAGTCCAGCCTCGTCGCCGCCATCTCCAACCACTTGCACTTCGACGTGTATGATCTCGACCTCGGCGCCGTCCGGTCCAACACCGAGCTCAGGAAGCTGCTGATTCGAATGAAGAACAGGTCCATACTGCTGGTCGAGGACGTCGACTGCGCGCTGGCGGCGGCCCCGCGGAGGGAAGCGGATCACGGAGGCTCCGATGGGAGCAGCATCTCAGTTTCCAAGCATCGCAAGGTTAGTCCATCGGTACTCACAAGGAACAACGGCGTAGCCCACTCTTCCACAGTCAGCGCGATACACTTAACATCTTTTTTTTTAAAAAAAATCCAGTACAAAATGAATGCAATTTTAAGTAGGAGGCACGAGCTTTTTTTTTTCCGAAACATTCAGTGAGGCGACGCCCCACTTACGTTTTCATTCGAATTGTGGGGCAAGAAGCGCAATACAAGTTCTCGGCTAGCCGAGTTTAGAGGTACAGGAGAGTGGGAGCAGCAGAAAAACAAAGACAAACATTACAATGTAGACTTCAGGTAGTCCACCCAGGCTTCCACAGCTTTTAGGCAAAGAACTTTGGTTGAAAAGATAACATTTTATACACAATTTTGTAAGATGAAGCCAATCTTTTTCTGAAATCTGTGGTCGTGGCACTCGCATGCGTAACTTTATGAAAGAAAGCATCGGGCATCAGCAAATTAGTATAGTCATCACTGCCCACTACAATATGATAGAACAGCACGGACTGCACTAGGAAACAGAGTATCGAGTCTCCAAATAACCCCGTCGCTTACCAACTGTTTTGCGTAACATGACACTGCCGTGTACCGCGCGCGATGCAGGTCACCCTGTCCGGTCTTCTGAACATGGTGGACGGCCTCTGGTCGAGCAGCGGGCACGAGCGCATCCTCATCTTCACCACCAACCACGTGGACCGGCTCGACCCGGCGCTGCTCCGTCCGGGCCGGATGGACAAGCACATCTACATGGGCTACTGCGGCTTCGGCGCCTTCAGGGAGCTCGCGGCCACGTACCACGGCGTCGACGGCCACCCGGTGTTCCCGGAGATCGAGGCGCTGCTGCGGGAGGTGGACGCCGCGCCGGCGGAGATCGCCGAGAGGCTGCTGGCGACGGACGACGCCGGCGCCGCGATCGAGGCCGCCGCGAAGCTGCTGAGGGACCGGAAGGCCGGGACCGAGGAGGACGGCGCCGGGTACGTCAGCCAGAGGCTGCACGCCGGGCCGAGGCGGCCAAGGCCGCGCCCGGTGCCGGTGGCTGGGCGAGGGCGAGGCGCGAGTGCCGTGAGGCGGGTGGTGTTGGACGAGGAGGTCGTGTTTGGTGGTGGATCGCGGCGACAGGGGAGCGGGTCGGGACGGCGCGGCCGGGGCAGCGGAGTGCGCGGACGAGCAGGACGGGGCCGGCGGTAGGCCTGCCGCGCCTGCCCAGGATTACGTTCCAAGTGGAAGTAGAAGCGCTACTGTTTGAGTGTAGATGTCATCAGCTACTTACACATGTCAGAATGTCACCATGAAAATTTCTATTATATTGATAAATATACTCCTCTGTATCGCTGGAGGATTCACGCCCTCCCAGCGATGTGACTACTGTAGCAATTTTTATAATTTTTTTTATAATTTTTTCCTTCAAAACCAATTATGCACTAGCTGCGTTTATCGATTTGTTGCACAATATGCTGATTTTTTTACGACATGCTTCTTTCGCTATATTATATCTGTTTTTCTCCACACGAGTGTCACGTCTGGTGGTACCTCGGTATTATCTCCAGAATAAATGCATGCATCCATACCGGTAAAAAAGTGCATCAAGCCAGATTCGGTACGTTCTCGCCACGTGATTCCAACGTTGTGCTGTAACACAATTTATCTGTCGTCGAATGTTACAGCTGTGCATTGTTGTCAAATGACATTGTGGTGCCCTTCACACACCAGAGTCGTCGTTGCCTCCCCATGAAGTTTAGAACATGACACAAATATTGTGCTCCTTGCCTGCTCGCCCTCTCTCGCATCATGTGTCACTCACCTCCTATTTCCCTGCTCTCGAGCCCCAGTTTAGATTTGTCGGTGCCAATCCTGGGAGAGGCCCTAAGACGACGATAAATCACCAACTAAACCGCTGGAACCAATTAACCCAGCAAAAGATAAGCGCAGAGGTCTTAATCCGCTGTCAGGCTCGAGGGTGTCCAGCACCCCTCGAGCGAAGCGGAACTCCGCCTCGCTCGAGGCCCCTCGCTCGAGTCCCAGAAGCCGCTCTCGACGCCTATCTCCGCGTCGCTCGAGACCCCTCGCTCGTGGGGCCCGCTGACGGCTCACCTGCCCCATGGACAAAAGCATTTAATGGCTCTGCACGGCCTGGGGCGAGGAAGTCAAGCGACGGATCACTAGCCCATCCCCGGTCATCTCCGCCAACCCCTGACACCGTGCGGTCACTCCTGACGCCGTGCGGTCATCCTCGACACTGTGCAGCGTGACAGACCTATGCGGTGTCACGAGCCTGAGCGATATGACAGCCCTGTACTGTCACGCTTCACTGTTCTACCAACTCCGGTACGGGGACCCCTCGAACGGACATGGGGAACCCTCGAACGGGTCCACGGCCCGTTGTACTCGATGATGACGACCCACGCCAGCCCATAAAATCAGGAGCACAGGAAGCGTGTGTCATGAGCAGGGGACGCCACGCCATGCGCCAGAGTGCCATACGCCAGGAAGTCGCATAATCCGACAACGCGAGCCAAGACAAGAGTCACGCCTGCAATCACACCTCGCCGTACGCCGCCACTGTACCAAGTACTGTACTTTTACTGTTTGTAACTGCCCCTCTTTGGACTATAAAAAGAGGAGGCAGCCCCATAGAATGGGGGAGGACGCTAGCCATCAGACACACTCATCCACACACTCCACTCAGTTTGCAAGAAACTCAACTCTCACTCGTTCTAAGGGACCTGGGGGCTCATCCTCCTCTCCCGCCAAGCTTGTAGCCCCCCTACTACGAGCACCCCCCGGTGCGAGGCAATACAAGTGCGCAAGCACACCCTGCTGGACGTACGATCGGAAGATCGGAACCAGGATAAACCTCGTGTCACCGTGTTGCCCTTGCATCGACCATCGAGAGACGGGACACAGCGCACTTTCTGCAGGTGTTTGGACCCCCGCTGGGTTCCGGCACCGACAGTGGCGCGCCAGGTAGGGGAATCGCGCTGTGATCGACTTCTTGACCCACCAGTTCTCTCGATGGTGATCCGTACAGAGCGCCTCGTTGACCGCTGCTCCTACGGTTCATCCGACCCGCTCCCGGCCGGATTCACCATCTGGTTCGGGAGCCTGGGGTTTGAGGCAACCGGCAACGGTTATCTCATGCGGCTCCTCCCAAGGGATGCGGCCGCCACTGCCGCGACCGCCGCAACGAGCCCACCACCGCCACCAACGCCCAGGCGCAAGAGGCGCTCAGGGCAACGCTCACGACGGGCACGCATGGAGCGGCGCCGTGCTGCGCGCGCGCGCCGCCTTGACGACGTCGACCTCAGCGAAAGCACCATCGCCGAGGGGACGAAGGCCACGCCAGCACCCGTGCCTCCGACCACACGCCCGAACAAGGAGAGTGAGGCTGAGCCGTCACGTTTCCCGTATGGGATACGTGGAGCGGGCATGGCGTACTCGTCATCCATCAGCACGGTGATGGACGCCTATGACGACCTCGCTGGACATCACCTGCTCTCGATCCGGAACCTCATCGCGACCTCGCCGGGCGACTCATACCTCAGCACGAGTGCGGAGGAAGCCTCGCAGGAGGACCCGGAGTGGGACTACCTCGAACTTCGTGACTACGAAGCTTTCGTGGCGTTCCAGGCCGCGGCGGACTACTGCTTCGACTACTCTGATGACTCGAGCACGGGGGATCATGACGCTGCGCGGGAGTGCTTTGTCGCGGCAGTATTCGAGCCGGACACGGAGGACAACAGCCCCGTCACGCCTCGAGACCCCGTGGGAAGTGTGGCACCCCGGCAGGCGGCACCTCCCGCGACCGGAGACGCCGCACTGGTTCAGGCCCAGCTAATCCAAGTGCGGGAACTCGAGGCCAGCCTCGAAGACGAGAGACGTCAGGTTCGACGGCTGCGCGCAGCCCTCGAAACAGGGCGACCCGGGCCCAGTAAATTCGCGCAGGAGGTGGCGCGCACCGCGCAGGCGCGAATCATGGCCGACGACCACGAGGATGACCCCCTGGCCCTGGCAAGGACCAGCCAGAAGTTTATCGCTGCGGCTACGCTGATACGAGCGATGCCGGAAGCCATCGACGCCGCAGGGCCGCAACCTGCGCCGCGAGGCGCAGGCCCTGATCGAACAGGACGTGGTACAACAGGCCGAGAGCTCGCGCGCGTATGAGATGCTCCGACAGCACGGGAGTCGTAGGCGGAGCGCAACACCGGGCGGAGTCAATGCGTACTCCTCCAAGAGCCGGATGAAGGCTCCTGTGAAGGAACGCCATGCTGGAACACGCGCCGGCAAAGAGGACGCCCGCCACATCCTCAACAAAGGAAGCTCGACGCCACCACCGGCCACGGGTACCACACTCGACGTGGAGGCCGCTACGCAGCCGTGAAGACAAGAGGCCCATCGCCGGAACCTCCTGGTACTCGGGTGTTCAGCCGCGAGATCCGGACGGCACCGATACCTCCACGGTTCCGGCAACTGACCACCATATTCAAGTACTCCGGAGAGGACCGACCCTCGAGTCTAG